>CM048745.1:851147763-851657763 GCA_026315105.1 Locusta migratoria
ATTTGTGTTTGTTTATTGTACTTTTTGTCATTGCAATAATACTCGTATATTCTACTAATAGAATGTTAGTATAATGATTATTGATGTATAATTCAGTTCATTTAACATTTTCTTCATTAATGAAAAAATGAAAGGGGCCTCGCAAAGACGAGTTCGCCGACGCCCAGTTTTCGTCTAGCGCCGCCACTGAATCCAGACATATTGAAATACACATAACTGTACACGCAATTAATCTAATAAGTACTGTAGAGAACACGGAATAAAGCAAACAAACACGTTTTTTAATCCCAAGAAAGGATAAAATTGTACAATAACATACAATACAACAATATGTGCAGTGGCATACACAGACGTCAAATCAGCGACAAGGTTCTCGAGCCTCGGATTAGAGGTGTTCTACTGTACTTTGTTTCGCCACTTTCTTTCCCCACCACCAAACATCGACATTCGATTGTCACTTCGCAGGGTATTTCTAGCCATTTTATTTCGTAACAGTGTGTTTGCGTTCGAGGTTTAAGTTTTGGCGTCTTTGTTTTAGGCTAAAATATCGAATAAATGTGAAGAAAACATTTCGTGTGCTTGTGGAACAATGTGTAACGGTCGTCTGGTCGCGAATGAAATGTACCGTGCAAATCGTGATCAGCTGAGAGGTGGACGCCATGTTGCAAACTGCACAACTAAATAGTATTTGTGAAGTTCTGTGACACAGTGCAACTGCAGAAAGACGCGCATTGTTGTCTCAATTTAGTTTCCTTTGTGAACCCGGCTTCAGAAACGTAAAATATGGGACACAATAAACGTAGAAAAACTAACGGATGAGGAATTATTACGAATATTAGAAGAAGGCGATTCGGAAACGGAGCAAGTTGAGAGGACTTGTGGGCCTGGGAATCCAGTGGAGAGTCTGAGTTTGTTGTAGAGGAGACTGTAGAAGCGGCTGTGAATTCAAGCGCCAGGAGAGGTCAGAAGGAGTGTAAACAGTCGTAAAGAAGCTGATAGAAGTGTTGCATGGGAAAGCGAACCAGTGACAAAAATGAGGGACTGCTAAATCAACCAACGGGGTCTTAGATTATTTTCGTCTTTTTGCTGACGGACGATATTTGTTGAAAGTTGTACAAGGAACAAATCAAAACGTAATTGAATTATTCCTTTCTGTGAGAAGTAAAGAACAGTCCCGAATAAATTGTGGGAGCCGGCCGCGTGGCCGAGCGGTCTGCGGCGCGCCAGTCACGTTCTGCACGGCCACTACGGTCTTGGGTTCGAATTCCCCCCTCGGACGTGGAAATTTTGCTATCCTTAGTATTAGCTAGTTCATAAGTAGTTTGTAAGTTTAGAGACTGATGACCCCGTAGTTAAGTCCCAGAATCTTTACAAACATTTGAATTTTTTTTTTTTTTTTTTTTTTTTTTTTTTTTTTTTTTTTTTTTTTTTTTTAATTGTGGGAAAGATTTGGTGGTTGGCGAATTCTTCGTTTCCTCCACATTTAAAATGTAAAGATGAAGAAGTTGCAGGACTATTGGAAAAAGGACACTTTATTTCACGTGAAAGGAATTGCTGATAGTATTTCACGAAATCGATTTGTCCTACTACTACGTTCATGGCGTTTTTCTGAAAATCCAAAACAGGGCGAACCAAAATCATCCGACAGGTTGTATAAAATACGTCCAGTTATCAGTTTTTTTCAATGAAAGGACGTGCGAAGTGTACTACCCCCGACGGGAACTGTCACTGGAGGAATGAATGATCCTTTGTCGTTGAAGATTACTTTTCCGCCAATACATCAAAAATAAAAAGCACAAATGTGGCATAAAGCTATATATTTTGACAACTGCCACTGTAATGGTCCTAAAATTCGCGGTATACACTGGCATGCTGGACAATTTAGGAGGAAGGGCCATGCATACAAAATTGTTCTTCATTTACTGGATGAAACGTTGAATGCTGGTCACCACGTGCACATGGGCATTATAATACTAGATTCGCATTGGATAAGTTGCTTCTGGATAAATAGATTCACAGCCCGGGAACTTTGAGGGCGAATAGGAATGATACACACAAGGAAATACAGAAGGCAAAATTACGAAAAGGTGAAGCCGTTGCCATAGTTGTGGAAGAAGTTATGATAGGAAAGTGGCGTGATAACAGGGACGTTTGCTACATTTCTAATGCATTTACAAATGAAATGGTTGAGGGTAAGAACAAAAGAAAGGAGAAGATATCTAAGCCCTTGGCCATTGTAAACTACAATAAATTTATGTCGGGAATTGATCACCACGATCAGATGTAATTCTACATCCACATCTATGTCTACATGGGATACTCTGCAAATCACGTTTAAGTGCCTGGCAGAGGGTTCATCGAACCACTTTTATACTATTTATGTCCCATTCCGAATAGCGCGCGGGAAGAAAGAACACCTTAATCTCTCCGTTCGAGCTCTAATTTCTCGTATTTTATTCTGATGGTCATTTCTACCTATGTAGGTGGGAGTCAACAATATATTTTCGCATTCGGAGGAGAATGTTGGTGATTGGAGTTTCGTAAGTAGCCCACGCCTAAGAGATAAGCGCCGTTGTTGTAATGATTCCGATCCCAGATCCTGTACCATTTCCGTAACGCTGTCTCCCCTGTATCGTGACAATACGAAACGAGCTGCCCTTCTCTGGACTCTTTCGATGTCCTCCGTCAAACCTGTCTGATAAGGATCCCACACTGGACAGCAATACTCCAAAAAAGGACGGACAAACGTAGTGTATGCAGCTTCTTCAGTAGTTCTGTTGCATATTTAAGCGTTCTGCCAATAAAACGCAGTCTTTCGTTCGCCTTTCCCACGACATTATTTATGTGTTATTTCCAGATTTATTCTGAAGTAATAGTAATTCATAAGGTATATAGTGGAGTTTACGGCCTTCATTTTTGATTAAATTGACTTGTAAACAAAGTTCAACGGAATTATTTTCATGCTCATGTGGACGAATTCACAGTTCTCATTATTTAGAGTCAATCGCCAATTTTTACGCCATACTGATATATTATTCAGATCGTTCTGCAGTTGGTTTTGATCTTCAGATGATTTTACTACACGGTAAATGACGGCGTCATCTGCAAACAACCTAAGAGAGCTACTTAGATTTTCTCCCAAATCGTTTATGTAAATAAGGAACATCAGAGGACCAATAACACTACCCTGTGGAACGCTCGACATCACCTCGGTTTTAGTCGATCCTTTATCATCGAATACTACAAACTGTCCCCCCTCTGATAGGAAATAACCTATCCAGTCGCTAATTTAGGACGAAATACCGTAACCACGCTATTTGATTAAAAGCCGTTTGTGAAGTACGGTATCAAAAGCCTTCTGTAAATCAAGAGATACGGAATCGATTTGCGAACCCCCTTGTCGATAGCACTCATCACTTGGTGTGAGTAAAGAGCTAGTTGTGTTTCGCATGAATGATATTAGATAAATCCGTGTTGACCTTGGGTCAATACATCGATATGTTCGAGATAATTCATAATATCTGAATACTCGATATGTTCCAAAACCCTGCTGCAAACTGGCGTCAATGAAATAGGCCTGTAGTTTATTGGGTTAACTCCTACTACCTTTATTGAATATAGGTGTGACCTGTGCAACTTTCCAATGTTTTGGTACAGACCTTCTTTGAGAGAGCTATCGCTTCAGCATAATAAGATAAAAAGCTAATGGGTATAGAGTCCGGACCAGAAGACTTGTTAAGTGATTTTAGTTGCTTCACTACTCCGATATGTCTACTTCTACGTTACCCATTCTGGCCTCTGTTTGTAATTCGAAATCTTGAATATTGGTTTCGTCTTCTTTGGTGCATGAGTTTCTAAAAGCTATGTTTAGTAATTCTGCTTTAGTAGCACTGTCATCGGCAGGATCGCCATTACTATCACGTAGTGAAGGTAATGTTTGTGTTTTGCCCCTAGTGTAGTTAACATTTGACCAAAATCTCTTAAGGTTTTCAGTCAAATTTCGAGAAAGAATTTCGTTGTGATAAGTATTGTAGGCATCTCGCATTGAAGTCCTCGCTAAATTTCGAGCTTCTGTGTAGGATCGCCAATCCTTGGGATTGTGTGTTTGTTTAAATTTAGCATGCCTTTTCCGTTGCTTTTGCCTCAGTGTCCTAGCCTATTTATATTACCTCTTGGAACGAATAACCATACACTGATACAAGAAACATTTATCCACGTTATGGAAATGATGCTGAAAAACGCACATACCCTACACAATAAATATTCTGGCATAAAAATGCCCCTCAAAAAATCAGACTCAGTATTAGAGCACTATTGCTGCAAAAGCAGTAGAACGGTCAGTCAGAAATCCCCAACATGTAGTAATTCGAGAATCAACTGGAAAATCAAAAACACAAAGAAAATAGTACAGATTATGCGCCAGCCGACGACAACAGACACCATTCACGAGTGACCAGAATGCCCAAATAAACATGGTATTGTTTGAATTATTGTGTTTTTCGCCATCTCTAAAGGCAGATAGCACTTTCATTGTTCTTTGATTCTTCGACAGTTATGTGAAGGTACTATTTCTACGTCTACATCTACATGGGATACTCTGCAAATCACATTTAGTGCCCGGCAGAGGATTCATCGAACCACCATTATAATATTAATCTCCCATTCCATTCTCGAATAGCGCGTGGGAAGAAAGAACACCTTAATCTCTCCGTTCGAGCTCTAATTTCTCGTATTTTATTCTGATGGTCATTTCTACCTTTGTAAGTGGGAGTCAACAATGTATTTTTGCATTCGGAGGAGAATGTTGGCGATTGGAGATTCGTAAGTAGCCCACGCCGCAGCGATAAGCGCCGTGGTTGTAATGATTCCCATCCCAGATCCTGTATCATTTCCGTAACGCTGTCTCCCCTGTATCGTGACAATACGAAACGAGCTGCCCTTCTCTGGACTCTTTCGATGTCCTCCGTCAAACCTGTCTGATAAGGATCCCACACTGGACAGCAATACTCCAAAAAAGGACGGACAAGCGTAGTGTATGCAGCTTCTTTAGTAGTTCTGTTGCCTATTTAAGCGTTCTGCCAATAAAACGCAGTCTTTCGTTCGCCTTTCCCACGACATTATTTATGTGTTATTTCCAGATTAATTCTGAAGTAATAGTAATTCATAAGGTATATAGTGGAGTTTACGGCCTTCACTTTTGATTAAATTGGCTTGTAAACAAAGTTCAACGGAATTATTTTCGTGCTCATGTGGACGAATTCACAGTTCTCATTATTTAGAGTCAATCGCCAATTTTTACGCCATACTGATATTTTATTCAGATCGTTCTGCAGTTGGTTTTGATCTTCAGATGATTTTACTACACGGTAAATGACGGCGTCATCGCGATGTGTTTGACATGCGTCATCGCACTTCCATACTTACCAAGAGGCCCGAAACTAATAATACGGTCTGCTGCCATCCTGCATTAAAGTCGTACATTCCAGCAGGTATTTATCCCATAGGCTAGAAGTGATGCGGTTCTGTAACATATCTGTTTACCGCAATGTTAGTCACAAAGTTAACGTCGCTTATCGTTAATCCGTTACTAAAAAGGTAATGCCGTTCAACGTTAAAACTTTACTGTAGATCTAGCGCAAGTTACAGTGAATCATTCACTCATAATAGTAAAATTCATGTTGATGGTTTTAGTGAAACGAGAAAGTGGACTAAAGGATTTACCGTTGTTTAGGTAAAAATGTTTTGATTTGGGAAGTTCAGGTAAGACATAGAAGATGAATTTAAACATTTTTAACCAACTAGTTTTATTATCACATAATTATCAGTCACATGTTTATCTAATGCGTTATATGACAAATTGTTTCAAACAAATGTTTCTGAACATGGCCCTTTGTAGGAACTTGCACTGTGATACCAGCACTACATACTAAATATAGCGTTCCATATTATGCTCAAAGTGATAACTATTGGCTTGCATACATAGGGTCACTCTGCAGATGAAGGCTGCCCTACTTCGTGCTACTGTTTCCTTTTTGATGTCTGTACAAGCATCAATAATGCGTTGCTTCATGTCCTCTGGTGTTGTTGGTTCATGTTGGTAAACAGCATCCTTCACTGCTCCCCAAAGAAAAAATCCAGCGATGTAAGGTCCGGAGGTCGGGCAGGCCACCTAACTGGGCCATCACGTCCAATCCACCTACCAGGGAACTTACGGTTCAGAAGTCGTCGTGCTATTAAGTCGTTATGTGCAGGGCATCCGTCATGCTGATACCACATGACCATTCTCTGTTCAGAGGTACGGTGTCCAAGAGAACAGGAAGATTGTGTCGTATAAATCTGGAGTACTGTCTGCCATTTTGGACGCCATTTACAAAGAAAGGTCCGACAATGGTACCTCCAATAATCCCACACCAAACATTCACTTTCCACGGACGTTGATGCTCTACCTGACGGAATCATTTTGGATTGTCTGCGGACCAATAATGCATATTCCTCATATTGACAATTCCTT
Organism: Locusta migratoria; assembly: GCA_026315105.1. Classification (NCBI taxonomy): domain Eukaryota; kingdom Metazoa; phylum Arthropoda; class Insecta; order Orthoptera; family Acrididae; genus Locusta; species Locusta migratoria. The sequence continues at coordinate 851,154,275 of CM048745.1, forward strand.
CGTTGGAGAATGATGCCTCGTCGGTAAAGAGACCATCTGCGTAAAAATTTGGATTAGTCAGAAGTTTTTGCTGAGCCCACCGACAAAATGTTACGCTGTTGCTGAAGTCATTTCCATGAAGATCCTGGTGTAAATGAACATGGTAAGGATGAAATTTATGACGTTGAGGAATACGCTGTGCACTTGATTTCGACACACCAACTTCACATTCAATTTGACGTGTGCTGATGTGAGGATTCACAGCTACGGTAGCGAGCACAGCAACTTCAGCACGTTCATCTGTGCGTGTTCTACGACGATGACGATGTCTTGGATTTAAGCTTCCCGTTTCACGTAGACGAGATGTGAGACGAACAAACATCCGGCGCGAAGGCGATGGCTTGTCATGGAATCGTCTTCTGTACAGTCGTTCTGCCTGAACAGAATTTCGCCCGCCTACAACAGGGTACAGTACAGGTATGTGGAGTAGGGTAGAAAACAGGCATATTAACGTAATAATCATAATGTTCTCTAACAGTACTATAAACAAACAAGCAATCTAATAACGTATTTCCCGTCAACGTACATTCTCCATAGATCAGCAGCATTTCTACTATATCTTCATGTGTGTACATAACACAACAAAACGTTTAAATAAAATGATTTCCAATCCATGGTGTACAACAGCTATCAGTTAGAATAAATATTCCTTCAAACCGTCTTGAATGCAAATTTTTTATTAGTTAATGACGCGTTTCGCCCTTTAGCAGGGCATCTTCAGATTATCTGCGTGACAGAATTTACACAAAATTACAAGGTGGAATTACAAACGGTTATAGTCTGTCACGCAGATAATCTGCAGATGCCCTGCTAAAGGGCGAAACGCGCCATTAACTAATATAAAATTTGCAATCAAAACGGTTTGAAGGAATACACAACGTTTATTCACAATGTGTACTACCTCCGTGCCGTCACTATATTACTCTGATGCACGACTACACTGACATGCGGTGTACTGCGCGCCAAAGCATCAACAGATGGGATGCTCGGAGGGTGGTAAAATACAGGAGTTTGCATGGGTCGCAAATCACAAACAAGGCGAAGTGGTAACTGTGGCTGTAGTGGTAACTACGTTGGACACGTGTCTAGGTAGAGCTAGGCCCTGGATGAACGAGTGCGCGAAAGGCATAATGGGTCATTTAATGCATTCGATAAACTTTATTTTGGGCGTGCAGGATAAATAGACAACCTGACTGGTGTATACCGATCGGTACTGGTTCATATTGTGTACGTCGACACACAAAACGTGCAAGAGGGAAACCATTATGTGCTTATGAGAGTTGATGACAGCAGACCGTATTATTCGTTTCAGACCTCTTGGTAAGTATGGAAGTGAGATTACGCATGTCAATCACATCGCGATTACGGGCAGCATGGGGTTCACGCCTGAGCCTCGGGACGTGCACTAGCTGCGTATTTCGGGTTTTTCAAGCGTCAACTTCTCGTCGCAATATCTCGGGATGTAATTGGAATATTGCGATGCAATCAACGCCATTGTTTATGTGATTTGTCATGCTATGGATTACTGAGGAAAAAATATAGGGTGTCCATTTAAAAAACATAAGTTTGTGTTAAAAAACACATTTGCTTTCGATTTAGAATGTTTCCAAATATGTACATTCATGGGCCCCAGCCGTACATTGATACCGGTGAAAGTCGTTTTCCAATAGCTGTTATTGTTCCAGAGATATTTTGGGTGGACAAGATAGCTGGGATACCATAATATATATATATATATATATATATGTGTGTGTGTGTGTGTGTGTGTGTGTGTGTGTGTGTGTGTGTGTGTGTGTGTATGTGTCGTTCATGGTGTGGGTTCCTGTAGTCATGTCCTAGTTCATGAACCACGGGCAACATATGAGTGGCCAAGTAAGTGGTCCTGACAGTTGGGATACCAGTTACTTTGGAATAAGGTAGGGCATCTCGGACATATTCTGAGTAGTGGCCAACTTTGTGCTCAGACGGCAAAGACTACCAAATCCACCGGTTAGTCCCTCAACCGTTAGGGTAAAACCCAGTGGGGCCCTGGGCAAGCAAGGCTAGCAACCTGTTTCCCAGGTACTTCAATATCATGCTGGCAGCAATCAGAGCAAAATGCCTCGGACCTATGGAGGTGATGGAGTCCCACTTCTAATTGACAGACCAGGGACTCCTCTGATACGACTTGGCAAACGATCTGGAATGAGATGGGGAGCTATTAATATCAATGGGGATTACACTGGGAAGAAGGTAGAGCTGGCTGAGGCTTCAAGTAAGATGGGGTTAGACGTCTTAGCTGTTCGTGACGTTAGAGTAAGGGGAAAGAAAGAGGACGAAGTCGGAGAATACAAGGTCTACCTGTCAGGAGTCAAAGTAGGGAGAGCACAGTGGGGTGTAGGGTTTTACATCAGGAAAACAATCGAACCAGTATAATTGCAATAAGGTATGTAAATGAACGACTGATGTGGATAGATTTGGCCATCTCCAGCAAGAAAATTAGAATTGTGGCAGTGTATTCACCCTGTGAAGGGACAGATCAAGATGAGATGGACAGATTTTACAACACACTTAGTGATGTAGTTGTTAGAGTGAAGTATGAGGATAGTGTTTTACTAATGGGTGATTTCAACGCAAGGATAGGAAATCGAATAGAAGGTTATGGAATGGTTATGGGTAAGTTGGAGAGGATATGGAGGCGAACAGGAACGGAAAACAGCTATTGGATTTCTGTTCCAGTATGGGTTTAGTTATAACAAACTCCATCTTTAAGCATAAAGACATTCACAGCTATACTTGGAAACTAAGGGGAACCAGATCAGTCATTGACTATACAATAACAGACCAGGAATTCAGGAAGACAGTCAAGGACACACGTGTTTTCAGGGGTTCTTTGATGATACTGATCATTACTTAATCTGCAGTGAAATTGGTTTTGTGAGGACAAAAGAGCAGAAAGTCAAGTCCATGTGTAGAAGGATAAGAGTGGAGAAGCTTCAAGCAAAGGGATGAGGTGAAAGCTATGTTTTATTTTACGACGATGTGGCATATAACATCATTACAAAACTTTCAAACCAAAATGTGACAGTAGCACAACGATAATGAATATATATTCTATACATACTGGATGTTTACATTGTTCAAAAAGTTGAACAAAACACAGAATCTGTGGCAGAGACGAAAAGCTGATTTGGACAAAGTTTTACCTTATATTTGGCAAGTTGTGGTGAGTTGATAATCATATGAACAGATTAAAAATGGCACAGAAACGTATTTATAATTGCTTTAGATAATCTTATAGTGAAGAAGAGAAAAAAAAACAAGGTAGCACCTAAGTGCTTTAGATATTATACGATAAACATCCGTAGGTGATGACAAAATTTATGGTGCCCTAATTCACGACGTTATAGATGCGAAAACTAGGATTAAGTTTGGACTGAGGTGTGGCACACTTATGCAGACTATTTACCCGAAGTGCAATTCCACCGCTAATTGTTGTGTTACCATATGTTGTGCCGGCCTCGGTGGCCGAGGGGACTGAGGCGCTCCAGTCATGGTCTGCACGGTCACTACGGTCGGGGGTTCGAATCCCCCCTAGGGCATGGATATTTGTGCCGTCCTTAGTCTTAGCTAGTTCATAAGTAGTTTGTAAGCTTAGGGACTGATGACCCCGGTGTTAAGTCCCATAAGTTCTACAAACATTTGAACATTTGAACCATGTGTTGTAAATGGTAAATGAGGTGAGGCAATGAAGTACTGAAAAATATAGATAGGCAAGGGATAATCCTGCCCCCCCCCCCCCCCACACTCAAACACACACACACAAATATATAAACAGAGGTTTAATATTTTAGGAGATTATAAGGTGATATTTTTAAAAACGCAGTCTCGACAGCAAGAGAATTTATTGTTGTTACACAGCCATTTTCAGTCTGCTTGTGAGACCATCTTCAGGCCGACTGCAATACAATAATATTTCATATATTAAGACGGATTTACAGAAGATTATATTATCGTAATCAACAGTAAAATAATAACAATATTATATCCATGGCAGCCGATTGTAGGTCAGTTAGGAACCGATAGCCGTGAAAATCAGCAGCGGAATAGTACAATAACGGTCAAGCTTATATATGGCTAGCTCCACCCATCCCCACAAATGCGACATTACAACCATGTACTTATTAATATTATTTTTGTCTTACAGGCTACAGTTATGATATTAAAAAGGAGATAAATATACAAGAGCATTTAGATTACTACATTCGTAATGACTGGTTGTTGTTGTTATGGTCTTCAGTCCGGAGACTGGTTTGATGCAGCTCTCCACCCTACTCTATCCTGAGCAAGCCTTTTCATCTCCTCATAAGAACGGCAACCCACATCCACTTGAATCTGCTTACTATACGCGTCTCTTGGTCTCCCTCTGCGATTTTTACCCCACACACTTCCCTCCAATGCTAAATTTACGAATCCTCGATGTCTAAAAATATGTCCTACCAAGCGATCCCTTCTTTTAGTCAGGGTATGCCAAAAATTCCTTTTCTCGCCAATTTTGTTCAGTACCTCTTCATTAGTTATGTGATCTACCCACTTAATCTTCAGCATTCTTCTGTAACACCACATTTCAAAAGCCTCTATTCTCTTCCTGTCCGCACTGCTTATCGTCCATGTTTCACTCCCGTACAAGGCAACACTCCACACAAATGCCTTCAGAAAAGACTTCCTTACACTTAAATTAATATTCGATGTTAGCAAATTTCTCTTTTTCAAAAATGCTTTTCTTCCCATTGCCATTCTGCATTTTATATCCTCTGTACTGCGACCATCGCATGTTATTTTACTACCCAAGTAACAAAACTCATCTACCACCTTCATTGGCTCATTACCTAATCTAATTCCTTCGGCATCGCCTGATTTTCTAAGACTACATTCCATTATTTTTGTTTTGCTCTTGTTTATGTTCATTTTATACGCTCTCTTCAACACTCTGTCCATTCCATTCAACTGCTCTTCCAGGTCGTTCGCTGTCTCTGACAGAATTACAATGTCATCAGCAAAACGCAATGTTTTTATTTCTGGTAACCAGAGCAAATTTTAAGGGATTTCCACTGGGCGACATTGGAAGAATGATCCGGGGGTTGCGGGGGTTCTCCCCCAGAAAAATTTCAAAATATTTATGCCTAAAACCGTATTTTGAAGCCTTTTTTTAATTAAAATCAAAGCTCCTTGATTTTACCTTAATAGAGTTTTATTCATATATGTTTTAATGATAAATAAATATGTTTGTGGAACAATACTAAATTTGGACTTTGAAGTAATCATTTATGTCTCCTAATTTTCTTAAACAATCTTTCACTTGTTTTGGTTGTCTTTTATTTGTTAAGTAGTTAAATAGAATACAGTACCTGTTATAAGTTCACTTTAATTTGATATAACTATTAAATGAAAATAGTATTAAATTAAACTAATATCAGTACTATGATTACTTAAAATACCTTCCTGTGCACTTTCTGTAAAAGTTAATAAATCATTATTTGTCTTAAAAGCTCATATTACGCTATGGTTCCGCAATTTGTATTTTTGCTCTAGAGAATTCTGTACACCAATAGGAAAGAAACCTAAGAAAAGTACTTAATTCTGAAGAAAATGAGTTATGGATACTGGTGGTAAAAACGTCTTTAAAGGACGTAAAGTTCTAGTGTAACAGTTTTCTTTCAAAGAATATTGAACAGTAATTTTATACCTTCACTTGTAAGATTGTAGGTAAAAAGAATTATTTTGCCGTTTTTATAACTGTTTTAATGCACAAGAAACAATTTTCAAGAAATATTTTAAAATAGGCTTACAACAAAATTTTAAGGGGTAATGAAATTACTGGGCTTACAAAATATTTTGATAAAAAGTTACAAAGTCCATAACATTTGCAAAAAACGTTTTTAGAAACTCTTGGTCTTGATACAGTTCAAAATTGGGCAGCTTCCTTCTTCCTCTTTCTTCTCTAGGAACTACGCCACGGATGGCCTTGGATCGAAAAAGGCTGTCCCAACATCGTTGAGAGCGATGCGCATTTTACAGTTGAGAGCTTCTCGTGACAGGCCAGATTGTTTGTTTGATTTTAAAGTCGTATGTAGTGACACTGCTCTTTCAGGAACTGCACTGTGCGGTATCAGAGAAATATACGACTGCGCCAACTTTCCTGGGATCGAGTGACGTTGAGATACTTTCAAATAGTGGTACAGCTTTCCAGTAGATGATGTCATGCTAGACGGATCACGGAGTTTTTCTGCTGCAAACAACCCTACAACGTCATCAGTAAAATCTGATACTTTATCTCTACCAACGTCTGCACGAACTGCGTTCACAAGCTCAATAGGATTTTTAGAATTTAATAATCTATTAATCCTACTGCAGATTTCCTTCTGGTCTTCGGGAAGCGTTGTAAGATAAACTCTTTGCAGCTCATTACAGCCTCTCTTCTCGCTGCAGGCCAGTGTCGCTTTGTTGAAACAAATCGGTTTACTTGACTTCTTCTAGGAAGATCTTCAGTATCTGATTCGTCACCTTCAAGTTGTCTTGCATCTTCTCTCTCCAACTTTTCTTCATATCCACCAGGATAAGTCTTCTTCCAAGAAAGATAATGAATCAACAAATATTTTTTTTTTTTTTTTTTTTTGATACTTCAATATCAGGGATTGTACAGATGACCTCTGACAATCGTTTGCAGTTTTTCCAGACGTTTCAGAAAATCTAGCATAAGACTGGTAAGTCGCTGTTGTTCACCAACTGTCTCCCACAAACGTAGAAACCCACGTGCTGAAGCTTTTTCAACTTTTGAGGACTCAGTCTTTTCAAGAACATTACTCCAATGTTGTTGCTTTAATGGAAGGTTGTTCCAAACTGCTTTGGCTAAATTGTTGAGGTGTTCCACGAACCTTACATTAAAGTGTGCTTGAAAGCGATAGACAGTTTTCTTGGTTAACTCTGCCAGCTCTTCAAGTTCTTCAAAGCGTAAAGCCGATCCCCTATAAAGCGTTCCCACAGCTTTTAATTTGTCTTCCAGTGCTGAGCTTCAATGACTGCTGATTCTAAGTCTGACATGTCTAGGTCAGATCAATGAGCCACACACCAAATACAAAGTAAGTCTCTTCTTAAGTACTCTTTCATTCGAACCCATAGGCCACTGGAATTGTCTGTAGTAGCACTCTCTCCATCTGTAGTCAATCCTGTCAACTTACCTTTTTCTGTATCACCAAGGTCTAAATTTTCCAATAAAACTTTGACCGATTCCATAAGACCTTCTGCTCCTCGCAGACTCGATTTGCGTTCACCTAGAAACACAGATTTCATCTCGTTATCTTCTGTAATGAACCGTGCAGTAATGAACTTGTTGTCATCTGCGAATTTGTCCACGGAGCCATCAACTTGAATGGAAAAACATTCCGAGTTTTTTAACTGTGTGACCACACCTTCCACAGAGTATCATGTGGTTATTCTGTGCTGTGGCCCACTGCACATCCGTCTCAAACACTGGCAACTGTGCTGCTAGCCGTCAGAGCTACTCTCTCGCCGTACCGAGTGTATCTATCTTACCACGCCCCCATGCAACACTCAGACATATACACAGCCTTGAATAAACACAGGATATGTTTTAGAATATCCAGTATGTATTTAACATTTCTTTGTCCATTTCTGAAGTGTTTATCGCTTACACCAATAAGCAAATTAACTTGCCGATAAAGCTCTGCATTCCATTTCACCCTTTTGGTATCGTCGTAGAGACGTATTTGTGCAACTGTAAAACATTTTGATGACAGATTTCTTACCATCTCGTGTACTTTCGGTTTTTATTTTGTGCCAGATGACCGTTTTAGTCCGTTTAAAAGAAAGAACACGGCAACAAGGATTTATTTTATTTTGCAGAGCAACATAACATCACTTCAGTGCTGCTTCTCTGTGCTCATTTAGAAATAGGACTCCTGGAAAAGCAAGGAACACAAAAAGAGAAAGATTTTACTCAAAAGTAAAAGAAAAAACTGTCGAAATGTTGGCTTATCTTACTGACTTTTTCAGTGAAAATAAGTCCGAGTATTTCATTGCAAGAAAATAGACTAATAGTTTGACAGCGCAGGATAAAATTTCAAGTTCAAGTCGAAGATCTATCGATGTTTAAGCAACTCAGTGATCAATGAGTCGGCGAGGAAAATAAAAGAATCGTGTTTTAAACTTCCGTTATTTAGCATCCGTCTGCAGTTATAAACTTAATTAAGCAATATTCCTCAGCTATGGATAATCAGCACGTCAACACTTGGATATTGAGACCATTTTCTGTTGAAGAGGAAATATTCAAAGATGTTTCAGCCAAAGTAGAATCCTTCTGATTTCTCGAAGATAGCACATTCAAAACGGAATTTCAAAATTATGACCTTGGTACATTTTGGCGAAAAGCAGAAGCCCAATACCCTGTTATAGCTGACAGAGCTCTAAGAACGTTAAGACAGTTGGGTACCACTTATAGATATCAGAGTGGCTTCTCAAAGCTACTGACAATAAAAAGTAAGACCAGAAACTTTTCAATGTGGAACATGACCTGAGATGCGCCTTAAGCGAAACTAAACCAAACATTAGAAAACTTGCGACTGGTACACAGTACCCACCTTTTCATAGAATATAATTGTTTCATTGCTGCATCGAAAGTGTAAAAGATGTGTGTCTTGTGCAGTGTATTATGATTAACAAAGATTGGTAGTGTTTTCGGGTATTGCTTTTTTTGATAATATTTTGAGGGCTGAATTTTTTTTTCTTCGGGGGGTGGGGGGGATGAGTTTCCCTAGTAGTTCTTAGGGGTAAGAAGGCTTAGAAGGTTGGGAACATATGCTCTGAAAGATTTACAAGAGATTATTTTTTAATTCCTGGTACATTTGATATGACATTAAATAAAAATAAATTGTTGGCACTACCCATAGACACTGGGCGACAAAATCTCAGCTCCGGGCGACACAAGTGTCGCTCAGTTAACATGTTATTTTATGCCGTGCTGGTAACAATTTAGAGGAAATCGTTTATATAAAAACAAATTTTTTAATCCTTCTTAATATCTATAATATTATTGTACTGCATTTCTTCTGAAAATGGTCTCACAATCAAACTGAAACCGGTTGCCTAACGACAATAAATAATTCTTTTGCGATCGAGACTGTGTTTTTACAAATATGAGGGAATATATATATATATATATATATATATATATATATATATATATATATATATATATATATAGTGTGAGCTTTCATCAGAATTCTTGACATAGTGGGTGAAGCCTCTGGTAGGCTAAGCCCCGCCTCTTTGGAAGTCGATTGAATCGACGATATGTTACCTGCGAAACCAAAAATGAGTTATTAGTCTCCACTTCATGGTCGCCGGCCGCGGTGGCCGAGGGGACTGAGGCGCTCCAGTCACGGTCTGCACGGCCACTACGGTCGGGGGCGTTCGAATCCCCCCTCGAGCATGGATATTTGTGACGTCCTAGTTCGTAAGTAGTTCATAAGTAGTTTGTAAGTTTAGGGACTGATGACCCTGTAGTTATGTCCCATAAGCTTAACAAACATTTGAACTGTTTTTTTCCACTTCATGATCCACTTCAAAGTAACCATTACACTGAAGACATACTCAAAATATTCAGTAACTACTACGAAATACAGTTGTAAAACGTTTTTGAGTAATCTTAACAAAGTAAAAATGTCTGTAGCAAATGTAGGGTAATTTTCAACGAAGCTTACACTCGAAGTAGTTCGGCCTGAAAAGATTTAGACTTCTAGCCATTAAAATTGCTACACCACGAAGATGACGTGCTACAGACGCGAAATTTAACCGACAGGAAGAAGATGCTGTGATATGCAAATGATTAGATTTTCACAGCATTCACACAAGGTTGGCGCCAGTAGCGACACCTACAACTTGCTGATATGAGGAAACTTTTCATCTGATTTTTCATGCACAAACAGGATCGGCGTTGATGCCTCGTTGTTCTCATGTCTCGTGTAAGGAGGAGAAATTTGATAAAGGATTGTAGCCTATCGCGATTGCGGTTTATCGTATCGCGACATTGCTGCTCGCGATCCAATGACTGTTAGCAGAATATGGAATCAGAGTGTTCAGGAGAGCAATACGGAACGCCGTGTTGGATCCCAACGGCCTCGTATCACTAGCAGTCGAGGTGACAGACCTCTTATTCGCATAGCTGTAGCGGATCGTGCAGCCACGTCTCGATTCCTGAGTCAGCATGTGGGGACTTTGCAACACAACAACGATCTGCACGAACAGTTCTAGGACGTTTGCAGCAGCGTGTACTATTAGCTCGCAGACCATGGCTGTGGTTACCCTTGACGCCGCGTCACAGACAGAAGCGCACTTCGAAGTGCCGCAGCCGGAGGTGATGGTTGTATGACTGTATTGTGTGCCTGTGTGATTGCGTGAGTGTTATATTTTCTGAAGAAGGCCATGGATGATTGCTGAAAGTGTTGTGTGTGTGTTTTGTATGTGCCTGTCGCAGCTCGTCGCCACGTCTTTGCGGTGAGTTGTAAACTTCCTTACTATATATATATATATATATATATATATATATATATATATATATATATATGTATATATATATATCCCCAGAATATATGACATCAACTGCGAATGGCCAGAGCAAAAAATCTGTACCCAGACGGGATTCGAACCTGAGTCTCCTGATTTCCATGCAGTATCGTTGACCAATGTACCACTGGAGACACAGTGATCAACGCACCTGCAAGGTCTATCTACGCACGCCTCACGTCAGATACAAATTCCCAGATCTACCCAACCCAAACTAAATGTTTGGGTACTGTGGGCAGGGTAGATATGGGAATTTGTACCTGACGGGAGGCGTGCTTAGGTAGACCTAGCATGTGCACTGATCACTGTGTGTCCAGTAGTGTAGTGGTCAGCAGAACCGACTAGAAAGCAGAAGACCCGGGTTCGAATCCTGGATGGGTACATATTTTCAGATCTGCCCATTCTCAGTTGACGTCGTATATTCTGTGAATATGAAAGAATAACAACTGCATGATCAGAAGTGACGTCTGTTCTTTTGGAACATACGCCACACACACACACACACACACACACATACACACACACAAACTAGTGTATTTCCACCATCTTATAGCTATTGACACAGAACTGCTATGGTGTACAATGGGAGACTATGTACTACAACAACACATAGAGATAGTTCGTCTCCATTCTGTTGTAGTTTTTGCTGAAGAGCAAAATATTGACACCCACACGTAGAATTTTATATAAGTCGGTAACTTTCAACTCTCATATTTTTCACCACCTTATCGTTATCAACCCCTCTACCACCATAGTGAACTATGGGAGACTGATACCTACTATTATATACAAACACTCTTTGATTGCGATGTGTAGTTTTGGCTGCGGGGTGAAATATGGACACAAACACCTAAAAAAAAAGTATATATATATATAATTCCAACCTGCAACTGTTCATTTTTGTTAAATATATATATTTACCAAAAATGAACAGTTGCAGGTCGAAATTATATTTCCTTACCAGTTTTGAGCAATTATTGCTTTTCTTCAGAAGAGACTGTAAAGAATAAATCGTCAGTGTTGTAATAAATAAAATTAAAAAAGTTAATGTAGCTTACATTCAAATAATACTTAAAAGGACAGATTATATATACTGTTAATAATCACGTGATAAGTGAAAGTCAGTATCACATTTCTCTTATAACGCAATAATTAACAGTATGTATAATTTCTCCTTTTAAATATATATATATACATATATATATATATATTTAAATTTTATACTCTTTAAATTCTTTTAAATATTTTCAAGCTATGAACTTCACTTCTTTCTGTCCAGTCTCTTATGAAGAGCAATAATTGCTCGAAACCATTAAGGATTCATATGATGGAACTTGGATGTGCTTCAACATAACGAACATGATCTGGTTCAGTATAACGAACATAATCTAGTTTATTCTCATGTTATTGCAACAGCCTCTAAAATCAGTTACGGTACTTATACAAACAAAAAAAATGGCAAAATTAGATTTATACTTTCTAACATTTTTTGTTACTTTATTTCTAAGAAAATGCTTTGTTACAGTGCTAATCGTTGGTATTCAGGATAAAGAAGCTTTTACATTAATTATAATAAGGAAGCCACTTTATCATTGGAGATTGGTCTAGTGTCAAGTATCCCATATTTTCATGGGGAAAAATAGGTAGGCTTATCTTAAATTGCCCCATAAAAGTGAATGAATGCGTGCTGAAGCATCTTTATAAGTACTACTTTTGGAATATTTCTTTCTGTATTTTGTTGTCCTGTTTTACATCTTGTAAGTTATAATGTATGTTTCTGACACGATTAAATAAAAAAGAGCGCATAACAATATGGGTTTACAATAATGGGGAGCAAAGAATATTGCATATTGTAAATCTTTAGGTTATATAAATGAAGCAGCTGAGAGACGTTGGAAATTTAAATAGTGCTGTTACTAAATGCCTCCTTCATCAAGTGCTTTAAAAAATAGTTTTTCCATAAAACCAGCGAAATATTTTTTTTACATCGACCATAGTTCCCACTAGCCACCAGATGCAGATTTAGTGGGACGGCCACTAATGGGGCAACATTGCTGCCCGTCACTTGTTGCGGCCACTGCTGGCCGGCATTCCTGACAAATGAATGCTGCAGCAGCATCTATGGGGGACGTGGCATGTTTTGGTTATTGGCCGGCTGCTGCCTCACGGGAGTCAGTTGATTAGCAGCATTGTTCATGTAACGTTTCACGTTTTCCTACTCGCTGTTGTTACATACTCAGCCATCTTCCAAGATCAAATCCAGAGTATCGGCCACTGAAAGAATATCTTCCAAGTTGTGAACCGGCACGTTAACTAGTTACAGACGCAACTGTGTTGGCAATTTATTTATTAACACACAGAGAACTTCTCTGTGTGGAAGAGAGTTGTAAAAGAATTTAACTTTATTTAAGTACTTCTCAAACTATTTTCTGCAGGCTCCCGTTCCTCTCATTTAATGGCTGTGGGTTGTATACTTCATTCCGAAGCCTTTCTTGGACAGCTGGAGACCAAAATTTAGACAAATGTGCATACACTTTGTTTTAAACTAAGTGTATGACATTAGTTCACATTTAGGTGCAATGATGTTGATAAATTGTACTCAAAAATGGCAAGCAGAATAGTAACAAAAGTAAGGAAGTTATCAAAAGGATTTGTGTTCGCAAAAGTGTGTATAAAGTGCGTCACGTGGACAATCGCGATTTGGATACAATATTAAATTGAACGCCACCAACATGCTACACATGTAAGATTATGAATGTTTTAAGCACCTGAAGATTGGCACAAGCCCGAAATCGGTGATGTCATAAATAAAGAACACGATCTTTAATGTGACTGGTAGAGTTTTTCATTCTTAACTCTGAACTAAGAGATTATTCCAGCAACTCATAAGCAATTATAGAATCATTCTACATAAAAAAAGATCATGGAATGTATTAATGCATTTAGCTGCTCTATCAACATCAGAGCGGTGTGTCTTAATAACAGTTAATATGTAACAAAAGTTTTATTTCTTTCTCGCATAATTTTGTCAATAATACATCTGTTGCTTACATGTGCAGTTCCTTGTAGTTTGCTAATTTATTATGACAGAATTAATGTAGCTGGCATCCCTAAGAACTATAAAGTATTATCAGTTTATATCATAGCCCAAACAACCTCAATTAAGATTTATAGTTTCACTTCATTCAACGAATCTTCGACATGATCGTCATACATCTGCTGGAACAACTACTGGAAAGACATCAGGTTAGTGGAAGACTTTATAAAAGTGTACATGCCGTCTTTTCTGACATAACAGGAGATAACTGAGTCCCTCATGTGCTCTGAATTGCTTGTACAAACAAATGTACACGTAGGTTGTGGTAACACGATTGTGGAAAAGGGGACACAAAAGGGTAGGAAGTGTTGTCCAGGGTAGAAACTATAAAATTTTAAAGTGTCGACATCACATAACATCTCTGATGTACTAGTTAACATTAACTTCGTGCCACCAAGCGTCCCCACCCCGATTCCCTAGCCCCAATAAAGTCGTACAACCTTTATCCAATCTATCTGAACAGTTTATTTGGAACAGGACCACTGACTTACAAGCACAGTGAAAACAACTGTTCAAACATTAAAGGTATAAAACAAAGACGTGCTTTATATGAATATGCCTGTGTGTGTGTGTGTGTGTGTGTGTGTGTGTGTGTGTGTGTGTGCTTGTGTGTGTTGTCTCACTTCTGCAGAAGAAGAACTTTCCCCAAAAGCATAATAATTTCAGCAGTCCTGTAGATTGTGCCCTTTAGTGACTCAGTGCCTCACTATTATGGTAAGAACAATCTGCCCTATGCTTTTCAGTCTTGCCTTTCAATTTTTCAATTCAGAAACTCTCCTACATGCTAATTCACATGTTTTTCTGAAATAAAACTATTCAGAGCAACAGTTGGGCAGATGACAGTTGCTGTTGCTTTATTTAGTAAATACCTTCTATTTTAACTTAGTGCAGAGCCAATTATGCCCTACCATGATTATCAGTTTGCAATACTTAAATATGTGTGATAACTTTATATACTTTTCTAAAAAAATTAAAAAATCATTTATAAGTATTCAGTTTCATGTAAAATTCTATTATATATACAAGTAGAGAATTGCATTGACAAATTCTTTGAACACTCTTGGTAATCAATTCGTGTCTCATGTTAACAAGATATCTTCAATCTATGCACATTGAAATCAGGAGACTACTGAAGAGGATCATACGAAAGAGAATTGCTAAAATAAGGCATATGGACAACACTAAATCATGCCACTTGAATATAACTAGGTATCTAATGAGTAAACATGAAAAAACAGAAAAAATTACAAACTTCATACATAAAAACATTTCAATCACAATTTTTATCCCACATGGAATGTAAACTTCAACAACACTTTTATTACAGAGTGAATAACTAAGGAAGCTACAAACATTTATAACAAAATAATATTACTAGAATTCGAATTAACAAATACTTTGAACACTCATGGTAATCAATTCACGTCTCATATTAACTGAATATCTTCAGTTTATGCACATTAAAGTCAGGAGGCTACTGAAGAGGATTATACGAAAGAGAAGTGCTAAAATAAGGCATATGGACAACACTAAATCATGTCACTTAAATCTAACTAGATATCTAATGAGTAAACATGAAAAAAAAAACAGAAAAAATTACAAACATCATACATAAAAACATTTCAATCACAATGTTTATCACATACAGAATGTAAACTTTCTCAATCACATCCATACAGAGTAAATAACTAAGGAAACTACAAATGTTTGTAACAAAATGAAATTACTAGAATTCAATTAAATTGTCTGTATATATATACTATACAAATCCTTCATGTTGGAGCAGTGATATAATCTCAACTTGGAAATCAGTCTACTGGAGTATTCACAATGACAAGGAAGGAGTGATGCACTTTTGACAACCATCTTCACAGTAAAGCCCTGAGTAACTTATTCGCTTAAATGAGCGGTTGTTATTCAAGTGTGGATGGGGAGCAAAACCATGATCTTGGCACAAAGACGTCCCATGTTGAATCCTGGAAAAACACAAGCCATTAAGAGAATAAAAGTGTGGTTTTTAGTTTTACAGCTTACATGAAGGCTTGTGAGGATTGAAACACCAGAAAAAAAAATTGTCGTTTGTGTGAATAATACTTTAATCTCATGCTAATTGTAATATAAGCAGCGTCATAATTCTCTCACTAAGTAGCAAAAGTATTGTGTTCTTGAGAAGCGGACAAAGAAGAACAAGAAACCTTGATAACTTATGTAAATGGCTAAAACCAATTGTATATTTATTGTATGTTAGAGAGAAACAATGAGAGAGGGGATGGGTGGGAGGCAGGGATGGAGGGGGCGAGAGGGGGGAATAGAGTTGATAACAATTGACACCCTCAATAGAGAAGGTTATGCTCACAGTGCTCTAAGACAAAAAAGGTGGAGCATGTTGTGTGACAATTTCTTGTATATTTATCATTGATTTTAACAGACCGATTTATTAAAACTGATATATGTTATTACAAATGCTTCACTATGTCAAACAATATTGAAGAATGTATAGATCACAATTATATGGTGAATTTGGATTTGGCAATGACATTTCCATGTTTAATACAAAGACGAAACCTACTTTCAGAACACTACTTATACGCAACATCCTACTTCATCCCTACACCACTCTCATCCCAAACCCTATCTGTGGGGTTCAAGGACTGTCCAGCAGACCCATCAAACATGTTTTCTTCCAGTCATGTCACAGTCTTATCCTATCCCATCACTGAATGTCCCCTGTGAGAGCAGCCATTTTATGTATCAACTTTGTTTCAATCACTGTATAATTTTTATGTTGATATAACAGCTAACAGCTCTGTACCATAATGAATAGCAGCTGCCAAAACTGTGGCAAAGAGCAAAGTTGATTACCCAGTGGCACAAATGCAGCAGAGAAAAAAGCATGTGATAGTAATTGAATTTTTTGTTTATCATGTAGATCATACATTGTGAGAGGAGAAACACATGATGGTGTAGGACCAGTCAAAGTGAAGATGAAGTGGTATATAGTAAAATGATTATGACAGTAGTAATACAATGATACAATTTTTCAAACAATACATATGTAATACCAAGAAACAGAACATACAAAACAGAATTTGTGATGGAAAACTTAGATTTACACAATATTTCTAATTAAATTCACATTATCAAAGAAAAGAAACATATAGGCAAATAACATGGAAAGTCCAGAGAACCATATACATTTAAAATTCTTTACTAAAGTAAATCACTGATGGTAGCACATTTCTGTATTAAGGTATTCATGTTTACAGACAAGATATAGAATATGGACGGAACAAATACCACAGAAATCCAAAAGTACATATTTAAAAATAAAACTACATAGGGGAAACACTTCTGATTGGATTTATATACTAGGTACAGACCATGAACAGAACAAATAACACGTAAATTCAAAAGTATACACGAAAAAAGTAAACGTAAAGCTGGTTACATTCTTGTACGTATATGTAGTATGCACCACATCATAAGTGTTACCTACCTTCAGATTATGTGATGATGCCGCAAAAGGGCAAAACGCGTCATTGATATAAAGAAAACTTTGCAACTGAGACTGACTTTAGAGATACCTTACAAGGAGGAAACACACTACTGTATTAGACCTGCAGAGTTTACATCTGCATACACATGTATATGACAGGGACAGAAAAAATAAAGAAGAAGGCTTCTTACGTTTTTGCTGATAATTATGTCGTTTATCCTCCTTAAACATCATAAGAAAATCAAAACCAACTGCAGAACCATTTAGATAACTGTTTTGTGCAAAAATTAGCAATTGACTCTACGTAATGCAAAATGAGGTCATCCACATGAATACTAAATGGAATCTGGTAGACTTCATTTACAAGTTGCATTTAAATCTCATTGCAATAACTTCAGCTAAATGCCTAAGAATTACTGATGTTGTTGTGGTTTCAGTCCGGAGACTGGTTTGATGCAACTGTCCACCCTTCTCTATCCTGAGCAAGCCTTGTCAACTCCACATAAGAACGGCAACCTACATCTGTCTGAATCTGCTTACTGTATTCTTCTCTTGGTCTTCTTCTGCGGCTTTTACCCCACACACTTCCCTCCAACGCTAAATTCACAATTTCTTGATGTCTGAGAATGTGTCCTACCAATCGATCCCTTCTTTTAGTCTAGGTATGCAAGAAATTTCTTTTCTCGCATTTCTGTTCAGCACCTCTTCATTAGTTACGCGATCCACCCACCTCATCTTCAGCATTCTTCTGTAGCACCACATTTCAAAAGCCTATTCCTGTCCGCACTGGTTATCGACCATGTTTCACTCCCATACAAGGCAACACTCTACACAAATGCCTTCAGAAAGGACTTCCTTAGGTTTAAAACAATGTTCGATGTTAACAAATTTCTCTTTTTCAAGAACGCTTTTCTACCCATAGCCATTCTGCATTTCATATCGTCTGCACTGCAACCATCATTTTTCATTTTACTGCCCAAGTAACAAAACTCATCTACCTCCTTTATTGTTTCGTTACCTAATCTAATTCCTACAGCATCGCTTGGTTTTCTTAGACTGCATTTCATTACCCTAGTTTTACTCTTGTTAATGTTCATTTGATACGCACCTTTCAACACACTGTCCATTCCGTTCAACTGTTCTTCCAGGTCCTTTGCTGTCTCTGTCAGAATTACTATCTCGTCAGCAAAACACAATGTTTTTAATTCTTCTTCCTGAACTTTAATTCCTTCTTCAAATTTCCCCTTGCTTTCCTTTATAGCTTGCTAAATGTACAGATTGAATAACATTGGAGAGAGGCTACAACCCTGTCTTACTCCCTTCCCAACCACTGCATCCCTTTCATGCCCTTCAACTCTGACAACCGCTGTCTGGTTTTTCTACAAGCTGAAAATAACCTTACACTCCCCATATTTTACTCCTACTTGTTTCAGAACTTAAAAGAGTTTATTCCATGTAACATTGTCAAAAGCCTTCTCAAAATCTACAAAAGCTAGAAGTGTATGTTTGCCTTTCCTTAATCTATCTTCTAAGATAAGCCATAAAGTGAGTGTTGCCTCCCGTGTCCCTACATTTCTTGTGATCCCAAACTGATCTTCACCGAGGTAGGCTTCTACCAGCTTTTCCATCCTTCTGTAAATGACTTATTAAACTGATGGTTCTGCAGATTTCACACCTGTCTGCTCCTGCTTTCTTTGGAATAGAGATTATAACATTTTCCTTAAAGTCTGAGAGTACTTCCCCTGTCTAATACATCTTACACATCAGGTGAAACAGTTTTATCATGGCTGGTTCTCTCAGAGACTTCAGTAACTCTGAGGGAATGTCATCTACTTCAGGGGCCTTGCTTCGACTTAGGTCTTTCAGTTTTCTGTCAAATTCATCTCTCAGTATAGTATCTCCTATTTCATCCTCATATGCCCTTCCTACAATATTGCCTCCATGTTCATTTCCTTCGAAGAGCCTATCTATATACTCTTTCCACCTTTCAGCTTTCCCTTCTTTGCTGAGAACAGGTTTTCCATCTATGTTCTCGATATTCATAGAGCTGTTTTTCTTATTTCCAAATATCTCTTTATTTTACTGTAGGCTGTACCTATTTTTCCGCTATTTATACATTCTTGTACAGGCTTGCATTTGCTTCTAGCCACTCTTGCTTAGCCATTTTGCACTTCCTGTCAATTTCATTTCTTAGTCGTCTGTACTCCATTTTGCCTGTTTCATTTACTGCAGTTTTATATTTTCTCCTTTCATTAATTAAATTTAGTATGTCCAGTGTTAGCCAATGATTTTTATTGCCTTCCTACCTATTTCGTCCTCTACTGCCTTCACTATTTCACCTGTCAGTTCTACCCATTCCTCTTTTACTGTATTATTTTCCCCTGTTTCTGTCAATTGTTGCCTAAAGCTCCCTCTGAAATTCTCAAGAATTTGAGGTTAATTCATTTTATCCAGATCACATATCCTTATTTTCGTACTTTACTGCAGTTTTTTTTCAGTTTCAGCCTACAATTCATGACTAATAAGTTTATATCTGACCCTGGGTATGTCTTACATTTTAAAATCTGGTTCCGAAATCTATGTCTTACCATTTTAAAATCTATATGGTATCTCCTGGTGTCTCCTGCTCTCTTCCACATACACAACCTTCTTTCGTTATTCTTAAACCAGGTGTTTGTTATAACTAAATTGTGTTCTGTGCAAAATTCTACCAAGCGGCTTCCTCTTTCTTTCCTTTGGCCCAGACCATCTTCACCTATTATCTTCCCTTCTCTTCCTTGTCCTACTACCGAATTCCAGTCTCCCATAACAATTAAGTTTTCCTCTCCCTTAATTATCTGAATAATTTCCTTTAGTTCCTCATATATTTCTTCGATCTACTCGTCATCGGCAGAGCTAGTTGGCATATAAACCTGTACTACTGTGGTCAGTGTTGGCTTCATATCTGTCTTGACTACGATAATCCGATCACTGTGTTGCTCATAGTAGTTTACCCGCATTCCTATTTTCTTATTCATTATCAGACCTACTCCTGTAATACCTCCAACTGATTTTGTATTTATAATCCTGTACTCACCTGACCAGAAATCCTGTTCCTCTTTCCATCGAACTTCACCAAACCCCACTATTATGAAATCAAATTAGAAGGAACACACAGGAAATGTTGTAGGGGAGACGAACCAAAGATTGGATTTAATTGGTAGAACTCTTGGAAGAAGCAACAAAGCTACTAAAGAGACTGTCTACACTTAGCTTGTCCATCATCTTTGATGTGGGATCCTTATAAAAAAAATCTGACAGAGGATATCGAAAAATCGCAACAAATGACAGCTCTTTTTGTATTATCATGATACAGGCGAGAAATATTCATGGAAATTATACAGTAATTGGACTGGGAATAATTACAAAAGTGCTTTTTTATACTTGCAACATGTACTTGCAAAAATTCAATTCCTGACTTTATCCAGTAATTGCGAAAGAATATTGTTGATACCCACATAATTAGGGGGAAATGATCATCAAAATAAAATACGAGAAATCAGAGTTTGAGCAGAGAGATTTAGGTGTTCGTTTTTCCATCAAACTATTTAAGAATGGCATGGTAGATAAACAGTAAAAAGTCTGTTCGATAAACTATCTGCCTCACACTTAAGTAAAGGAAGGAAGATTAGTGTTTAACGCCCCGTCGACAGCGTTGTCATTTGAGGTGGATCACACTTAAGCGTGATTTTCAGAGTACTCATACAGATGAAGTTGTATATGTAATGAAAATTAACAGAAGTTTCTGACGCATTTCACACACCAGTATATCTGCTAATAAACGGCTGTATGAAGATAAGAAATTATTATCTACAACATGTTTACAATTTACCTCATTGTCAGTAATATGTCTCAGCATATTTGAAGAAGAAAAAAATGATAGATTGGTAGGTTGCAGAAGTCTCATTTAATTCCAATTGTGGTTTGAAAAGCAACAGTGCTCTGTACTTCGCTCTGTGGAAACACTGGAGGGTTACAAGAAATGTCAGCAACACCACACTTGATATGCCACACTAAACCTTGTAAGCTGTTTGTACGGAAATAATAACAGACACATAGAAAGCTGAAAATTTGCATGGCAGTTAGATAACGTCTACACTATTTAGTAACTGATGGTGTTCACTTTCTGTAGCAACAATTTTAACCATACGTGATTTTATTCAAATACTTGAGTCAGTATACTTTTTTTGAAAATCGCTGTAGCTAATCACTTGCAACATCTAACAAAAGGAAATTCACTCATGAATGATCAGTTAAGTATAACTAAGTTAGGTATGGTATGACGAATTGAATTACAAAAGAAGAGTAATGTCCTATTTACTAAGAGAACAGACGCACAGAAGAGACATATTTACTATAACATTATTCAGTCACATTTCTGTTAGCTGTTAAATTACAAATCAAAATTCTTCATTATATGTACAACATTATATGTACAAATTTTAAATTATGATATTTGAAAGGAACCGCCATTTGCCTGGAGTGATTTAGGGAAATCACAATTCTAGTTCAGTGTAATGTAATGATTATCTCTGTTTTGAATTTGAAATTTTTGTGGTAATAACATTGTCATTACTCAGCAAGGTAAAATTTTGAAGGAATGATTATTCATAGATAAAGTTACACTCTTGCTTGTTTCCATATACGTAGGCAGGAACCTAACAACACAGCTGTAACTGCTGAATCTAGCAGTAATCACTTTTCCATTCTTTATTCTGAAAAACATTTGAGGTTTCTTTAGGGACATGCAACGATTTTCCGGTGTATTGTTTAGATTGTCCTGTTACTCTCATATTTATTAACATCAGATCTGCACGGTAGTATCATTTCAGATCGCCTTCACAGCGCCACTACGTTACGATTACATCAGCTCTTGTAACAATTTGTGTGAAAACTATTCTAACCATCAAAGTGCAAAGCCAAATTCTTTATGGTTAATGATATGCAAGAAATTAAAACAACGTGGTACCAGTGAACTGGTCAGTTCATGACAGATCACTGTTCCCCATGATACATAATATGAGATATCCTACCATTCAATATTCAGTTTAAGTATTCAATTTATTCACCAGCAATCACTTACAGCCAAATAGATGTGTACATTGAATATACAAGTGAGTTTATTATATTTAGTTTTTTTCTTACAGTTTAATTCCATATACTCAGTTCTTTAATACTAATGTCAATAATGTTTATTTCAAGTATTTCTGTTGTCATAAAATGCAATTTTGATTAACCAGTAATGAATATTAACTTTTAAAAAGTAAGTGCAAATAACCTAGCCACACCTGAAAATTTATTACACATTTTTTGGTGGGAGTTTACAGTCTTTGCAAGTTTTTGTCTTGGTATATATGCCTCATGTTGTGAGAATGTACGTTTCGTTTTCTAGTGTTAAACTCATTCAAGTTGCTGTTGTTATAAAGCAAAGCTGCATACATGGTACGTAAGATGCGTTGATTGGGGAATGTAGTGACATATCTCATTCCTCAAAAAGTTGAGATTAAATACTTTGTTGTGTGGGCAATATACAAAACGCATGATAAAATGTCTCTGTTGTTTGAAGTGTAATCGTTGGTTGCACGAAACGTATGCAAAAGTGAATTTAAAACTGGCAAAAGATGATTCGTCATGATCATGTCCCTATTGCTTACTCCCTATGAACTCATAAGTATGGTACCCTCCACGGAAGATAATATTAAATTGCTTCAGAATGACATTGAAACTCTGAAATGGAAATACTAATGCTAAAATAAATAAATTCAAAACTAGTTAATGAAAAAAAACAACAAGAAAACAACGTGTGTTTGTGAAAATGGGCAATCATTCAATAAAGTTATCAGACGAAAAAAAAATTACAGTAAACGAATGCAACAGAAAGAAACACCAGTGAATAAACGTAATGAACTTGCAGAGGCATTTAGGAACAAGATTATTAACTAAGACTATCAAGAACGTCTGACGATAATGGCAACTTCAATCCGAAATGCGCAATGAACTGTGATGTACTCTTGTTTGCTGATAGCCATGGAAGAACTATAGCGGATACTCTATAAAGTGTGAATGATAAAATTCAATTAAGCAGCGTGGTGAAACCAGGTGCGTAAGCAAATCGAACAACCATAGATTTAGATGGAAAAATGATAGACAAAAGTGATGTTATCATCTGTGTAACAGGAGCGAATGATGTATGTAATGAAGCAAAGAACTGTACTATAGGTTTGTCTAAATTTCTAGAAAGGAACAAATTAAAAACACTGTTGTTGTTATCATCCAGGATCAACATCATTTAATTTACAACACCTGTGTCAAAAAAGTAATAAGGGATACAAATACACGTATTAAAAGTATTGTGGAAAAGTTTGTTGATGGACAGAGGTACACTAGATAAAAATATGTACATTCAACATGGACTGCATTTGAAATATGAGATGAAGCACTTCCTGCGCGAAAAATTAAGTGGTTTGATTTCTGGAAGGATCGAACTGGATAGCTTATAGAGCGAAACAGTTCATCTGCGAGTGAAACTGAAGTCCGTTTTTAGAATGAATCGGCCTTCAATGTGAACACATGAAGGCGAATGTCCTACTGGCTGCACCAATGAAGACAAAAATTGTATAAAAATGTTCCAGAAGTTAGAATCAAAAACCTTTCATCAGTGTTCAGTACTTTCAGACTTTTGCAATCAGCATAGCAGACAGTCAGGAGTAGTAAATATTACCTCATTTTATACACTAGTAATTTCACACCAAAAGCACAATAAGGAGACGTAATGACAAGCTGTGACAGGTAAATAAAAAAAGACACAGACAAACAACACTTAAGCTACCAGCCATGGCTGATTCGGAGTGTAGCAGCCAGAGATGACGATTGTGTGACTGTTACATTAGATTAGATTACACATGTTGCATAGATTATGAATATGACACTTTGTAATGATGTGGAATGTGTCAGGTTAATAACATGGGTCTGTAAAAAATATTACAGGATACAAATATATTATTTATTTATTTTACTTATTTATTATTATTTTGTTTTTGTTTTTAGATTTACTAATTTATATCTAAAACTTCATCCAGTGAGTAGAGGGAGTTGTCATTCAGAAATTCTTTTAATTTATTATTAAATGCTAGTTGGTTATCTGTCAGGCTCTCGATGCTTTTTGGTATGTGACCGAAGCCTTCTGTGGCAGCATAATTCACCCCTTTCTGTGCCAAAGTCAGATTTAACCCTGCATGGTGAAGATAGTCCTTTCTCTTGGTGCTATAGCTATGCACACTCCTATTACTTTTGAACTGGGTTGGTTTATTAACAACAAATTTCACAAGCGAATATATATATTGTGAAGTTACTATGAAGATACCTAAATCCTTAAATAGGTGTCTGCAGGATGATCTTGGGTGGGCTCCAGCAATTATTCTGATTACACGCTTTTGTGCAATGAATACGTTTTTACTCAGTGATGAATTACCTCCAGAATATGATGCCATACGAAAGCAGTAAATGAAAATATGCATAGTAAGCTAATTTACTGAGATTCTTATCTCCAAAATTTTCAATAACCCTAATAGCATACATAGCTGAACACAAATGTTTCAGCAAATCATAAGTATGCTGCTTCCAGTTAATCTCTCAACAACGCACACCTAAGTCTATATTTATTACTGGAGTCCATATTTATTACTGGAGTTGTGCTATTCACTGTACGGTACTGAATATACTGTGTTTTATCAAAATTTAATGAGAGTCCGTTTCGTGATAACCACTTAATAATTTTATGAAAAACAATTTTTATGATTACACCACTTAGTTCTTGTTTTTTGGGTGTGATTACTATACTTATATTATCAGCAAAAAGAATTTACTTTGCATCTTCATCAATGTAGAATGACAAGTCATTAATGTATATCCAGAACAGTAAAAGACCTAAGACCAACCCTGTGGGATGCCACTCTTGATAGCTCCCCCCTCCCCCCATGAGGAATCAGATGATGTTTTGACATTACATGAACCACTTATTTCAACTTTCTGCATTCATCCAGTTATGTATGAATCAAACCATTTGTACACTGTCCCAGTCAAACCATAATGATTAAGTTTATCTACAAGAATTCCATGATTTACGTAATTAAAGGCTTTGGAGAGGTCACAAAAATACAAATGGGTGCTGTCTGGTTATTCAGAGCATAATATGATCAGTGAATGCATATATAGCATTTTCTGTTGAAAAGCCTTTCTGAAAACAAAACTGATATTTGGTTAGTACTCTGATATACAAATATGGAATGCTACTGTCAAATGTGTCCATATGTACTTTCTAATAGTTTGGGATCATAAACATAAATCTATAAAAGAAATACAGATGAACACCACCATCATACTAGAAACTGCATGAAGTAGGAATTCCACAGCATAACACAACTCAGTTTCAGTGAAGCAGTGGTTACATGGCTATAAAGTTGTATACCACAGATCACTAACATCAGATCAAAAGTATAAGCATATATATCTTTGGCGTGACGTCACGAGTGCTGGACTGCTGTGCACATCGCTCTCGATTTTTTATATAATTTTAGGATTAATATAATTATTTTAATTGTTATTTCGTGACAATATTCAATCTAGAGGTGTTCTAGTAAAGGATCGTCAGTTATTTTAGCGTTTGTTGTGCCGTAATTGCTTTAAGTGGTGTTATTTGTGTTCGCGTGTGCGCCGGCATCGACGTCTTACCGCTTTGTTTACATCTGGTGGCGAGTGGTTCCAGCCGTAGCGGTCTCCAAAAGCTAAGTTCCAATAAGTGTTTGTGTATTGTAGTTAAATTATTTAAGTTTTAGATTTCAGGAGGTGTTATCGCGCTAGTTGTTTATTAACTTTAGTACTTTTCAACAGGTGACTTGCTGTTTTTAACGTAGTTGAGGTTGGGAAACTTTAAGTTACGGTATTTGATAACTCTTGTACTCTCACAGTATTTAGTTATTTTATTAGTGACGCTTGAATCTGAACTTGTTTATACAAGCAACAGTGTAAAGTTTCTGTGGTAGTGTTATTTGCTCTTTTCTGATACTATTAGTTGTTGTTACTTGATTTGTAGAGACTGAGGTTTGTTGATTGCTGTAGTTAAGAGGTACTTCCTACTTATTTTGTAGAAACTTAACTTCATAACGTAGACGTCTAGTTTTTCTTAACAAATTATTGTAAAATTTTACCATGAGTGAAAAGTGTGGGCTCTGTCGTAGGGTTGTGCGTAGTGGGCTGCAGTGTGGGATTTGTAGTAAGTATTTTCATGGGGGGGAGTGCAGTGGGGAAGACAGTGGGCATTGTGGTGAGGTTCTCTCCTGGAACTGTAGGATTTGCAGCAGGAATAAGTTGATAGAGGAGCAGGAGCGTTTGATCTGCGCCCTTCAGGTGCAGTTGAAAAACGCTGAAGAGGAACTAGGTAGGTTGAGCAGGGGAAGGGGGGCTGGGGAATGGGAACTGGCAGTTGGCAAGAAGGTAGCTAGGAGAAGGTATTCAGATAGCTTTACATTGCAAGTTGCAAATAGGTTTGACCAACTGTCAGAGTTGAGTGGAGATGAACCTCCTGTAGCTGTAGGTGTAGGAAGTACGCAGCAGACCTCAGCTTTTGGTAAGCCGAAATCTGTAGAGAGGTCTCTTAGGAAGAAGAAGGTTCTGCTGCTAGGTAGTTCTCATGGCAGAGGTGTTGGCCAACAGTTGCAGGAAGTACTTGGGAGTGAGTACCAGGTCACCAGCATAGTGAAGCCTAGTGCAGGGTTAGCTCAGGTCACTTGTAACATAGGGGACTTATGTAGGAATTTTTCAAAAGAGGATCAGGTAGTTATAGTGGGTGGGGCCGGGAATAGTCTTGATAGGGACGGGGAATATGATATAGGTGGTGATCTGGAAAGGATATCAACTGAAACTGGTGGTACGAATGTGCATTTCGTGCAGCTGTTTCAGCGTCATGATAGGCGTTCTCTTAATACGGCTGTCAGCCGTGTTAACATGGCGCTTGAGAAGGCGCTGATGACGGAGGGCATGGATCACATTGCAGTGGTGCCAGTTGAGACTATCCAAAGGTCGGAGTTTACTAGGCACGGTCTGCACCTCAATAGGTTTGGGAAGGGGAGGTTGGCAAAGCTCATAGGTGACAGTGTAGTAGGGGGTGGGGGTTTCACTCATGGAAAAATTCCTGTAGTAGTTGGTGTTAGGGCTGCACCTTTTTTTAGACTGAAGACAGCTGATAGATATTCCTGCTTAAAGGAAGTCCCTCTAAGATATGAACCACCTTTGACAAAGTCTAAGAATATAAGTAATAAGGGAATTACTGTTTTTCATCAAAATATACAGGGTATCAGAGATAATGTTAATGAAATGCTTATTGATACTGATTCTGACATTATTGGAATTTCAGAGCACTTTTTAAGTGGTGTGACAATTAAGAGACTTCCTTTGCCAGGATACAGATTAGCTGCCTTCTACTCTAGGAGTTCCTTGCAGTGTGGGGGAGTGGCCATGTATGTAAAAAACGAGTTTTCATCGGAGTCAATCGATTTTTCTAAACACTGCACAGAACAGATATTTGAATGTTGTGCAGGAGTTGTTAATGTTAATGGAACTAAACTAGTAATAGTTGTTATTTACAGATCCCCTGACTCAGATTTTAAAATGTTTCTGCCCAAGCTGGAATTGGTTCTGGGTTCATTGTATAGGAAGTATAAAAATTTAATTGTGTGTGGAGATTTCAACACTAATTATGTAGGTGATAGCTCAAGGAAAAGTCAGCTGTTAGATCTATTTCATTCCAATAACATGATGCAAACAGAATTTTTCCAACAAGAGTGCAAGGAAATAGCAGTTCTACCATTGACAATATTTTTGTTCATTCTTCATTATTAAAGGGGCACTCTGTCAGCAGAATAGTAAATGGCCTATCAGACCACGATGCCCAACTTTTAATTCTAAAAAGTATTTGTTCTCAAACAAATGTTAAACATAAATATCAACTACTCAGAAAAGTTAATCCAGTTGCAATTGAGACCTTTTTAAGCCTAATTAAGGAACAAGAATGGCAGGATGTTTATAGTGCTGATAATGCAGATGATAAATATAAGGCTTTTCTGAACACATTTATTATGCTGTTTGAAAGTTGCTTTCCGCTAGAACGCTCAAAACAGGGTACTTTCAGTAACAGACAGCCAGGGTGGCTGACAAAGGGGATAAGAGTATCATGTAGAACTAAGCGGGAGTTGTATCAAAATGTTAGAAGCAGTCAGAATGAAGATGCAGTAGCTCATTACAAACAGTACTGTAAGGTTCTGAAAAATGTCATTAAAAATGCAAAAAGTATGTGGTACGCAAAAAGAATAGCAAACTCTCGGGATAAAATTAAAACTATCTGGTCAGTCGTGAAGGAAGTGTCTGGTCAGGAGCAGCAGGTAGAAGATATAAAGTCAGTGCGTAGTAGGAATGTTTCTGTTACTGACAAGTTAGATATATGTGCAATATTCAATAATCACTTTCTGAATATAGTAGAGGAACTAAACAAAACTCTAGTTTCTACAGGTAATCATATAACGTTTTTAGAAAATGCCTTTCCGAGGCTGTTACCTGAAATGATCCTTCATGATACTTCCATAGGTGGGATTGAGTCAATAATTAAATCACTAAAGACTAAGGACTCTTGTGGATATGATGGGGTATCTATCAGAATTCTAAAGTACTGTTCTCCATATGTTAGCCCAGTACTAAGCCATATTTGTTAATTTTCCTTTCAGAATGGTCAGTTTCCTAACAGATTAAAGTACTCAGTAGTGAAACCACTTTATATAAAAGGAGAAAGGGATAATGTAGACAACTATAGACCTATTTCTATGCCATCGGTTTTTTCCAGAGTTATTGAAAAGGTTGTATATTCAAGATTAATTGATCATTTCAGTTCACATAATTTCCTGTCAAACGTACAGTTTGGTTTTAGAAGTGGTTTAACGACTGAAAACGCTATATTTTCGTTTCTCTGTGAGGCACTTGATGGGTTAAATAAGAGACTACGGACATTAGGCGTCTTCTTTGATTTAACAAAAGCGTTTGATTGTGTTGATCACAAAATATTGTTGCAGAAGTTGGAACATTATGGAATACGGGGAGTAGCCCACAACTGGTTCACCTCTTACTTTAATAATAGACAACAGAAGGTAATTCTCCGCAGTGTAGAAAATGGCTATGACGTGCAATCCCAATGGGGCACAATTAAGTATGGGGTGCCCCAGGGGTCTGTTTTAGGACCATTGCTGTTTCTTATTTATATAAATGATATGCCTTCGAGAATAACAGGTGATTGTAAAATATTTTTGTTTGCTGATGATACCAGTTTGGTAGTGAAGGATGTTGCTCGTAATATTGACACAGTATCAAATAATGCAGGTCAAGAGATAAGTTCATGGCTAATAGAAAACAAGTTGATGTTAAATCACAGTAAAACTCAGTTTTTACAATTTCTAACACATAATCTGACGAAATCTGACATTATGATTACACATAATGGGCATGTGATAAGTGAGACTGAACAGTTCAAATTTCTAGGTGTTCATATAGACAGTAAGCTGTCATGGAAAGCCCATGTTCAGGATCTTGTTCCAAAACTAAATTCTGCTATATTTACCATTAGAACAATATCTGAGATAAGTGATTTTTCAACACGAAAAGTAGTCTATTTTGCTTACTTTCACTCACTTATGACGTACGGCATTGTTTTTTGGGGTAAGTCGCCTGATGCAAAAAGGATATTTCTTGCTCAAAAACGGGCGGTTAGAGCAATATCTGGTGTAAGTTCGCGAACGTCATGTCGACCCCTTTTCAGTAGTCTGGGAATTTTGACTCTGGCGTCAAAATACGTTTTTTCTTTAATGTCGTTTGTTGTTAATAATATCAGCTTATTCCCACGAGTTAGTAGCTTTCACTCGGTAAATACTAGACAGATGTCTAATCTACATTTGCACCACACCACCTTAACACTTGTGCAGAAAGGGGTGCAGTATTCTGCGGCATCCATTTTCAATAAGCTGCCACAAGAACTTACGAATCTTAGCACTAATCCACATGCTTTCAAATCTAAACTGAAGAGTTACCTCGTGGCTCACTCCTTTTATTCTGTCGAGGAACTCCTAGAAAAGTTAAACAATTAAGCTAATTCATTTTTTCTTTATTGATTCATTTCACTTTGTCTTAAGATTGTCGTGTGCAAAGGACTACTTAATTTTTTTTTCTATTACCATTCTTGCGTAACAATGTATTGACTTGTTCCATGACCATGGAGTCTTACTCCTCAAGTGGGTCCTATGGAACAGAAAAAAACAAAAAGACAAAAAAAATTAAAGTTTCTAACAGAAAACCCTTTATATTCAATTGCCGAATTTTTCCCAACTGAATTAAACGAGTAGGCTACTATGTAGGCCTATATAAATGTTTGTATATATTGGTAAATGAAAGTACCTTTATATAAATACTTGTGTAACATTGTGTAGAAAAAAATTTCTAGCTGTATGATTGTAACACTGAAAAACAATTATGTATTGGGACATATTCCATTGATGTATATCTAATGCTGATCAAATAAATAAATACAGATTAATTACAGTATCTTGTGCTTAATAAAGAGGGGGTGGAGTGCTGCTTGTACTGAGATCGAGGCTAAGAGTAACTGTGAAGTTATCTGGGCACGTGTAACAGATCTAAGACAAGTAAAGTTAATAGTTGGGTGTTTTTACACTCCCCCCCTCCTGCCCCCCCTCCAGTGCTGCTGTAGCAGTATAGAGTCATTCTAAGAAAGTCTACTCCAGGTAGTGCGTAAGTATCTGGGCCATGTAATA
This sequence comes from Locusta migratoria, assembly GCA_026315105.1. Classification (NCBI taxonomy): domain Eukaryota; kingdom Metazoa; phylum Arthropoda; class Insecta; order Orthoptera; family Acrididae; genus Locusta; species Locusta migratoria. The sequence continues at coordinate 851,185,431 of CM048745.1, forward strand.
TTTGTCAGGGGAGACTTCATCCTTAAGAGTATAGATTTACATTTCAGGCGGTACAGACAAGCAGTCTTGAGAGATACTTTTGGACACATTCTCTGAAAACTGTCTTGAGCAGTTAAACTGGCAACCCACACGCAATGGATATATTTTAGACCTTATAGCTACGAACAGGCCTGACCCTATTTACGATGTCTGTGTAGAGGCAGGAATTAGTGATCTTGATTTCGTCATAGTGTCGATGTTGGCCTCTGTTCATAAACCAACCAAGAAGGCTAAGAGTGTGTTTTTGTTAGGAAGAGCCAATAAGCAATGGATGGTACAATGGATGTAGAGGAATTGTGGACTAAATTTAAATGCATTGTAAGTTACATAAAGGGTTAGAGAAATTTGTGCCTGTAAAGTTGGTTAAGAATGGAAAAGATCCACCGTGGTATAATAATAATTTTAGAAAGTTACTGAGAAAGCAAAGACAGTTGCACTCTCGATTCGAAAAGAACACGCAAGTGATGAAAATGATGACAGGAAAAAGTTAGTAGAGATTCGTGGGTCTTTAAAAAGATCGATGCGCGAAGCGTACAATAATTTCCACAGCCACAACATAGTAAAATATCTTTCCGAAAACCCGAAAGAATTCTGGCCGTATGTAAAGTCGATAAGCAGATCAAAGCCCAGAATCAAGTCAGTCGTTGATCATTCCGCGCCAGTAATAGAAGAAAGCAAACGAAAGCTGAAGTTTTAAATTCAACATTTAAGAAATATTTCACGCAGGAGAACAGCACAAATGAAGCACCATTTGATCAACGTACTAATTCCGAAATGGCGGACAAATTAATAGGTATTTCCAGTGTAGAGAGAGAGCTAAATACGAAAAAGTCTCCTGGTCCAGATGGAATCCCATTTCTGTTTTACAAAGAGTACTTACCTTGCATTTATCGCCAATTTTAATTCAGCGCAAAGTTCCCAGTGAAAAAAGCGCAGGTGACTCCCTTTTATAAGAAAGGTAAGGGAACTAACCCACATAATTACAGGCCAATATGGTTGACATCAGTTTCCAGTAGAATTTTGGAGCATATTCTCAGTTTGAATATAGTAAATTTCCTTGAAACGGAAAAGCTTCTTTCTATGAATCAGCACGGGTTTAGGAATCATCGTTCATATGAAACTCAGCTTACCCTTTTCTCACATGACATCTTGCGAGCCCTGGATGAAGGGCAACAGGCGGATTACGTTTTCCTCCACTTCAAAACGGCGTTTGACGCGGCCACACTGCAGATTACTAACGAAGATACAAGATTATGGAATAGGTTCAATGATTTGTGACTGGCTGGAAGACTTCCTAAGTAATAGAACGCAGTATGTATTCAAAGGTGAGTGTTCATCAGAGACGAGTGTATCGTCAGGCGTGCCCCAGGGGCGTTTGATTGCACCGCTATTATTTTCTCTCTCTCTCTCTTTCTATGTATATATAGAGTAACTTTTAATAGCTGTGGGGTATGGGAGGATGTCGTCTTTAATTGACAGTAATAGCATACACTATGACTTGGACAAAATATCTAGGTGGTGTGAGGAATGGCAACTAGCGTTAAATGTAGAAAATGTAAGGTGATGCAGATGAGTAGAAAAAACAATCCTATAATTGTCGAATACAGCATTAGTAGACAGATTCTTGATGCAGTCGCGTTGTTCAAATATCTAGGCGTAACATTGCAGAGCGATATGAAATGGAACGAACATGTAAGGACAGTTGTGAGTAAGGCGGACAGCCGACTTCGGTTTATTGGGAGCATTATTTTGGGAAGATGTACTTCACCTGTAAAGGAGACCGCATATAAAACGCTTGTACGTTGACGTCTTGATTATTGTTCAAGAGTTTGGGACCCGCAGCATATCAGTTTAAAGGAAGACACAGAAGCAGTTCAGAGGCGAGCAGCTAGGTTTGTTACTGGCAGGTTCGAACTATTTGCGAGTGTCACGGAAATGCTACGGAAACTCAATTGGGTATCGCTAGAGGAAAGACGACGTTCTTCTCGTGAATTTCTGTTGAGGAAATTTAGAGGGCTGCAATTTGAAGCTGATTGTAGCACGATCTTCCTGCTGCCTACTTACATTTCACGTAGTGATCACAAAGGCAAGATAAGAGAGAATAGGGCTCGTACGGAGACATATAGGCATTCTTTTTTTCCTCGTTCTATTTGGGAGTGTAATAGGAAACGAAATGCCTAGTTGTCTATAGTGTTATTTACATTCAAATCGGATTTTCCATTGATACATTAATTCCTTTTTTATTCATTTTTTGTGTAGTATATGGTGCAGTTTTGGTAGGTTATGATGTGTATTTGTCTGTGCTATGACATCAGCATAACACTCAATTTATTTAATTTTCTCCTACGTGATACAGTAGGTCATTCGCTATAATGATGAACATAAAGGAATGTAGGACCAAGCCCTGCCGAATTCCTTCCAAACTTCTCTCATTAATTATATACTGACTACTGCTGCTTTAATATGATTCGATTATAGCTAAGGATTCGTTTTCTATGTCACAGCATGTTATTTTTGCAAGCCGAGTTGAAACAGTATACATTCGAAGGCTTTGCTGAGATCACGAAGTGTAACTGATACTAGATCTTAATTTAAAAAGGCAGTTAACACCTGGTTAGTAACTTCAGAGACAGTACTAGTGCTATTAGTAGCAAATTTCAATCCAAACTGTCTGCTGTAGAGGAAATAAGGCTTTTCAAAATAGTTATATCACTGTTTGTACTTTGGAAACGTTGGCAAAACAGAAACAGATCGGTAGCTTCGAGACAGATGCTTAATACACTGACTTTGTAGCAACAGTTCGATATCAGAAGTATCTTACTGGAACAACATTTGAAAATGGTATAGCTTACACTGATATTGATTCAAGTTCCCCTTTAATTTCTGCAGTTGAGTTGATATGTTTATCGGTGACCAAATGGAGAAATTCCTTTGCCAGAGATATGGACACTATTGCCAGTACCAATAGACTAATTTTGAATGAACAGTGAAGTTCTGTAACAGACCAACATGGCATGCGAGGCACTGGCTCTTTGGGTATCTATGAAGATATATTCTGTTGAAAATGACATTTTATGTCATTCTGGCAGAGAATTCAAACTTTTCACAAATTTTCTAAAGAAGTGATGTTACATCTACATCCATACTCCGCAAGCCACCCGACGGTGTGTGGCGGAGGGTACCTTGAGTACCACTATCGGTTCTCTCTCCTATTCCAATCACCGTATTGTTCGCGATTTTATCTTCATGATCTCTTCGCGAGATATACGTAGGAACAAGCAATATACTGCTAGACTCCTCGGTAAAGGTATGTTCTCGAAACTTCGACGAAGGCCCGTACCGAGCGAAAGATCGTCTCTCCTGCAGAGTCTTCCACTGGAGTTTATCGATCATCTCCGTAACTATTTCTGGATTACCAATTGATCCTGTAACGAAGCGCGCTGCTCTCCGTTGGATCTTTTCTACTTCCCTATCAATCCTAGCTGGTACGGATCCCACACTGGTGAGCAGTATTCAAGCTGTGGGCGAAAAAGTGTACTGTAACCTACTTCCTTTGTTTTTTGACTGAATTTCCTTACGATTGTTCCAATGAATCTAAGTCTGGCATCTGCTTTACCGACGATTGATTTTTTATGGTCGTTCCATTTTAAATCACTGCTAATGCCTACTCCCAGATATTTCATGGAATTAACTGCTTCATGTCGTTGACCTGCTATAGTGTAGCTAAATGATACAGAATATCTCTTTCTATGTATTCGCAGCACATTACACTTGTCTACATTGAGATACAATTGCCATTCTCTGCACCATGCGTGAATTCTGTGCAGATCCTCCTGCATTTCAATACAATTTTCCATTGTTACAACCTCTCTATATACTACAGCATCATCCGCAAAAAGCCTCAGTGAACGCCCGATGTTATCCGCAAGGTCATTTATATATATAGTGAACAGCAACGGACCTACGACAGTCCCCTGTGGCACACCTGACATCACTCTTACTCCGGAAGGCTTCTCTCCATGACATGCTGCATTCTGTTAGCTGTGGCACACCTGACATCACTCTTACTCCGGAATACTTCTCTCCATTCTGCATTCTGTTATCTAGGAACTCCTCAATACAATCACACAATTAGTCTGATAGACCATATGCTCTTACTTTGTTCATTAAACGTCTGTGGGGAACGTTATCTACACAGCATCTACCTGAGAACCCCTGTCTATGGTCCTCTGAGCATCATGGACGAATAGCGCGAGCTGGGTTTCACACGATTCGAAACCCATGCTGATTCCTACAGAGCAGATTACTAGTCTCCAGAAATGTCATTTTTCTCGAACATAATACATGTTCCAAAATTCTACAACTGGCCGACGTTAGAGATATAGACCTATAGTTCTGAACATCTCTTCGACGTCCCTTCTTAGAAACAAGGATGACCTGCGCCATTTTCCAATCTTTCGAAACACTACGCTCTTCTAGAGACCTACGGTACACCACTGAAAGAAGGGAGACTAGTACTCTGTGTGAAAACGAACTTGTATGCCATCTGGTCCTGCGGCCTTTCCTCTTTTGAGCGATTTTAATTTCTTTTTCTATCCTTCTGTCAACTATTTCCATATCTGCCATTTTGCAATTTGTGCGGCAATCTAGAGAAGGAACTACAGTGCAATCTTCCTCTATGAAACAGCTTTGGAAAAAGTCATTTAGTAATTCAGCCTTTAGAGTATAATTACCTGTTTCAATGCCATTATCGTCACAGAGAGTCTGGAGATTTTGTTTTGATCCACCTACCGCTCTGACATAAGACCAAAATTTCTTAGGATTTTCAGTCAAGTCAGTACATAGAACTTTACATTCGAACTCGTTGAACGCCTTTCGTATGGCCCTCCTCACGCTACATTTCGCTTCGTGTAATTTTTGTTTGTCTGCAAGGCTTTGGCTATTTTTATGTTTGCAGTGAAGTTCCCTTTGCTTCCGTAGCAATTTTCTAATTCGGTTGTTGTACCAAGGTGGCTCCCTTCCATCTCTTACGATCTTGCTTGGTACATACTCATGTAATGCATATTGTACGATGGCTTTGTACTTTGACCACTTTTCCACATCACTATCTGTAGTTGAGATAAAACTTCTGTGTTGAGCCGTCAAGTACTCTGAAATCCGCCTTTTGTTACTTTTTCCGAACACAAAAATCTTCCTACATTTTTAATATTTCTATTTAAGACTGAAATTATCGATGCTGTAACCGCTTTATGATCGCTGATTCCCTGTTCTGTGTTAACTGTTTCGTATAGGTGAGGTCTGTTTGTCACCAGAAGGTCTAATATGTTGTCGTCACGAGTCGGTTCCATGTTTAACTGCTCAAGATAATTTTCAGATAATGCAGTCAAAACAATTTCACTGGAGTCTTTGTCCCTGCCATTCGTCAGGAACGTTTGGGTCTCCCAGTCTATATCAGGTAAATTAAAAGCTGCCCCCAAAACTATAACATGATCGGAAAATCTACTCGAAATATTTTCCAAATTTTCCTTCAGGTGTTCTGCCACAACAGTTGCTGAGCCAAGAGGCCTTTAGAAACATCCAATTACCGTAGCGCGCTTGCCAGCGAAAGGCAAAGTTCCCAGGTTCGAGTCCCGGTTCCGGCACGCAATTTTAATCTTCCAGGAAGTTTTATATCAGCGGACACTCCGCTGCAGAGTGAAAAGTTTCATTCTGGAAACATCCCTTAGGCTGTGGCTAAGCCATGTCTCTACCATATCCTTTCTTCCAGGAGTGCTAGTCTTGCAAGTTTCGCAGGAGAGCTTCCGTGAAGTTTGGAAAGTAGGAGGCGAGGTATTGGCTGAAGTAAAGTTGTGAGGCGGCATCGTGAGTCGTGTCGTGATAGCTCAGTTGGTATAGCGCTTGTCCGCGAAAGGCAAAGGCCCCAGGTACGAGTCCCGGTTCCGGCATGGAATTTTAATCTTCCAGGAAGTTTCATCCAAATACCATGTTCGAGCCTGCTTTAACCTTGACCTTCACCCAAATTATTTCACACTTCGGATCTCTGTCTATTACCTTCGATACTAGTGCACTTTTTATCGCTATAAACACGCCTCCCCCTTCGCTGTCCAGCCTATCTCTGCGGTATACATTCCAGTCTGAGTTTAGAATCTCATTATTGTTTACATCTGGTTTCAGCCAACATTCCGTCCGTAGTACTATGTGGGCATTGTGACTGTTTATTAATGAGATCAATTCTGGGACCTTTTGCAAGGGCATTACACTCATGTTTCAAATAAGTACATTAGTTTTGACTCTTAGTGTCTACCTGGAACCTAGAATGCCATACTCACAATAACTCGAGGACAGTGGCGACGAGCGAACCACTCCATCATGTAGAGGCTGGTCAGCAGCCCTGATCCTAATGAGAGGCACAACCACAGCAAAACGTTTCCACCTTGCAGCTGATCATGAGTTACAAACACCAGACCCACTGTAAAATAAATAAAGAAAACAATTCTTATTGTGTTTTGTTGTGTGGCCATCTTCAGCAGAAACTATTTCCTGTCTTGTCCTGATTGTAAATCAGTGTAAGACAGAAAACCTATTAATATTGTGTTTCACTGGAAGTCTGAGATTTAATTTACAGATTCATTTATAACAGTCAAGGCGACAAATAATGTAGATGTGTCATCACTTATAAATATTGTTCAACGCACAAAAACCGAAATAGTCATATGTGAATGGAAGCTTTGAAATGAAATAATTGTAAAAGTGATTGGAAAAATTTTGTTAATATTTTCAGCCATTTTCCCTTAGCTACTACTTCATTTATGCTGGATCATATAGATAAGAAAACTTCCATGGTGAAAAGTCGGATTCTTCCAGTAAAAGTATGCACTAATGAAAACATAAATTTACAAAAGATGTAACACTTCTTAGCTACAGGGATTGGACAAAAGTATGGAAACACAGATAAATATATGCATGAACATAAATAACAGTGTAAGCTATGCCTCAAGATCTCATTAATATCAGTAGTGATCAGAACAGTATTTCGTAGCGTTGCTGGTGTATTACGCTGGTGCTAAGTGAATTTGAATTAGTCTAATTGTTGGTGTTCTATCATGGATGCTACCACAACCCATGTTACTGAAGTGTTTGTGTTTCAAGAGGCGCCATGTGAAAGATACATATCACATGCAGGTAATATGGAAGAACACTATCCTGTCAGTCACAACACGACCGAAAGTTTTGTGCTGATTAATCACGACAGATGGTATCTGATCAGGAATGCGAGGAAAAAGAAAGCAGGCAACTGCAAAAGTCACGATAAAACTGAATGTAGCACAGGCAAACCTCGACAGCACCAAAACAACTGAAGGAGTTCCAGAACCACGGAATCTCTAGGTAAGCTCAAATTCCAAAACATTTTATCAGTGTTAAAAATTCACATAACATGAATACATGGTGCCAAAGCCATAAAACTTAGAGAAGCAGTGGACGAAATTCATTTGTTGGGATGAGTCATATTGCACAATGTTTCCAATTTATGGCCGCGTTTAAATCTTATGTACGCCATCTTAGGCCTACAATGCAAGCTATTTCCTGTGAAGACTGAACATGGCTGAGAGCCCAACAGTGATTTGGGTAGCCATTGTTATGGTATTCTATGGGTCCCAGGGAGGGACTGCCAACGATTAAGTAACCATTTTCCTGATCATCTCCATACCACGTTAAAATATTTATTCCCCAATGGTGATTCTGTATTCGTAGATGGCGGTGCTCCTGCACAGCTCATGTCATCCAGAATTTGCTTTGGCGGCCTTTTTTGCTCTGCTTTGTAGAGCGGGCAGCATAATTGTTATCTACCTCCATCTTCATGTTTTGGACTTATTGCTATTTTGGACAAGGAATAGTAAAATATAGTATGAAACCCAAAGAGAAACTATAGTGCCAATTAGTCTTGTGTAGTTCGCGAACGAACTAGTTAGGAAGAGCGCTCCCACAGGCGAACTACGCACACTAGTTCGCAGATCCCTCGCCTCTTAGTGCGTCCGATCCTTTTCCTAAGACTGAATGGTAACAGCGAGAGGACGCGAGAGCGCACAGAATCACGTGATTCCCTCTTGCCAGTTGCCGTTATTTCGAGCTGAGATGCAGCTCAGCTGTAGTTTTAGTAGCGGTAGCAAAAGCCAAAACGAGCGGACGAACTAAAAAGAGCGACCTACTTCGCGGCCGGGCTGCGAACTAATATGAGAGCTACCGGTCGCGAACTAAAATATGCGGGATTGGTCGCGAACTAAAATATGCGCGATAGGTCGCGAACTAAAATATGCGCTAAAGGTCGTGAACTAAAATATGCGTGATAGGTCGCGAACTAAGATATGCGTGACAGGTCGCGAACAGAATTAAAAATCACATGTTTGCCTTCTTCTAATGAGAGCCATATGGAGGTTAGCGTCTGCCTGCTAGATTACATAGTTCAGTGCTACAAAATTTCCGCTTTGAAGTATTCTGCACTCTGCAATATCTGACTAATAATTTCGATAATGCCAAGATATAGAGATCACTCTAAACTGAAACGCGAGAAACTGTCCACAAACTGTTTCTTTTGGTTTGCGTGATATCGTTACCGGCTCAAGGAGCAAGCGCATGAAGCAGCTAGGTGGGGGAACTTCCCCCTCCATCTGCATGGGCAGACCACGCCGCTCAGCCGTCACTGGGAGCGGACGAACTAAAAGAACGAACTAGTTCGCGCCAGAGCGCTTCCGATCGCGAACTATAATGCACAAGTCTAGTGCCAATCCAGGATGATTGTATGCTGTTTCAAATGCCAATGGTTTTCCATATTGTATTAGGCATCATAATGTGTTATGTATTTCATGTTTCTATAGTTTTGTGCCCCCCCCCCTCTCTATTTAATAATACGATTTATTGGGCACAATGTGTATATGTTATTTTGTACAGTGCTATAATTCTAGTACGATCGTCTTTTCTGTAGGCCGTCAGTGATTGAGTCCTTGACTGACAAGTAAGTATGTGATATTGTCCACAAAACTGTCCAAACCGTACGCACGTAAATAGCTCTGACACAGCTCATTGTCCGCGGATCTTCTGATGGAAACCATAATCAGCAGTTCTCGTGTATTCATGCCATAGCTCGAAGTTATGCTTCTTCCATTCTTCGGTGTTCATGGTTGGTGTTAGAAAGGAATTCGGGTCTATGTCTGCTGCTATTTAGTTCCTGATTCTGATGTGTTATTCGTACGCTCCACTCCCATGAACCACAGACATTGCCGAGGTGGGGTGGCTTGCGTGCCTCAACGATACAGATAGCCGTACCGTAGGTGCAACCACAGCGGAGGGGTATCTGTGGAGAGGCCAGACAAACGTGTGGTTCCTGAAGAGGGGCAGCAGCTTTTTCAGTAGTTACAGGGGCAACAGTCTGGATGATTGACTGAGCTGGCCTTGTAACATCAGCTAATGTGGCTTTGCCACACAGCTACTGCGAACGGCTGAAAGCAATGGGAAACTACAGCCGTTATTTTTCCCGAGGACATGCAGCTCTACTGTATGAACATATGATGATGGCATCCTCTCGGGTAAAATATTCCGGAGGTAAAATAGTCCCCCATTCGGATCTCCGGGCGGGGACTACTCAGGAGGATGTGATCATCAGGAAAGACAATACTGGCATTCTACGGGTCGGAGCGTGGAATGTTAGATCCCTTAATCGAGTAGGAAAATTAGAAAATTTAAAAAGGGAAATGGATAGGTTGAAGTTAGATATAGTGGGGATTAGTGAAGTTCGGTGGCAGGATGAACAGGATTTCTGGTCAGGTGAGTACAGGATTATAAATACAAAATCAGTTGGGGGTATCACAGGAGTAGGATTGATAATGAATAAGAAAATAGAAATGCGGGTAAACTACTATGACCAGCACAGCGATCGTATTATCATTGTCAAGATAGATACGAAGCCAACACCGACAACAGTAGTACAGGTTTATATGCCAACTAGCTCTGCCGATGATGAGGAGATCGAAGAAATATATGAGGAGCTAAAGGAAATTATTCAGACAATTAAGGGAGAGGAAAACTTAATTGTTATGGGAGACTGGAATTCGGTAGTAGGACAAGGAAGGGAAGGGAAGATAGTGGGTGAATATGGTCTGGGCAAAAGGAATGAAAGAGGAAGCCGCCTGGTAGAATTTTGCACGGAACATAATTTAGTTATAACAAACACCTGGTTCAAGAACCACAAAAGAAGGTTGTATACGTGGAAGAGACCAGGAGACACCGGGAGATACCAGATAGATTTTATAATGGTAAGACATAGATTTCGGAACCAGGTTTTGAAGTGTAGGACATACCCAGGGGCAGACATACACTCTGACCATAACTTGTTGGTTATGAACTGTAGGCTGAAACTGAAGAAACTACGGAAAGGTAGGAAAATAAGGAGATGGGACCTAGATAAATTGAAGGAACCTGAAGTTCTTAAGAATTTCAGAGGGAGCTTCAGGCAACAATTGACAGAAACAGGGGAAAATAAAACAGTTGAGGAGGAATGGGTAAAATTGAGAGATGAAATAGTGAAGGCAGCAGAGGACAAAATAGGTAGGAAGGCAAGACCTACAAAGAATCCTTGGATATCACAGGAGATACTAAATTTAATCGATGAAAGGAGAAAATATAAAAATGCAGTAAATGAAACAGGCAAAATGGAGTACAGACGACTAAGAAATGAGATTGACAGGAAGTGCAAAATGGCTAAGCAAGACTGGCTAGAAGGCAAATGCAAGGATGTAGAAGAATGTATAAATAGGGGAAAAATAGATACAGCCTACCGGAAAATAAAAGAAACATTTGGCGATAAGAAAAACAGCTCTATGAATATCGAGGACACTGATGGAAAACCAGTTCTCAGCAAAGAAGGAAAAGCTGAAAGGTGGAAAGAGTATATAGAGGGGCTCTACAAAGGAAACGAACTTCGAGACACTATTGTAGGAAGGGAAGAGGATGTAGATGATGATGAAATGTGAGATATTATACTGAGAGATGAATTTGACAGAGCACTGAAAGATCTAAGTCGAAACAAGGCCCCTGGAATAGATGATATCCCGTCAGAGCTACTGAAGTCTCTGGGAGAACCAGCCATGACAAAATTGTTTCACATTGTGTGTAAGATGTATGAGACAGGTGAAGTACCCTCAGACTTTAAGAAAAATGTTATAATCCCCATTCCAAAGAAAGCGGGTGCAGACAGGTGTGAAAACTACAGAACTATCAGTTTAATAAGTCATGGTTGTAAAATATTAACACGAATTATATACAGAAGGATGGAAAAGCTGGTAGAAGCCGACCTCGGGGAAGATCAGTTTGGATTCAGGAGAAATGTAGGAACACGGGAGGCAATACTCACTTTACGCCTTATCCTAGAAGATAGATTAAGAAAAGGCAAACAAACATTTCTAGCTTTTGTAGATTTGGAGAAGGCTTTTGACAATGTTGATTGGAATAAACTCTTTCAAGTTCTGAAGCAAGCAGGAGTAAAATATAGGGAGCGTAAGGTTATTTACAACTTGTACAAAAACCAGACAGCGGTTGTCAGAGTTGAAGGGCATGAAAGGGATGCAGTGGTTGGGAAGGGAGTAAGACAGGGTTGTAGCCTTTCCCCAATGTTGTTCAATTTGTACATTGAGCAAGCTATAAAGGAAAGCAAGGAGAAATTTGGAGAAGGAATTAAAGTTCAGGGTGAAGAATTAAAAACATTGCGTTTTGCCGACGACATAGTAATTCTGTCAGATACAGCAAAGGACCTGGAAGAGCAATTGAACGGAATGGATAGTGTGCTTAAAGGTGCATATAAGATGAACATTAACAAGAGTAAAACTAGGGTAATGGAGTGCAGTGTAAGAAAATCAGGTGATGCTGAAGGAATTAGATTAGGTAACGAAACAATAAAGGAGGTAGATGAGTTTTGTTACTTGGGCAGTAAAATAACAAATGATGGTCGCAGTACAGATGATATAAAATGCAGAATGGCAATGGGTAGAAAGGCGTTTTTGAAAAAGAGAAATTTGTTAACATCGAATATTGATTTAAGCCTAAGGAAGTCCTTTCTGAAGGCATTTGTATGGAGTGTTGCCTTGTATGGGAGTGAAACATGGACGATTAGCAGTGTGGACAGAAAGAGGATTGAGGCTTTTGAAATGTGGTGCTACAGAAGAATGCTGAAGATTAGGTGGGTGGATCGCGTAACTAATGAGGAGGTACTGAACCGAATTGAGGAGAAAAGAAATTTCTGGCATACCTTGACTAAAAGAAGGGATAGATTGGTAGGACACATTCTTAGACATCAAGGAATTGTGAATTTAGCGTTGGAGGGAAGTGTGTGGGGTAAAAATCGCAGAGGGAGACCAAGAGACGCGTATAGTAAGCAGATTCAAGTGGATGTGGGTTGTCGTTCTTATGAGGAGATGAAAAGGCTTGCTCAGGATAGAGTAGGGTGGAGAGCTGCATCAAACCAGTCTCTGGACTGAAGACCACAACAACAACAACATTCGTACGCTGGTGTGGCCTGAAGACCGTGGCTCTGTTTCTTTTATAAAGTAGTCTATATCCGCCAGTAGCCACGGTGGAAGGCAGTTAAAACTCTGGAATTGGGGCTATATTTGAGTTGTACCAAGTACTCCAGCACCTGCTGCACGTCTACATCTACATCTACATCTACATCTACATAGATACTCTGCAAATCACATTTTAGTGCCTGGCAGAGGGTTCATTAACCACTTTCATAACTTTTCTCTACTGTTCCATTCTCTAATAGCGCGCGGAAAGAAAGAACACCTAAATCGTTCCGTTTTCGATCTGATTTCTCTTATTTTATTGGGATGGTCATGTCTCCCTAATTAGGTGGGTGCTAGCAAAATATTTTCACATTCATAAGTAAAAGTCGGTGATTGAAACTTTGCAAACAGATCACGCCGCAATGAATAACGTCTTTCTTTTAATGATTTCCACCCCAATTCGTGCAACATTTTCGTGACGCTTTCCCCCCCGTAACGTGATAAAACAAAACGAGCTGCCCTTCTCTGAACCTTCTCAATATCTTCCGTCAGTCCCACCTGGTGAGGGTCCCACAAGAGGCAACAGTACTCCAACTCCAGGAGAGGACGCACAAGTGTGATGTAGGCAGTCTCTTTGGTGGAGCTGGTGCATCTTCGAAGCGTTCTGCCAATGAAACGTAACCTTTGATTCGCCTTCCCCACAATATTTTCTATGTGTACTCTCCAGTCGAAGTTGTTCGTAATTGTAACTCCTAGGTATTTGGTAGAATTTACGACCTTAATGTTTGACTGATTTATCGCGTAATTGAAGTTCAGTGGATTTCTTTTAGTGGTCATGTGTATTACTTCACACTTTTCTTTATTTAGTGTCAATTGCCAATTTTCGCACCAAGTAGAAATTTTGTCTAAATCGCTTTGCAGTTGCTTTTGATCCTCAGTTGACTTGACTAACCGATAAACGACAGCATCATCCGCGAACAGTCTAAGGGAGCTATTTAGATTGTCTCCTAAATCGTTTATAAAGAGCAGGGGACCCATAACGCTTCCATGTGGAACGCCAGATATCACTTCTCTTTTACTCGATGACTCACCGTCAATTACAACGAACTGTGTCCTTTCTGACAGGAAATCGTGAATCCAATCGCACAATTGGGAAGATATTCCATAAGCACGCAATTTCTTTAGAAGCCGCTTGTGGGGTACAGTGTCAAAAGTCTTCCGGAAATCCAGAAATATGGAATCGATTTGATATTTGAGATTTGAGATTTGGATCATAAACGGCCATATAGCTCGTGGACGATGGTAGAAGAGACGCATCATATAAGGGCGAGCAAAAGTTCGATAAGCTGGGGAATTTGGATAAGCAATTTTCTTCCTATCCTGACGCACCATGTGGAGTTGCCGCCGGATGGTGACTGGCGGATCGCCAGCCTCAACATAGAGACCGGCAAGGGGGCTGGTCCTGTAAGCACTCGTAGCCAGCCTCATCTCCTCATGCTGAACAGTGTCAATGGTTTTCAGATATGAAGGTCTTGTTGATCCATAAACTGTGCACCCATAATCTAGTCGCGATAGTACGAAAGCCCTATAAAACTAGAGCAGACGTGCTCTATCTTCTCCCAAAGACCTGCATTTGAAAATGTTCAGAATGTTCAGAACCTTGTGGGTCCTGGCTTTCAGATCCCTCACGTGTGGGAGCCACGAAAGTCAAAAAATAAGGCCCAGAAACGTCAACAATTCCTTAAAAGAAGAATAGTGCTGCCCAGTTGCACACAAGGATGATTAAAAATACCACTAGAACAATGAAAATGGACACACACACTCAACAGCAGAAAACTGAAAACCCGTCTTTGCAGACCACTCCTCTAGTCTCTACACTGTCAGTTACACTTGACGAGTCCCGGTAGCAGAACTGGAGGAAGAAAAGAAAACTGCAAAATTGTACATAAATAAGGAGCACTATACAGGATTCCTTACAGTGGACGCAATAATATTGATGGCTGTAGCAAGGAGGGTGTGAGGTGGCGATAACATGTAGTCAATATTTTTATTCCATTATTTTTTTGTCTTTGGGCAGAAGGGGAAGTTCAGTGGCGTTTTGATACACTATCTTTATTTAGATTTGATACCACTTCTGAAGAAAGCAGGAGTAAAATATAGGGAGCGTAAGGTTATTTACAACTTGTAGAAAAACCAGACAGCGGTTGTCAGAGTTGAAGGTCAGGAAAGGGATGCAGTAGTTGGAAAGGGAGTAAGACAGGGTTGTAGCCTTTCTCCAATGTTATTCAATTTGTACATTGAGCAAGCTATAAAGGAAACCAAGGAGACATTTGGTGAAGGAATTAAAGTTCAGGGAGAAGATTAAAAACATTACGTTTTGCCGACGACATAGTAATTCTGCCAGATACAGCAAACGACCTGGAGGAGTAATTAAACGGAATGGACAGTGTGCTGAAAGGTGCATATAAGATGAACATTAACAAGAGCAAAACTAGGGTAATGGAGTGCAGTGTAAGAAAATCAGGTGATGCTGAAGGAATTAGATTGGGTAACGAAGCAATAAAGGAGGTAGATGAGTTTTGTTACTTGGGCAGTAAAATAACAAATGATGGTCGCAGTACAGAGGATATAAAATGCAGAATAGCAATGGGTAGAAAAGCGTTCATGAAAAAGAGAAATTTGTTAACGTCAAATACTGATTTAAGCCTAAGGAAGTCCTTTCTGAAGGCATTTTTATGGAGTGTTGCCATGTATGGGAGTGAAACATGGACGATAAACAGTGCAGACAGGAAGAGGATTGAGGCTTTTGAAATGTGGTGCTACAGAAGAATGCTGAAGATTAGGTGGGTGGATCGTGTAACTAATGTGGAGGTACTGAACAGAATTGGGGAGAAAAGAAATTTCTGGCATACGTTGACTAAAAGAAGGGATCGATTGGTAGGGCACATTCTTAGTCATCAAGGAATTGTGAATTTAGTGTTGGAGGGAACTGTGTGGGGTAAAACCGCAGAGGAAGACCAAGAGATGGATACAGTAAGCAGATTCAGACAGATGTAGGTTGCCGTTCTTGTGTGGAAATGAAGAGGCTTGCTCAGGATAGCGTATTGTGGAGAGCTGCATGAAACCAGTCTCCGGACTGAAGACCCCAACAAAAACAACCACTTCTGTTTCTATTGGGGCATTTCGTCTAAGGAAAAGTCCTTCAATTATAGCGTCTCTTCATGAATTTTTCTACGATTCTATCGTATATCTGCTGTTCAGTGCACAAGCTGGCGACTGCAAGGGGACGGTTGGTGTGTTTTCTCTCACGTAGCCTCGACAGTTGGTAAATTGGTGTGCATAAATTTACGTGCTTGAGCATTTGCCTTCGTAGAACTTCTCTGTTGCGAGACTGCCGACTCGGCTGTGGAAGGAAGGGGCTCCTGTCATGGCCCGGTACCTGTGAGTTGTGGTCGGAGGGCAGTGGACAGAGAAATCGATTGACGAGGGCTGACCGCGGCTATCTGCGAGGTTTTGTTTGAAATCACAGGTAGAACAGGATAATGCTCCGAAGACGCACTTTAGGTCGGACGTCTAACTGTCGCCACTAGAACACAATCGGACGTCCCTTCATGGCGAAGTTTGCAGAAATCTGAATAGCACCCTCGCCAAAGCGGCGTGTGTTTTTCACGGCTATGAATGCAACGAGCTATATAAACTACATAGAGTCGCTATCTCTGGGGGCGCTCCTTGTGGCAGCAACCAGGAACTGTGGCAGCCATTTTTTTTTTCAACGTCTAGTGCACGGAATACGAAAGTTAGACCACCGCTATTTACGTGTTTTGGCTTCAGATTTTATGTATCGTATTAAGCTTGAAAGGTTATTTATTAAGCTGAAATCGTGCCCAGTGTATGCGCAGCATATAAATGTACGAATCGCGGTAATAAGACTTTTGGAATATCGTAATTTCAGTAAGTATTTCTGTGGTTTCGTTTCTAATATTTCGTGTACTCGTATTTTACCCCACCACATTTCTGCATACAATAGTCCTACTGTAACTAAAGTAAGCTGTAATTATATTTTTCAGTTTTCCTTTGAAAAATGAAGAACTTACAAAACGATGGTTAGCCAATATGAGGCCAGATGCGAGATAAGTGGAAACCTACTGCATACAGTTGCATTTGTTCATCGCATTTTGAGAAGAAATCATGTATGCAACAAATGATTCAAAGCGGCTTCTGGCGAATGCGTTTCCGACGATTCTTTTGTTTTTTGAACATCTTCAAACAGCAAAAACGCCAGCAAGGAGTTCTCCAAAAAAACGACAGATAGGTGAATCAGCTTTATTTGAAGATATGTCATGTAGCCAGGTAGGAGACATGGAACCTCTTTTATTACATATCACAAATCATGATTTCATTCAGAGAGCAGTAGGCCAATTCAGTGTGACCATGACTATGTGCCAGAATACGAAATGCTGACTTTTATTCCGAAAAAGTAGTTCAATATATATCTGGAAGCATCATTAGGCAAATGATTAAAAACTTGTGTTTAGATTGCTTGGAAGTTCTCCTTGCTCCTAAAAATTAGAATAAAGCAGGATTAATCCGATTATAAGGAATAAAAACAGTCTGTTCAATTCCTCTATAGATCTTGTAAAAAAAAAATTTCCGAATGTATGTGGAATTTTGGGAAAGAAACCTACTTTATTCACCAACTACGAGCACTTAATGGCGTCCTCAGAATTTTGGGAGGAATCTCATTACTCCAGCCAAATAAAGCTGTTATTAAAACATTACTTCACTTGTAGAGTACATCATTTATGTAAAGCCAAATCTGCGGAGGAAGCAGATTAGGCCAATGTATACGAAATTAAATGTTTAAAAGAAACGGCATGATTTTTGTATGAATGAGACGATGTTTAGCCGATGTAGTGTATGTGTCATTTGTAATTAAACTTTCCGATTTGTCTGCCACACTCTTGTTTTCTATCATTTATCCTTTATCAATATTAGCTTGGCTATAAAAATAACAATAAGCAGGGAGAGAATGGTTTGTTAAGTGATTGTATAAACCGAAAGTGACATGATTCAGTGCTATAACAGACGAGTGGTTACGCCTACGTGACGTTCTAAAACATGGCGACTGAGCTTTCAATTTGCTTCAAGTATGGCAGCACCTTAGCCAGTCTATGTTGTTTATATATGTCGTTAAATGAATGCCTAGGCGGTTTCTTTGAGTTCGGCCAGGTAGGTGGTTGTGGAAATGTTCTTCTGCGTGACGAATGTTAAGATGGCCGGCCGCGGTGGCCGAGGAGACTAAGGCGCTCCAGTCACGGTCTGCACGGCCACTACGGTCGGGGGTTCGAATACCCCCTCGGGCATGGATATTTGTGCCGTCCTAGTTTCTAAGTAGTTCATAAGTAGTTTGTAAGTTTAGGGACTGATGACCCCGTAGTTAAGTCCCATAGACTATACAAACGTTTGAACGTTTGAATGTTAAGATGGTTGTTGGGCGCATAGTCGGTCGTCTGGGCCAGCGGGGCTTGGCACCTATGGTCATAAAATTAATGTATTTTGAGACCTGAGAACGAAAGAGGACGTTCGACAATTCGGGAGAGGTCGTAGACTTGGGTACGGTATCGTCTGTGTGGGAACTTTGTTCGTATGGGAGGAGCTTTTAGGGGCGTCTGTAGAATGATCTGTGATTCGCCAAAGCTTAGGATTGTGGCAGTTTTGTAATTTGTCAGCAGCTTCTCGCAATATCATTGGGCAGGCTATCAGCGGTGTGTGATAGTTCGAGCGCTCTGGCCGCGTAGATGCGGTCCAGGTCGAGACCTGGAACGCTGGGAGAGAGAAAGATTTTTTCGGGGATTCTCTGGGAGGTCTCTGCGGTGTGCGGATCGACTCAGCTCTCGCGGTGCACTTGTGCTGTTGTCTGATCTTTGATTTTTGTCCTGTAGAATAACTTCCGGCGGCCACAGTTGACTTGCATAATTTGGAAGTCTCACTTTGAGCATTCGCACTTTGCGGATCGCGCATATATTGAGACATTGTGTGGCAAGTTTGACTTGGTGATTTGCACTTGTGAACACTGTTTCACAAGTACACCAAGATCGACTTGACTGCTCACTATATAAAATTGTGCAGCCATTGTCTGTCTAACAGCGCCGACGCTAGAGTGGCTGTCAGTTTAAATATCGTTTCTGCTTCACAGAACGAAGTGAGAGAACGGTCGCGTTTTATTTCAGCTCTGGTCTGCAGTCATCACCTGCCGCTGCCGAATCCTGTCTGCTCCAAATATTTGGTAATGTGTGGCCTGCATCATTGCTAGGGCCAGTATACTGCTGCTTTCGAAGGAATTTCTCTGTATTTTCATAACCGGGCTTACTTGTTCATCTGCCCTTTGAGTTTGTACATTTGTGGCGGTAGTTTCGATAATTATTCTTCCTGAAACGGGTTTACTTCTCCCTTGACTCTCCCTTTTTTTATATATAAACATGGTGGCGGCCCTAATTTAATTGTCAAAAAATATGATGATTCACTTTGATATCTAAAAGTTGCATAATTAATTACAACTATTTTAACAAGTGGGAATTTGCATGTTGAGTACTGTCGCAGTCAACAGAACTCGCACACTTATTAAAGACACCCACACAAATAGAGACACACTTCTCAAGGGTAACAATTAAAATACTACCCTGAGGGACAACGTTCTCCTACTCTAAATGATCGGACAACATGACACCAACTCGCTAACTAAAAAATCGCTGAGACAGAAAGGACTGTAGGAAAATGGGGAGGTGGCCACGGAAGCACCACTGATGGAGCTACTCCAGAATAAGGTGTCTCCAAGTAGTATCATACGACATACTAATGAAGAAGAAGAGCCCAACACTTTGCTGTTTACGTAGGAAAGCTCGCTGGATAGCGGAGTCTAATAGGGTCAGGTCAGGTTGCCGACAGTGCCGGCCGCGGTGGCCGAGGAGACTGAGGCGCTCCAGTCACGGTCTGCACGGCCACTACGGTCGGGGATTCGAATCCCCCTCGGGCATGGATATTTGTGCCGTCCTTAGTCTTAGCTAGTTCATAAGTAGTTTGTAAGCTTAGGGACTACTGACCCCATAGTTAAGTCCTATAAGTTCTACAAACATTTGAACATTTTTTGTCGACAGTGAAGTGTTATCTCCGGAAACCACACTGAGAGCTGCTAAGTAACTGATTGATCTCTAACATCCAGACCAGGCGGCGCTTGACCATTCGTTCCAGGGTCTTTTCTACACAGCTCGTTAGGGCGACACTTCTATAACTATAACGAAGTGTTCTGCTCTTTCCTGGTTTGAGAAGCGGCATTAAAATTGCTTTCCTTCACGAGTTGGGGAAATGGCCGAATTGCCATATCAAATTAAAACAATCACGGAGGATTTCCTTCGATTCTCCAAACAGGCCGAAGTATGATGTATTGTAGACCGTCATGACCAGGTGCAGTGTAATGAGATACGGACGGAACAGATTCCAGCTTCCACATGGAGGAAGGCCAGATAGTCTTAGCATTGTTGCACATAAAATCAAACTTGCTGCTCTTCATGGTCGCACGAAATCGTTGGAACGCTAGACCCTGGCTATTCGTGGCAGTAGTATTTGCAAAATGCTCTGCCATTGTCTGGGCGATGTCTCTAGGTGTTGCTTTGAGACTTTCCTGTTTCAGCACAGCTGCGACAGGTAAACGACCACATTTATTATTAATCCTCCTGATGACTTCTCATACTTTTGTGGATCAAGTGAAGCGGTCGACAGAGCTCAGGACAATGCTTATCGTGACCTTTTCTTGCTGTCCTTAATAATGTGTTGAACCTTGGCTCTTGCAACACGAAAGCTTCATGGTTGTCAGCTGTTGGAACACCCTTAAACCGTCGTAGGGCATCACGCCTGGTTTTATTGCAATGTGGCACTCGTCTGTCCATCAAGGAACAGGATTCCTTCGAATATGACCTAATGACTTATGGACTGCAAGGTGAGCAGCATGGTGCATCACTTCTGTTATGTGGTCCACCCAATCATGGATGTCATCTCGGTCTTCAAACACAACTAGACGACTGAACAATGTCAACCGTCTTAGCGACTTCTAGAATTATGATGGGCCATTTGGTAGGTGGCTCAACAGTGGAATGTGGTCATTGTTGTGAAGGTCATGTTGCTTCCCCAAATCAGCAAGAGCTGGAGAGCAGAAAGACAGATCAATGGCCGAGAAATTCGCTATGGCGGCACAAAAACATGTCGGATTGCCGAAGTTGAGCATGCAGAGTTCCTCCGACATCAAGGGGCACTTTACAACCCTACGCCTTGGGGTAGTACAGTCTGAGCCCCCTACCATTTGTGACCATTGAAGTCACCAAGTAGAAGTTATGGACGGGGGAGTTGTTCGATGAGACTGATGAGAACCTCAGAGTCTATCGGTTCCCGGGGATGTAAATACAAGGAACATACAGTGATCCTCAAACCAACATGAACTTCAAATTCTATTGCTTTGATGTCAGTAACCAAAGGAACGGCTGACGAATGATGTGCATCACTGACAAGTTCCACTGTGATATGGGAGCCATGGATTTTGGAGGTTGCACCTTCACGTTTTCCTTAAGCCAGTTTGGGGATACTGAATGAAGTGGAGGTTCAATTTTGGGGCGAGATGATGGCCCCAAACATCCATCAATCTCCATGGGCTTTGGAGATGAGTCACATGAAGCATCTGCATTCATAAAGTCAGCATGATCGGATGGTTTGGTGCCCTTTTTTGTCTATAACTTGATTTTTCAGGTTGCTTTTTTGTCCTTGGGTTGTTTTGTAGGGGCTACAGTGGATGTTGAAGCAGCGGCGCTGGATGGGTAAGCAGGTTTTGCAGAAGAAGGTAGTAGGGGCTCTACAATTTTGGTAACTATTCCTTTTTCATATGTATTTTTTTCGGGGGGGGGGGGGACTAGCAGTGCTGATGATTCTGCTGCCTGACATATGCAAGTATTGGTGACTACACTCACAATCTCCGTTTGTGTGAAGACGTCAGCATTGGCAACAGGTTTTTGCAAGGTAGATGCAAAGGAGGTACCAAACGCAGGAGGTTTCATTGCCCTAAGGGTCTTTCCGGCTTCAGCATGGGAGATACGCTTAGTTGTTTTGATCTCCTCATAATAAAATAAGCAGAAAACCTGCCTTCACATACTCAGGTAGTCGACTATTAAAAGTTAGGCTGAAGGACTCAGAGTGGATAACTTCACCATCACGCTTTTCGTAATATTCTGCACGTCGACTATGCCTTCTGTAGCCCTTTCTTGCCTTAGTTCATCTAATGGGATGTCGACTAAATCTCTACCGAAAACTATGCCCTCACCGAAGTTCAGGATACTGTGTAGCTCTGTTTCAATATATTATTCCGCAAGGCTCTTAGCAGTATGAAGTTTCGACACCTGTTGGGAATTACATGTTCCACCAACAGGGTACCATTCCGCAAGCGTATTACTGATTTTAGGTTACCTGCAATTCCTTCTAAAGCCTTGTTTATGTAAAAGGGTGAAACTTTATCCAATGAACCGTCCTTTCTTTTATTGACACCTTTCTTTTAATGGCACCTCCTTAGTCCGGAGGACTGGAAATCCAAGCACTCTTTTGTGATTAGATGTTGGTACTGCCCCCCCCCTCCCAGTGGTACACCCTTGCACTAGGAAGTTTAAAATTGCTCAATAGATCCATGCTGGTCCCACGAGCAGTTAGACAACTAAATGTCCAGCTAGACAGAGCCCGCTTGCCTAGGTAAGCCTTATACAACTGACGCTCGGCAGTATCCTCAGACGTTGCTCGCTAGTGACTCTTCCACCACAACAGTCATGAATCCCATCTGCAAGTAGTACACCTTGCGAATGAGGTTTCTTTTGATAGAGGTAATTTGTTCTTCGTGGCGTGAGCAGTCAAGACAAGATCTCCATACCCTGGTACACACAACGTTCCACCACCGCGCCACACAGTGGTCGCTGAAGCGTGTACAGAAGTTACGGTATCAGAGGACTGGCGGCATTTACCAGTCCCCAGATCGGGGACCCCGGTTCGCCTAGCCTGTACCCAACAACGTAATGCTGAGTCCCTGAGGGTGTGAATATGATATCGTGATATGCGGTTGGAACTGCGAATTTGATTGCTTTGATCTATCCTTTGGAAGTCAGCATTTCTCTTTGATAAATCACAGGATGATAAAATCGTGTTTTGCTGAAAATATAGTAAGTAAGAACACATTATAAAGGTAGTAAAACTTGCAATTTTTTTTATCTTTAACACGCTTCTCAGCCTGCTGCATAACCACATCTGATAAGATACACAGTAAAGTTTAAAAATCATTTCTACTCCTTTGTAGCTGTCAGTGTTTAGACAATCTGAATGTTGAGAGTAAGTAATAGTAGGAAATTGAAATTTGTGAATATATATATATATATATATATATATATATATATATATATTACTTTGAATATTGTAGAATTTACATTGAAATTATCAACAGACAGTGTTCTGGACTAACAACTGGCATGTAACCATAATTCTGTAATGAAGTATCTATATGTTCCAACACAACCAATTTTGGACAGTTCAAATCCCATCTTATGACGTAAAAAATAAATAAATAAATAGAAATAAAAAATAAACCTGCTACAATTAAGCCAACCTATCACAGAGATATATAAACAATTACTTTCTAAAATGGGCAGTCCTAGTTGGAATTCACCAATAAAACGAAGAGAGTTTACAACATACTGAAAAGACATATTTTAAGCTGTGACAGGCACATAAAAATATACTCGTATTAACACAGAACTTAAGCTTTCAGCACTTTGCCAGAGTGCAGCAGCTGAAGATGACAGTTGTGTGTCTGTGAAGTGTCCCTGTGGGATAGTGAGTGATGCCTTTTCTGATTAAGGATGAGGGATGAAAGCTTGAGTTCTACGTTAATAAGTGTCATTTTTGTGCCTGTTGCAGCTCACTATACGTCTTTGTGGTGAGGTTTTAACTACCCTCAATAATTATTTTCCCTTTTATGTAAAAATGATGTAGGGATACCACAAGACTCAATGAAAAAAATGTGTGATTGAGCTATTCAGCATATGAGAATGAAAAACAAAGATAGCACAAGCCAAGCAAGCCAACCAAACACACTTATTGAGCATGAAAACAGATGGGAGGATATCAAAGTGATAAGCAGTCCCTAGAGGAACGTACGTCATGGGCCACGAGTTAGCAACACACGGCAATTTGAGGTGACGGACTGGCTGCTGCACAGTATGCCACATACAGAGAAGTCAGGAATAAAATCAGGCAAGGAAATGGCACAAAAGTGAATGTAAGACCACATGGCAGTGAACAGAAGTTGTGAAGAATAACTGACTACTCTGAACATTAAAATAAATTTAAGAAAATAATGTAGTGAAATATGAAGTGTTGGGCAAGTTCTTGGTTGTTGAATCAAATGTACCATTATTTTTCTTTGCCCATATTATTCTGTGCCTTTAATCTTTTCTGGTGTTTTACTAGATAGGTGATTTTTAAATTGTGGTTTTCATATTTACCATTATGACTTGTTGCTGAAATGTAATGTCAGGCTTTTATTTACATTTCCATAGTATGACTTTGTATTCAGGGATGCTAAATTTGATGTAGCTATCTAGTACTCAAACACTACTTCATATTTTGCTACATTCAT
Organism: Locusta migratoria; assembly: GCA_026315105.1. Taxonomy (NCBI): domain Eukaryota; kingdom Metazoa; phylum Arthropoda; class Insecta; order Orthoptera; family Acrididae; genus Locusta; species Locusta migratoria. Next base: position 851,209,734 of record CM048745.1, read on the forward strand.
GTTTTTTATTGTTACCATGTAAGCTAATGAGTTGTGCTTCATGACTTCTGTTCACAACCAACTTGTTGTCCTTTTCCACTGGCATCTCTGGCCTGGATTATTTTGTATGTGGCACACTGTGCAGTGGCCATCCATACATCAATTTTATAATAAATGGTTCATCATTGACCAGCTGGAAGTGTAGGGACAGCATCAAGACTACATTTCAAACAATAATAACAGTACACTGAAACAAATAATTAACATTAGTATTCCCACATCTTTATTGTTCAGAGTATTGTAACACTGTGTTCCAAATCAGGTAATCGCTGATTTGCCACTGAAGTAGAATTCATCTGCTGAGTGCAATGGATGTTCTTTTAAGTTACTTAACACTTTAGTTTTGTGCAGCTCCATTGGCAGGGACTGAATACTATTCTGAAGCATATTAAACATTTTCAAAGCTGCCACAATAAAACTATCATGGATTTGGCCAATCGACACTGTTGATCGTCTATACAGTTACTACAAGTGTTTTGATTCAGATTCACATGAACGAGGCCGTTGAACACATATTGACTGTAAACAGTCATAAACCTAGCTTAGCGAAGATAGGTTCGCAGTGGTCCGTATTTTTACTGGAATTAATTATTCCTGCTGCCTTTTTCTGCAACAGTAGGACATTCTTCCACCATGCAGCATGGCCCCATAGCAACACTCCATAGCTGATATGGTTGTGGAATAATGCATAGTAAACAATTAGCAGGTATTGTTCTGTTTTGACAATTTTCAGTATTATCAGTAGATAGACGACTCGTGACAGTTTTGCACACATATGCATAGTGTGCTCTTTCCGAGTAAATTTTCTGTCAATGGAGAATCCCAAAAGTTTAACAGCTCTACCATTATCCAGTGATCCTATGTCACTGACACTACATGGCAGCCTCTGTATGTTTTTTACTTATTTGTTTAGTTTTTATTTTCTTTTATTAGGATTAAACCATTTCTTGACTTCGTTGGACGTAACATTAGCTTGTTGCAACACCTCTAAGTCACTCTTTCCGATATCAAACGGTGTTGTGTCATATGAAAACTGCGACCATTTGAGTTTATGTCATCAGCAAAAACCAAAAACAACAGGAGGCCTTAGTATGGATCTTTGAGGTACACCATATTGCAATTTTTCACATGAGACTGCTCCTTTAAATGACACAGCCTGACGTCTGTCAATTAGATAGGGATTGAGGATTGCCAGGGTAGATTCTCCAATACCTTAGAATTTTAGTTTACGAAGTAGAATCATATATGGAATCTACTGAAAGGCTTTAGTAATCTTACAAAGTACCGGTACCTTTCTGTAGATCCTTTAGCATGTAGGTAATTATAATATAGTTATTTCCTTAAGTCACCATCTGTGGCTTCCTTTATCTGGTCATTCAAAGTATGTACCTTTTATGTTTTCCAATTTGGGAGTATACGACAACTTTTCCTTGACACTTATTAGCATTTTTATTTATTTAACTATTTATTTATTGCCTATAGGATCTTATACTTTGTTGAAAATGCCTCATCAAATTTTGTAAGTGCCAGAAACATGAATCCATCACTTGTTTTTCTGATCATCAATTAATTGTCTCCAATCAATAACCGACAATAAAGTTTTGAGAGTATCCAGTCCTCCCACCATGATGACCCCTTTACTGAACACATACTTAAGATGCCTTGTAGGAATATCTTGATTACTCAGAGTTTTTCCCATAGCTCCATAATCAGTGCTCTGTGACCTGCAAGCATTTACTTCACCATACTTATCTTGTAGTCCTAACTATTTAAATGTTACAGTAGTGGTAAGACTGGCATCTGTTCTAGATGTTAAAAATAAAAATTTATTGCAAAAAGTCCAAAACTCCTTATATGGTTCAGAAACGTTTGCACTCTGACACAAATATGTATATTAATATCACCAAATAAAGCAATTTTTGCTCCAGTTTGGATAAGGGAATGCAGGCAGCTTTCCAACTGGTCAATAAAGATATCAAAATTCCCAATTCCATGGTACACAGAAACAATGATGGTATTCATATTAGGTAGTTCCACAGCAACCATTTCTAGATCCTTTTCTAAGTTTTTCTAAGTCAATTTTCTTAGCACTCTTGTGTCTTTCACCAGACACACACACTCCACCACGAACAGTAGTCTCCCTACACCATACAATTCTCAATTCCAAATAGTCAGTAGAGTTATAGTACACAGTTGCTGGTTTACCTACTCAATGTTCACAAATACATAGAACATCAGGTCATTTCGTCAATGAGTGTATCAAACTTTGTCTGGAACCATTGCACATTTATCCTGGCAATTGCTAAGCATGCATTTTCTTCAATAGTACCTTTTTTCTTTTTATTCTTGACTGTGAGAGTTTAGTGGAGTCCTGGAAGTTCTCCGGAATGGAAAACGTGTTACTGAGATATTTTTGGGCCACATATCACCTAATGTTTTCTTGTCTTGTTAGCAGTTGGTGTAATCAGTTGATTTCTGCAACATGTTTTCCTTTATTCTTCACTGACACATAAAACCTACTGACCATTAAAATTGCTACACCAAGAAGAAATGTAGATGATAAACGAGTATTCATTGGACAAATATTTTATACTAGAACTGACATGTGATTACAGTTTCACGCAATTTGGATGCATACATCCTGAGAAATCAGTACCCAGAACAACCACCTTTGGCCATAGTAACGGCCTTTATATGCCTGGGCGTTGAGTCAAAAAGAGCTTGGATAGCGTGTACAGGTACAGATGCCCATGCAGCTTCAAAATGATAACCACAGTTCATCAAGAGTAATGACTCGGGTGTTGTGACGAGCCAGTTGCTCGGCCACCATTGACTAGGCGTTTCCAATTGGTGAGAGATGTGGTGAATGTGCTGGCTGGGGCAGCATCGAACATTTTCCGTACGCAGAAAGGCCCGTACAGGACCTGAAACATGCGGTCGTGCATTATCCTGCTGAAATGTATGGTATCACAGGGTTCAAATCAGGGGTTGAGTCAAGGGTCGCAACACATTTGAAGTGTAACAGCCACTGTTAAATGTGCCGTCAATGCGAACAAGAGGTGACCAAGACGTGTGACCATCACGCTGGGTGATACGCCAGTATGGCGATGACGAATACACAGTCACGGTTCCAATGTGCGTTCACCGCGATGTCGCCAAACACGGATGCGACCATCATGATGCTGTAAACAGAACCTAGATTCATCCTAGGTCCATTATTGTGTAACCATCGCAGGCGCTCTTGTCTGTGATGCAGCGTCAATGGTAACTGCAGCCATGGTCTCCGAGCTGATAGTCCATGCTGCTGCAAACGTCGTCGAACTGTTCGTGCAGATGGTTGATGTCTTGCAAACGTCCTCATCTGTTGACTCAGGAATCGAGATGTGGCTGCACGATCTGTTACAGCCATGCGGATAAGATGTGTGTTCTCTTGACTGCTAGTGATATGAGGCCGTTGAGATCCACCATGGCGTTCCGTATTGCCCACCTGAACGGACCTATTTCATATTCTGCTAACAATCACTGGATCGCGACCAACGCGAGCAGCAATGTCACGATTCGATAAACCGAAATCGCGATAGGCTACAATCCGACCTTTATCAAAGTCTGAAACGTGATGGTACGCATTTCTCCTCCTTACACGAGGCGATCAACTGCTGTTTGAGAAATCGGTTGGAATCTTTCTTCATATCAACACGTTGTAGGTGTCGCCACCGGCGCCAACTGTGTGAATGCTCACAAAAGCTAAGCATTTGCGTATCACAGCATCTTCTTCCTGTCGGTTAAATTTCGCGTCTGTAGCGCATCATCTTCATGGAGTAGCAATTTTAATGGCCAGGACTGTATTTCTGACTGGACTGATCATACTTGTCTCATAGTGTTCTTGCATTAGACTTACATAAAACTAATTATTTACATATTTGATTATATGATTCTTCTATTCTTGCTGTTTCAGTTATTTATACCACAACATAGGTTATTTATGCTTGAACAAATTAAGATTTTAATAACTGAAGTGACTACTTTGTTCTTTAAAATGTGTCTATCAACTGCATCATAATTAATTGTACATAGGAAGTTACACTAGTTAAACTTTATTTTAATTGGAAATGTAAGCGAGTGCCTATTGAAACGTATTGCAGAGTAAACTATAATTCATATAAAATAATGTATAGGTACATAAAGGTACACATATATTAAATAATAATATGATTTTAGTCACCTGAAATGACTCCAAAGAACAGGAACATCATTGGGTAACAGAAACCAAACATGAATGAAAGTATATACTCATGGAAAAATGCAGAGAGGAAGAAGACAGTGAATGTGGGAAGAGTACGTCTTTTACCACCCAGCAGCTCCTTCATATCATTGTACACATATGTGTACAGCCAATCATGGACAACAACATTCCAGTTCCGAAAATATGCTGCATAGGAATGAGCAGTCCACCAATCCTGAAAACAATTTTTCTTTCCTCACTAACATAAATATTTAGTGATTTCTCTTAAGTTTACAGATTATATTAATACTTGTTCCATAGATGATAAATACATGTCACAATGATGAGGAACATGTCAGTTTAATAAATGATGTCTGTACATGAAACTCAATACTTTAAGGGCTTCTTTTTAAAGGTAAATAATAAAGTTTTGTCTACAAATTTATCTAAAGTGTACAAGGAATTGCCATTCAGATATTATTTTAATTTCTTTTTTAATACGAATTGGCTATCTGTTAGACTTTCGATGCTACTTGTAAGTGACCAAAGACTTCTGTGGAAGCATAATTCACCATTTTCTATGCCAAAATAGATTTAACCTGTAATGGAGAATAACATCCTTTCTCATTATTTAATTGGATCAGATTGTTAATCATAAATTTCATGAGGAAATATATACATTGTGAAGCTACAGTGAAGAGTCTTAGATCCTTAAATAAATGTCTGCAGCATGATCTTGGGTGGGCTCCAGCATTTATTCTGATTACAAACATGCATCAGGACATCAGTTTAGCATACTAAATTTCTATGACCTCAGCTCTCTCCCAGACCAAGATCCTGGATTCACCCCTGGTGATGACTCATAGCCAGGTCAATTAATAGCAGCTTGAATAGATTTTTCAAGGTGAATGATAAATAAGTCAACTACTGCACACAATAGTCTGAACAGAAATGAAAAGTATATGTTCATTTATACAAATTTATATGGAAAAATGGAAAAATTACTTATATCTATATGAAACGATATTGTTTTCTGTGAATGATTTAACTATACATCACACTTCTGCACTGGGCAGTTTTATTTTAACCTAATTAGTTAAAATACACTTACTTTTTCCAGTGAGGATCATGCAAGGTGCACTTAAATATAGCCAGAAACATATTTGCTTGCATCATGTAATCCAGCTGAACAAATTAATTGCCTTCTGCTTAAAGTGATTCAGAATTTTGTATTGTGTGTATATGCTACTTCTTCTTTATTGAAGCCAAAATTATAAACAGTTGGGACATATCTCCTGCTAATCAATCTATTTTGCATCTATTGAAATATCTAAAGAAATCTGTGGGTGGGAAAATATATATTAATATGTGAAGAACCACACTTTGCTGAAAATATTCTGGTCAAAGTTCATGGACCTTAAGGTGTGCACATGTCTGTGTGTTTTATATTATTTAACCTGTAAGGAAGAGCATTATCCAAAAGTTGAGCAATGTTGTCTCTATATGTGGCTATGAACCTCACATTGCTCCAAATACATAATAAGTTTTTAACTTTATTCCTCTGTTATTTGAAGTTCATCAAGGTCTTTGCATCATCCTATTTAACACTCTCATTACTGCTATATATACATCTCAATATAATCAACAAATGCACTGGACATTAGATCGTACATTTATGGCTCCTTGTGAATGGCATGTGGCCTATAGAATCTATCAGCTTGAAGCTGAAAGTGTTAAATGCCGTGAAGATAGTACCTTATTATCAGAATTCATCTTTTATTAACAACTATTAAGCACATTTATTCATAAAGTAATATCTATATATGCCATTCATTGATTGGGTCCTGTATATCCTAACAAAGAAGAGAACTGTCAGGAATGTGGAATCAGTCTAGATAGACATTAACATAAGATGAAGACACAAAGAGCAATTAAAATGTGCTCTATATTTACAACAACTAACATGCCATCTCCTAATGATCCTCAAGTTTATACCATCTAAATCTAATTAAGTAAAGTAGTAAGAAAGCTGCTAATTAAAAACGACTGCATCCATTAGTTTTATTTTAAGCTTTGTTTGTCTGATATTTCTGATTCATTTAATATCTATATTATTAGATGGGCATTATCCAAAGAAAATAGTTTTACGCTAGCAAATACTGAATTCTTCTTCCAGTAGATCATTATCTGCTATATGGTTTTTTATCATTTTATAATACAGGCAATAGATTTGCCATGTAAGAAATACAAATTTTACTTGCTATATCTAATTATTCATGTAACTGTTATGAAGATTGGTTAATCAATGTTTTAGAACTGGTAGGTATTCTCAGTATTTTGCTTTCTGTTGGGTGAGAGCTTGTAAAGTATCTCAACACCACTCTGATACCTTTGCATGAAAGCAGAATCCATATGAATTTATTTTTGAATCTTGTATTGCGACTGACACCATTTCTTTAGGTCATCTCAATGGAAGATGCTTCTAAGAAAATTACATGCTGATTTGATACAAGTATCTTTATCTGTTTCTAATTTTTTATCTGCCTTAACACAAATTCGGGAGGAAGGTGGTTGAAAAGCACCTCCGGCCATCCAGATTTAGGTTCTCCATGATTTTCAAAAGGGCACGGTTCATTTTCCTCCCCATCCTTATCCAAAAACTCCTAGCCTTAGCTCCGTCTCTAATGTCCAAGCTGTCGACAGTATGTTAAATGATAAGCTTCCTGCCTCCTGTTTCTTAACAAAAAGAAATGTAACAGACTGCTACATTCAGGACATGACCATTAATGTCTACTGTAATTTTTTTGGCACAAAGGAATTACTGTTTATCTTGAATTGCATAATGTATAAATTAGTGATGTTAAGACATCCTGTTAACTGTGAACTACTTCTAGGATTTTTCAGTTATCATCTATACGTTTCAGCCAGCATTGAGTTTGGACTCATTCAAAGGCTTCATCAAGGCCACAGAATTTCCAAACATGGTATTTTCTATTATTTACCTCTATCAGTAAGCTATTTGCAAGGTGTTGTGTTTCTTTCTATTTCAGGATTTTTTTTTCAGAATCCGAACTAAGTGGGGATTAATAAGTTCTTTTAGTTATATGAGCCAGTATTCCTTTATAAGTAGACTTTAAAATATAGATGGATAGGCTTGATTGTGTGATATAAGCCTGTAATTAGAGGTAATATGCTTATCTTCATTATTGTAGATGATGGTTTCTACAGAGTATGTGAGTTAGTCAGGAAGCATATCCAGAGTCATAGATTAGTAAGATAAGTCAAGGTTAATTGAATCAAGTGAGGACAGATTAGATTAATACTTGTCCCATAGATCATAAATACTACACTTTGGCGTCTGTGGAATGTGTAGTTTTAATAAATGACATTTGTGTGTGCTTTTTTAAAACGATGTTACTAAGTTTTTTCTAAAAATGCATATGTAGGAGTTGTCATTCAGAAAGTCTTTCAATTTCTTTTTTAAATACTAATTGGCTATCTGTCACACGTTTGATGCTACATCATAAGTAACCAAAGACTATTGTGGCCCATTTCTGTGCCAAATAGATTTAACGTTGAATAGTGAACATCACCCTTTCTCCTGGTGTTGTAGGTACTTTTGAATTGGGCTGGATTGTTAATAAAAAAATTCATAAATGAATACATATATTCTGAAGCTACTGTGAAGCTCCCTACATCCTTAAATAAACGTCTGCAGCATGATCTTGGGTGGGATCAAGCACTTATTCTGAACCACTGTTTTTGCAATGAATACTTTTCAACTCAATGTTGAGTTGCTCCAGAAAATGATCCCATACAAAAGCAGTGAATGAAAATAGATATAGTAAGGTAATTTACTGAGATGTATATCACCAAACCTTGCCATGACCCTCACATCATTTTAATATCCTGTTGGACAATTCGTCATAGCCATCAGCCCACCAATGACACATCTTAGGGATGTGATCAGTTCTGTAATATCCTGCACTGCATTTTTTATACTTGATGACTGTTGGTTGCATTGTTTACATGAATAAAGATATGATCTACAAGATGGCTGCTGATCAAGATATACAACTTGTGTGTGCCATTTTCAGTAGTAAAAATCGCTTGTTCAAGAGTTCTATGTGAGAAAAATACAAAGCAGTTTGTGATAATTCATGCATTCCATGTCACATTTTAAGAAAACACTGAAAGAAAAGAACAGGTAAATTCTCGTGTGTATACAAGTCTTAGCGATGAGCTAGATAAACATGGAGTTTAGCAACAAAATTTGACGCAATTCTGTGTGAATTGGTAAGGAAAGAAACAATTATCAACATTTTATGTCATGGCACTAAATAACCGTTTCAGTGTCCTTGAAGAAAATAGAAATAATGTGGATTCATTAGTTGCTGTATTGAGAAACAAAATGGTGTCTACATGAACATGAGGAAAGATGTGGTAGAAATCCGTTAATATGTACACTCATACACTGGGATAGTCATAGTGTAACATTAATGTATATACCCAAAAACTTTTGCGAACATTTAATACCAAATGTTTTTTGTTTTAATCGATATATAAAATTTTAGGTATCAGTCTTGAATTATTCTCATGAAATGTGATGTGTGTGTGTGTGTGTGTGTGTGTGTGTGTAAGTGTGTGTGTGTAATCTTGTAACTTACTGTGAGAATATGTTGAGTTAAAAATCATTTTTGTGTATCTTGATTGTACAGTATTTTGATGGTAATGTTTATTGTTATACATGTAGAAAAATTGTAGTCTAATCAAAACGCAGGGCATGTAGTAAGATATGTGTAATGCAAAACCATTGGTGCTTCCCTCTTGCTGACATGGAAGACACCAAATTTTTGCACATAACAAAACAGACAGGAATATGTACAGTGTTGCATAGCAACAGAGTCAAATGTAGACAGCCCTTAGCAAATTATTTGTGCAAAATCCGATACAAGTAAAGAGTGACTTATTCCTAGGTACTGCAGTGTAACTGTTGTTGATTTAAATGATACGAAAACCTCACTACTTAAAGGTTTTCTCAATTTTTAGTTAAATGCATCTTCTTTTCCATTTGCAGGTCAATTACAGTTATGGATAAGGAAATTCTACCAAACAATAAAAAATTCCTTAGACAAATTATATCAGGCATGGCCAAACACCACCCTCGTGTGTCCATCCACAGGCACGGTCGCCTTTGCCGCACCCCTACCCCGCGCAATGTGCACAGCAGCATGTGGGGGAAGAGTGACGAGCAGGAAGAGGAAGATCGTTTTGTGCTTAATTATATAATTATTTGTGATGTTTTAAGTTATTTTAATAAGTCGATATATTTACGTTTTCTGGCGTTTTTGCTTTCCCCCTCATCCATTATTCCTTTTTTTTAGAAGTTTTTTCACAGTTTTATGCTTTTTAATACTTTCAAATGTTATGTTTTGTGAACTTTATTATTTGCACCTATTACATTTTGACAGCACAGTTCACACCATTGATATATATGTTTAAAAAGAATTTGCATTTCTTTCCTGTATGTGTTAGCTATACACAAAATGATCATATAATTGTACACTTCAAATTTTTTCCCCAGTGATACAATCTACATTACGTAATAGCTCTGTTGTTTTGAGCTTGAGGTGCTGAAACTCATCCTATCTCTTTAAGGAATTCAACAAAGGTTTCTAAATATTTTAAATAACTAAATGCAAATGGTTTCGTTTATCAAGAAAGATATGTATTTCTGCTAAACACTTGAATACTGGGTAATGTGCTTATTTCATTAAAGAAGAAAGTTACTGCTTTGGAGAATGAAAGAGTAGCAAATATATATTCGTGCTAAATTTCCGATTATAAATGTACTCTACGACATTGTCATCTCCACTTAGTAGCCTCACTGTTTTCAAAAAATGCCTTCCTTCATTTCCCCCTTGCAGCGTTTGGCATGTAGCCGTCTCACTTCCACACTTGCTGCAGGCATTGCAGTGCTGGGGGAGGTAGTGCGCCTGCTGAAACGGCTCGTGCCCAAACTGCACTAGCATCTTTTCAGAGGAACTGGAGGAAAATGAACCTAAAATCAATCTTTTTTGATAGCTTTTTATATTTGTGTTTTAACAAAAAATATTTTCCTGAGAATGGGACTCTATAGCCCTTACATAAAATTATTTTAAAAATACCATATTCATAATACTAGTTCATTTAAGAAACATATATCTTTCAGAAGAAACCTACAGTATATTATATGACGAGTGTGCATGTACAATACTAATAGAATCAAATTTGGGTCGAAAATTACTAAGTTTTTCTTCGATTTGTGTTTTGTATATTTTTCTAAAGCTTCATGTAGTGCTTCTGCCATACATACATCCATTGTTACATAAACAGTAAGAGGTTTGCTTGTTTTGCCATTCTTCAACCACATTACAGAGCTGTGCATCCTCTGTTACTTCGTTAACATTGGATCTGAGTGGGACAGTCCAGCACAGCACAGAGCAGTGCTGTTCAGTCTCACTCATTCCACAGCTATCTGTATTGCTCTATTGCCGACACTAGTGACACAAGGTCGAAGCTGGGGTGGTGAACTACAGTAAACTGTGACCGTGGGGCGCGGGCGCGCCCACCAGTTGGAAATGTTGGCCATGCCTGATTTATATATTACAAAAGTCCAATGTACATCATTATTTATAATACATCCTGTATGCTTTGTAGTACATTCTAGAATCACTTATAATGAACGAAGTTGTTTATAACAAAACCAACTCAATTATTATAAAATACAAAGATTTTGAAATGCACATTAACGGTTCTTAGCACATCTGCTGAAGGGTATTATAGATTACGCCATGGCCGCCCACACTGTGCCAATGTTCTACAAAATGAGTCATCGAAGTTCCTGGGTATAAACGTCGATTGCATTATGAAATGATCTGACCATATTTTACAAGTTTACAAAAATCTCAGCTCAACATCATTTGCTATTGACATTACTTCCAATGACTGTGATGAAGAACCATCAAAACTACCTATTATTGTTACTTTCAGTAAACAGTGTTGTATTGCATAGTTTTCTGGGGTAATCATCCACTTTCCAAAAAAGTATGCAGTACACAAAACAGACATAATAGGATAATGTGGAAAGTCAAACCTACACATTAGTGTAGTAACCTTTTTAGACACTAAGGAATACTGACAACTGCATATCAATATAGATACTCCCCATTTTGTTTTATGGGCAAAACTGAGCAATTGTACAAAACTAATGATTCTTACCATACAATATGAGGCGGTAGATTGATCTCCATTACAGATTTTTTTAAAACGTAATGGCGTACAAAAAGGAGCACACTAAAAGAGCTGTAATGTGTTTCAGGTCTTCTCTCCCACTATGTCTGAAATCACTTGTTTACTAACCTCCCAAATTTAAACAGTTGCTCAAACAATATCTAACTGATAATTCCTTTTATTCAGTTGAAGAATGTTTCAATTGTTTTAACTGATTTTAATTTTTAATTACACAAGATGTTAGTTTATGGTATTATCATATTTATAATCTTTCGCAACACTACTATATCTTGCTGTTAAAATCTACCTTCATTTTTAGTTTTTATGTGTAATTTTGTCTATACATTTTATGTGTAATCCGTCTTATACCAATATCTCCTCTTGCAAGAGGGATACTATATGTTCCTTGGTGTAATATTTTCAAATGTTGTACATCCAAGTGAATGTCTCACTAGACTTGTTATAAGGAATCTAAATTAGATGTATAAATTCCATTGATGCACCTATACCTCATTGCATAATACTAGATGGAGTGTTTACAGCCCCCGTATTGTCATTCATTAATGTTAATCTTGTCTATATCTATAATTACACAGCCCTACACACAAAACCTTGAACAAGTCATGTTTTTCTTCTGTAAAGTCAGCCAGCACTTTAAAACAAATGACATAATTTTAAAATTAATTACTTTCAAAAGTATGTTATGCGTACCTTGTAGAACATGCGGTCTGCAAACCTTGTTATTTCAGCAAATGCATTCATCCAGGCATGAAGAATGCAATAGAAAACACAAAGTAATACAACAGTTGAAGGAACCATACTCCCAAAAATAGCTACAACAATTGCCTCAGGAGGTAACTGTTGCTTGCCAAAGTTTCTTAACATGGGTACCAAGCTGCGCTCAAACAAAAAGCTGATAAAGAATATTACTCCTAACACCTCTGTCAGATTCCACAGCACTACTTTCCATCGAATCTCTTTAGTCCTGCAAGTTAATATCAAACAGAAAGAAAAGGCATTAAATAATAATAATAAATATATGGTTTGCATGAATGTGCTCTATTACTTCCAGATTTGTATGAATGAATAACACCTAATGTAATGTAAATAAAGCTGGAATTCACAATTTATAATCAAAACTATTAATTAAAAACTACAGCCTCTAAAACTATACCCCAAAAGAATATATATATATATTTGTGTGTGTGTGTGTGTGTGTGTAAATGTAAATAGGAATATAGAATTTTCAAAATCATTAATCAGTTAGGAAATTCAAATTAATGCACAAACCATATTAAAAGATTCACTGTACATATTGATTACTAACATAACAATTTGGACAGTTGAAATAATGCTCGTTAGAACAAACTACACCTGTTTCATTGTTAATGAGGGATCACAATTTTTTTCATGTGATTTTTCTCTTATGAAATACCTCCAGATGGCACAGTAAAATTTGGAATATATTTGTAGCACACCTGGTGCATTGTGTTAAGATTTAGGCTGTAATATTTACCTTGTTCAGTTAATAACCATCTACTGTACACAAGCATGCTGATATTATACAGTACACAGAGAATTTACTATTAAAATTCATAATGAATGTCAAACAAGTAAAAAGAATATGCACATAGGTAGAAACCGACAGATAGGTAAAATAAGATATAAGTAATGCAGCAGAACAGCTAGCTTTAAAAAGGAAACTAACAATAGAAAATCTGATTGACATTAATTTTAAAAATGAAGAGACATTTTCAGAAAATTTTATTATTTAAAGGAGGCACAGAAACTGAAAACAAATGCATCACTAAATGTGAAGGAAGAGGAAGAGAAGATGATGAATAGAAGAGAAGAGAAGAAATATTTTATATTAAATGGGACTACTTAGGGTATGAGGAAAACAGAATACAGATAAGGATCTATATTTACATGTTGTTTTGTAGTTAACCTATATAATGTATTTAGATAATCATTGTGTCTGAAAATTAGAAAAAGTTTGTTAAAAATTAACATAATATCACATAGGAAATTAAGAAACTAAGCTACTAATAAAATTTACATAATAACAGAAGTGAAATTCTGAAACTGAGCTACTAAATCTTGGCCCACTTGTGTAAAAATATAACAGAGTTGCCTATGAAAGATATATTTACTTCTTTGGACTGAAAAGACCAAGAGTAAAGAAGGCATTGTCCACAAAACTTCATATTTAAGGACTAATAACTAAAATTTTGTTAAGTGACTTGCCATCAGTTGCTATTTCAGAAATATGAAAGACATTTTTCTCTAGTTATTGTGGCTTTTAATCCTGCAGGATATATTTATAAAAATAGTTATATTATTCTTTATTCCTAAATAAGTTGTTTACCTAACTGCAACAGGCACTATTCATTTTTCTTTGTTCATTTTTCCAGGTTTGTCAATTCCTTTCAAGTATACTGCAGTGCACAAACTAAATATACTCTTATAGGATACAGAACTCAAAAAATCCTAGATACACTACATGAAATATGAATGATCAATATCAGTAGATCTAAAATTCGTTGTAAATATGTAATTTGCTAAAGCAAAAAATTAGACTAGGCACAAATTTAGTAACTTATTTTCAAGAAAAGTGTCATAATGATCTTATATAGTGGCAATGGAAAGAAAATATATCGGTAAACATTCTGAAAGAAAACAACATAATAATTGTCATGGAATATCAGTTTTGTAGGGTAAAAGTAAGATAATGATAATGTAAAAAAATGGAACTTACTGTAAATATGAGTCTCTGTAAATAAGGGTTGGGGCAAACATGAAATACAGGAAGTGGTTAAAGTCTGGTAGTATCACATCTATAGTGTCAGAATGAGGCTTGCACATTTTAACTTTTGGCACATTACTTCTTAAGAATGCATAGATCTTCATTATCATTCGCACCTGCAACACAAAGGGGAGTTAAATACTAGCAAATCAGTAAAAAAGTAAGATAATGAAAATTCCTGATTAAATATAAGTGTAGTAGCACTCTGGGAATAAACAACACTATACTACCCAGAAGACAATATGAGCAGTGTAAAAGGACATAAAAATACCAACCATACAACTTAAATGAAGGAGATTTGTGTGTGTGTGTGTGTGTGTGTGTGTGTGTGTGTGTGTGTGTGTGTGTGTGTGTGTGTGTCTCCACACTGTTATATTTATCATTGGCCTGTGTCTGACTGTGCCCACTATAACAGAACAGACTGCGATTCTTACTGAAATATTAGGACATATTTAATTACTAAACATTGTATTTTCATCATACGATTACATATTAATGGTCATGTCTTAATTTTCAAATTACTTTGATTATTGTTTAATGTGATTTTATGCAATATATGTAAAATACCTTGATACATTTTTTGTTCAAGCCCTATCAAGTCATAAACAATTATTTAGAAAGTAAATATGTGTTAATTACTAGTTTTAAATATAAATGGTGTAGCATGAATACAATTAGCTCTGTTATAGGTGAAAGAAATGTTGTTGTTTTCTTCAGTCTGGAGTCTGGTTTGATGCAGCTCTCCACCCTACTATACCCTGAGCGAGCTTCTTCATCTCCTCATAAGAATGGTAACCTACATCCATTTGAATGTGCTTACTGTATTCATATCTTGGTCTCCCTCTTACCCTGAACACTTCCCTCCAATGTTAAATTCACGATTCATTGATGCCTAAGAATGGTCCTACCAATCGATCCCTTCTTTTATTCAAGGTATGCCAGAAATTTCGTTTCTCCCCAATTCTGTTCAGTACCGTCTCATTAGTTATATGATCAACCCACCTAATCTTCAGCATTCTTCTGTAGCACCACATTTGAAAAGCCTCTATCCTCTTCCTGTCCACAACGTTTATCGTCAAGTTTCTCTCCCATAAAAGGCAACACTCCACACAAATGCCTGCAGAAAGGACTTCCTTATGTGTAAATTAATATTTGATGTTAACAAATTTCTCTTTTTTTAATGCATTTCTACCCATTGCCATTCTGGATTTTATATCCTCTGTACTGCCACCATCATGTGTTATTCTACTGCCCAAGTAACAAAACTCATCTACCAACTTTATTGTTTTGTTACCTAATCTAATTCCCTCAGCATCACCTGATTTTCTTAAACTAGCACTCCATTATACTTGTTTCGCTCTTGATAATGTTCCTCTTATACGCACCTGATTTATAATGAAAATATACGTATTGTAATGCTAAATATCAAAAACACTTGTCGTATGATACTTGACATTCAAAGCATCTATATTTTATAAAACTTTGGAGCATAGATAAGTGAGGCTGCTAAAGGTTAAATAATGAATACCGCGAATCTACATTCTATTATCAGGTCTATGTACAGGTAGATTAGATTAGATTAGATTAGATTAATACTTGTTCCATAGATCATGAATACGACACTTCGTAATGATGTGGAACGTGTCAGTTAAATGAAGTGTGTCTATACATAATATTACATGACACTCAATATTTGCATTTTTTTTTAAGTTTTTCCTAAAGTACTAACTTTTATCTAGAAATTCATCTAATGTGTAGAAGGAATTGCCATTCAAAAATTCTCTTAATTCATTTTTAAATGCTAGTTGGCTATCTGTCAGAATTTTGATACTACTAGGTAAGTGACCAAAGACTTTTGTGGCAGAAAATTTAACCCCTTTTTGTGACAGAGCTAAATGAACCTTGAATAGTGTATGTCACCCTTTCTCCTAGTGTTGTAGCTATGCACACTGCTGTTACATTTGAATTCAGTTGGATTGTTAATAACAAATTTCATAAGTGAATATATATATTGTGAAGCTACTGTGAAGATTCCTAGATCCTTAAACAAATGTCTGCAGGATGATCTTGGGTGGGCTCCAGCAATTATTCTGATGACCCGCTTTTGGGCAATGAATACTTTCTTACTAAATGATGAATTGCCCCAGAATATGATGCCATAAGAAAGCAGAGAATGAAAATAGGCATAGTATGCTAGTTTACTGAGTTGTATATCACCAAAGTTTGCAATCACCCTAATAGCATAAGTAGCTGAGCTCAAACGTTTCAGCAGATCTTCAATGTGTTTCTTCCAATTCAACCCCTCATCAATGCATAAACCTAAAAATTTTGAATATTCTACCTTAGCTATAGATTTCTGGTTGAAGTCAATATTAATTAATGGTGTGATGCCATTTATTGTGTGAAACTGAATATACTGTGTTTTTTCAAAATTTAAAGAGAGTCCATTTACAGAGAACCATCTAATAATTCTCTGAAATACTTCATTGACAATTTCATCAGTTAATTCCTGTGATTCGGGTGTGATAGCGATACTTGTATCATCAGCAAAGAGAACTAGCTTGGCATCTTTATGAATATAGAAAGGCAAATCATTAATATATATTAAGAACAGCAAAGGTCCCAGTACCGAACCCTGTGGCACCCCATGCTTGATAGTTCCCCAGTTTGAGGACTTGGCAGTTTTTTGTATATTATGTGAATTACTTATATCAACTTTCTGAACTCTTCCAGTTAGGTATGATTTAAACCATTTGTGCACTTTTCCACCCATACCACAGTAGTTAAGCTTATCTAGAAGAATTCCATGATTAACACAATCAAAGGCCTTTGATAGATCACAAAAAATCCCAACGGGTGATTTACGGTTATCCAAAGCATTTAATATTTCATTAGTGAAATTGTGTATTGCATTTTCTGTTGAATAGCCTTTCTGGAAACCAAACTGACATTTAGTTAGAACTTTATTTTTATTAATATATGAAGTTACTCTGGAATACATTACTTTTTCAAGAATTTTTGATAGAGAAGTCAGAAGTGAGATTGGGCGGTAGTTGTTGACATCCAATGTATCACCTTTTTTATGAAGTGGTTTGACAATAGCATATTTCAGTCTATCAGGGAAAATACCCTGCTCCAGTGAGCTATTACAAATGTGGCTAAGAATCCTACATATTTCTTGGGAACAAGCTTTTAATACCCTGCTGGATATGCCATCAATGCCATGAGAGCTTTTACTCTTGAGGGAGTTTATTAATTTCCTAATTTCAGATTGAGAGGTGGGTGGGATTTCCATTGCATCAAACTGTCTAGGTACGCCCTGTTCCATTAACTGCCTAGCTTCTTCTAATGAACATTTGGATCCTATATTCTCCACAACATTTAAAAAATAATTATTAAAAGTGTTTTTGACTTCTGACTTTTTGTTTGTAATTTTTTCATTCACTTTGATGGTAATGCTGTCTTCTTGTGTTCTTGGTTGCCCTGTCTCCCTTGTTATAATATTCCAGATTGTTTTAATTTTATTATTTGATGTACTAATCTCAGACATGATGCACATGCTTTTGGATTTTTTAATAACTTTCCTTAATACAGAACAGTAGTTTTTATAATAGTTGAGTATTACTGGGTCACTACTCTCTCTTGCTGTCAGATACAGTTCCCTTTTCCGGTTACAAGATATTTTTATACCTTTGGTAAGCCATGGTTTTTTGCTTGGTTCCTTACAATTAAATTTGACTAATTTCTTGGGGAAACAGTTATCAAATACCCTTACAAAAGTATCATGAAATAAATTGTATTTTAAATTAGCATCAGGTTCCTTGTAGACTTCATCCCAATCTAACTGCTGAAGACTTTCCGTGAAATTTCTAATTGTCGATTCATTAATTGTACGAACAACTTTGGAGGACTGATTCAAATTACAGAAAGGAGATATATCATATAATGTAACTAGCTGTGCACCATGATCAGAAAGACCATTCTCAACAGGACATGCACTAATGTTGTTAAACCTATCTTGATCTATAAAAAAATTGTCTATCAATGTGCTGCTGTTCTTTACTACCCTAGTAGGTCAGAATATATGTAAATTGTAGTGTACAGAGAGGTCACATTCGTAGAGATTTAAATAAGATACCGCAGTAATCTTCAGGATAGAACTGAGCCGGAGCCTGGCTCCACTCGACACCTTATGCACTTCATAGAGAGCAGACTCCCTTTGTCCAGCTGACTCATAGGCAGCGCCATATTCGAAGGTATGGTGTACGGATACAGCACATCTCCCATCTCTACAAGAGGGCCAGCTAACGGCAAAGAATGTCTATAGTTTTACCCTCACTATCACTGTAACTTTCACATAACTGATGCAGCAGATCCACAGCGTAGGCTAACAACTGTGGCGTGGCGTTCTGCTCATCAGATGCCAGTTCGAGACGAATAGTGATTGCGTGTTTGCTAGTGTGGTTGCCAAGCAACTGTCTCCGCCGCTTGCAGAGCCAAAGTCCACAGTGGGAGGGGCCCAGGTGTTGAATCTGTGCCAGTATTCTGGAATGGCTCACAAAAGACAACGAGGGCCCAGGTAGCGGTACAGAGGAACGGCCTCAGAGATTACTGTTGCAAATTTCGCTGGGGGCAGCAGTGAGGGGCTCGAAAGTGTTGAGACACTTGGGCACAATTGACCACAAGAGGTGCATCACTTCTCCCTCAGATGTGCATGTGATGCAAAGGCGGTTGGCCTGCACATTGCATTACCGTTGCCGGTGTCCATTTCAGACGTCTGCTGAATGCCCGCACCCAGACTGCTGTACCCAGCATGAATCAGTGTTCTGTTAGCTCTTGAGGACAGTTGGAAAAATGCGCAAGCAAGCTGAGTGTCCACTGCGGTCGGCGGTGGTGAAGCAGCTCTTCTTGCTTTTTTGTCATCAAGTGGCGTGTAGGGATATGAGCCTAAGAAGCTATCCAGAGTAACGCCGGACAATGCAGACTGAATGTATTTACATATCTGGTCCTTCATTGTGTGTACCATACTTTCAACCTCCCCACTGGACTGTGGAGAGCAAAGGAGAATGCCAAGCTGAGTACAGAAGTTCTTGAAGTCTTGGGATGAAATGGTAGTAAGCGGCAGAGCTTCCAGAGCGAATGTTTTGGACAATTTAGCAATCGCAACAGCAGCCGAAAGATGCGTGAAATGGACCACAAATGAAAATTCTGAATATGCATCAACATCCAAGAGCAAGTATGAATTAAGGCATGATCCCGCACAGTCTCTGTGGATCCTGTGAATGTGATCCCATGCTTGTTCAGGTAGAGGCACAAGAGTAAGGGAAGCACAGGGAGCTGCCAGCTGGGTTGCACAAATGTCACACACATTCACAAGTCACACTGTATCGCTGGGCATTCTCTGCCATAAAACATGGAGCCTTGTCAAAGCATTCGCACGAATATCCCCCAGTGGCGACGTGAAGCAGATGTAAGATCTTGAGACAGAGTGAACTTGGAATCACCAGGACAGGATACGCATTTGCTGGTTGTGGCAGTAGAACACCCTCCCACTGTGAGAGGTGCGACGAAGGGTGCCGTCTGACAGCACTCTGTCACCAATGCCATAGCCAAGCGATTTGACGTCAGGGAAAACCTTTGACAAACTGTTGGGTCTCGATGTCTACATGAAAGCAAAGAATTTTATTCTAGTCGAACGCTGTGTCATTACTGACAGGCAAGGCGAGACAGCACGTCAGTGTTTGCAATCGCGATAAAACAAAGCCCAACAATGCAGCCTGCAACCAGCATTGTCTGGCATAGGAGCAGATGGATTAATGAGTAACCCCAATTGTTTGTGATCCGGTTTCAAGTGAAATTCTGTGTCGAAAAAAGTAGATAAAAACTGTTTGTGCGCATAGACGATAGTGGAGCCTTCTTTCTCAATCTGAGCTTATTTGGACTAAGTATATTTGCGCTGGATTCAAGGTTATGGAGCTCAAGCATATTTACCACCTTATTATTGGCAGCAACTGTATGTCTTACTTAGTAGACTTGCGCATAATAGTTCGCGATCGGGAGCTCTCACTTTAGTTCGCGGCTCTGACGCGAACTAGTTCGTTGTTTTAGTTCGTCCGCTCCCAGTGGCGGCTAGCGGCGTAGTCTGCACATGCAGGTGGAGGGAGAAGTTCCCCCACCTAGCTGCTTCATGCGCTTGCTGCTTGAGCCGCTAACAAAATCACGCAAACCAAAAGAAACAGTTTGTGGATAATTTCTCGCGTTTAAGTTTAGAGTTATCTCTATATCTTGGCATTATGGAATTTATTAGTCAAATATTGCAGAGTGCAGAATACTTCAAAGCAGAAATTTTGTAGCACTGAACTATGTAATCTAGCAGGCAGACGCTCACCTCGAAATGGCTCTCTTCAGCAGAAGGCAAACACGTGATTTTCAATTCTGCTGCGCGCCCACTCGCTATTGCCCGTCGGTCCTCGGAAAAGAATCCAACGAACTAAGAAACGAGATAGTTTGGCATAATAGTTCGCGACCGGTAACGCATGTTTTAGTTCGCGACCGATTGCATATATTTTAGTTCGCGACCGATCGCGGAAATCTTAGTTCGCGACCGATCGCGCATATCTCAGTTCGCGACCGGTTGCTCTCATTTTAGTTCGCAGCTCGGCCGCGAAGTAGGTCGCTCTTTTTAGTTCGTCCGCTCTTTTTGGTTTTTGCTACCGCTACTAAAAGAGCTCTTTCTTTTGTTATGACAGTTTTTTTTATATAATGATTAGTGTTGCCCAAGCGTGTGCTATTATCCATATTTTTGAGCAATTAGACGTTAAATACTTAAACAAATAAACCAGTTATTTACATGAAGGGGTGATAAAATGATATTCAACTACTGTACATACAAAGTACTCGCAGTATTTTATTTTTAAAACGGATTTCTTTATTTATTTAACAGGTCATTGAAGGAACATTACCTACAAATCACGCGATGCTGCTCGCTCTTGCGTCCTCTCGCTGTTCCCCGCCAATCTTCGGAAAAGGAGCGGACGAACTAAGAGACGAGGGATCTGCGAACTAGTTCGCTTAGTTGGCCTGTGGGAGCGGTTTTCCGAACTAGTTCGTTCGCGAACTACACAAGACTATTACTTAGATGGCAAATGAAGTCAAATGCAGTAAATTAACCATAGCACACGCCGGCCGCGGTGGCCGAGGGGACTGAGGCGCTTCAGTCACGGTGTGCACGGCCACTACGGTCGGGGGTTCGAATCCCCCCTCGGGCATGGATATTTGTGCCGTCCTAAGGATAAGCTAGTTGATAAGTAGTTTGTAAGTTTAGGGACTGATAACTCCGTGGTTAAGTCCCATAAGCATAACAAACATAAACATAACCATAGCACAGCTCGCCAAAGCAAACTAAGCACGCCATGTGACACGGCAGCTTTCCATTTTGTTTATAATTTAATTAAGTGGTTTTATATCGAGTGTATGCGTTAAGGCCGAGTTGTAACAATATTGGAGAGCGTAGGTCTCATAATACCTTCTTTTACCTTTTTTATTTTTTCTAATCTGAAAACGAAGGGGATATCAGTGTTGCCACTTGTTTTAGCCACGTTAAATGTGTCCATTAAAAATCCACAGAAGTAATTGACAGAGAATACAGGCCTGCACTAATACAAAGTACTTTATATAGTATAAGCACTTAAAATTAACCTGTACCTAAAATCAACACAAAATATAATGGTAAAAAGTCGAAGCTAACAAAACGAAATAGATTAGCAAAATTAAAAAGTAAAACAATTTATTAAGCGTTTCTAACATTATACTAGTACCAAACCATTTGTGGATTGATTTTATTTGCATCTGTTATGGAAAATAACTAAATATATTCCCCAACTCTGACAGAAAGGTCTTCCTGACATCTGTCAAAATAGTTTGCAGTTTGGCGCAGTCCTTTTCTCTCACATTATGTTATGAAGTATGATTACATTGTTGCAATATCGTTTGCAAAATTATTTTCGGAAAGTACTGTAATAGGTTGGGTTTGGTGGGAGGCCCTTGTGACATCAATTAAAGAGGCGTTATGTTAATAAATATAGGGTAGTTTTGTCATTTAAAGAAGTAATCTTACCGCTTTGCTAAAATATTGAACACATTACAACAACTGTCAATGCATTGTCCTATTGTCAGGATGTCACGTTTTAACTACAAATTAACATTTTATTGTTAGGATAGCATTTACAAGGACTCTTATAAACATGTGGGATGTGGGATCTTTCCCTTGGCTCGGGTATGAGGCGTAAATGAAGCAGCATTTACACAAATTACATTTATTATGCAGTTAAACCATACATTATTCTTACTGTGACCTAGTTGGCTCGACGAGTGTCAGTGACTGTAAGGTGTGAGGCGGCGAAGAGGCGTTTCGCAGCGTCGGCTGTGGGTCTCAAAAAATGTTCCAATGTTTGTATAGCTTATGGGACTTAACTACAGTGTCATTAGTCCCTAAATTTATGAACTACTTATGAACTAACTAAGGACGGCACAAATATCCATGCGCGAGGGTGGATTCGAACCCCCGACCGTAGTGGCCGTGCAGACCGTGACTGGAGCGCCTCAGTCCCCTCGGCCACCGCGACCGGCGGCTGTGGGTCTCTGGTTATGCTTGCGGCGAATCTGCTTCTCGCGGCCCGCTGGCCAATATAACCGCGTTTGCCGCAGAACTAGCACTGTGGGTTAACAGGCCGTAAATTCTGCGGAATTACCTCGTGGCTGTGCGGTGTGATTTTTCCTCTTCTACAAGTGTTGAGCTACGACCAGAGGTAGCGGCGTGGAAGTTTTGCGCCCTTGCCCTGGAGTCGAACCGACGGACTTCAGGCTGCACGTCTTCTACATCTACATCTACATACATACTCCGCAGTTCACCGTAAGGTGCGTGGCGGAGGGTACACTGTACCACTACTAGGCATTTCCTTTCCTATTCCACTCCGAAATTGAACGAGGAAAACAAGAATGCCTATATGCCTCCGTACGAGCCCTAATTTCTCTTATCTTGTCTTTGTGATCTTTACGCGAAATGTAAGTAGGCGGCAGCAAGATCGTACTACACTCAGCTTCAAATTCCGGCCCTCTAAATTTACTTAACAGAAATTCACGAAAAGAACGTCGTCTTTCTTTCAGCGACCCCAATTGAGTTGCCGGAGCATTTCCGTGACACTCGCATATTGGTCGAACCTACCGGTAACAAATCTAGCTGCTCGCCTCTGAACCGCCTCTAATGTCTTCCTTCAAACCGATCTGCTGCGGGTCCCAAATACTTGAGAAATACTCAAGACGTGGTCGTACAAGCGTTTTATACGCGGTCTCCTTTACAGGTGAAGTACATCTTCCCAAAATTCTCCCAAATAAACCGAAGTCGGCTGTCCGCCTTACTCACAACTGTCCTTACATGCTCGTTCCATTTTACATCGCTCTGCAATGTTACGCCTAGACATTTGAACGACGCGACAGCATCAAGAAGCTCACTACTAATGCTGTATTCGAACATTATAGAAATGTTTTTTCTACTCATGTGCATCACCTTACATTTTTCTACATTGAGAGCTAGCTGCCATTCTTCGCACCAACTAGAAATTTTGTCTAAGTCATCCTGTATGCCATTACAGGCAGTTACAGACGACACCCTCCCATACACCACAGCATCATCAGCAAACAGCCGCAAATTACAACTTACTCTGTCCATCAGATCATTTATATAGATAGAAAATAATAGCGGTCCTATCAAACTCCCCTGGGGCACGCCCGACGATACACTCGTCTCTGATGAACACTCGCCGTCGAGAACAACGTACTGCGTTCTATTACTTAGGACGTCTTCCAGCCAGTCACAAATCTGTGAACCTATTCCATAAGCTCGTATCTTCGTTAGCAGTCTGCAGTGTGGCACCGCGTCGAACGCCTTTTTGAAGCCTGTTGCCCTTCGTCCATGGCTCGCAAGATGTCATGTGAGAAAAGGGCAAGCTCAGTTTCACATGAACGATGAGGCAGAACCTTTCACCGGCATTACAGATGACTATCACGGCCTGACCGCATCCTATTGCTCTGGCCAGTCATCCTGGGTGAGTACCTCCGTTATTTTTTATCTTTCCGAACGCTGTACTGGCGACCAGATTCTTCCATCTTTTTTGTTCCATCGCTGCCGGTGGCTGATCATGACTGAAACCCCACTTCTGTTACTGCTGCTGCTGCTGCTGCTGCTACTAACGCCGTTACTGCCAAGCTGACGATACAACTCCATCACTCTTTCTGCATCAGTCTGTCTCTTACTGTCTGTCCCGCGGTGTCTACTTGGCTGTGGTATTTTTTTTGATGGACTTGGCTGGACGTAAAGATCTTCGGGGTCGTTGTCTGCTGTCACGTTGTACAGTTTCTAGAAAGGTCGAGCGTCACGTTGCTCTGGAGGTCAATATACCACGTTATTGGCTTCTGATTAAATTACTTCTAGAAGTTCGCGACGCTCACATTTTGCTGTCCGTGCTTTCACGTGGTTTCGTCGGTCGATGGCCTGATCGCCGAATCAACGGCTTCCGCTCGTGGAGAAAGCGATGGACTTCTTGCCACACGCGAAACAGTGTTGTGCCGAATCCGCTTTAGCCGGTCGATGGACTATTCGGAATGCAGTCTACGTCTGCTGTTTTACTCGGCCGTGCCTGACTGAACTCTCACTTTTACTTCTCGTATTATTCACTTTAATTCATTTTTGAATTTTATTTCACTAATTTATTTACATACTTTACTGCACTCAACAGTATGTCGGGACTCACAACTTCTAACTTAATATTACTAGGGCGCAAATTTATTATCAGACAACTGTGTTCCGATTTTACAATGTATAAAATAGATTACTTCAGATATTGCAACTGCTGAGAACCGTCACCGCATGTTGGCCGTCTATCTCAACCCATGCGCTGTACTTGGTCTAGCATTGTATGAGGGAAACGCGAATCTGTATTGTCACTACTTCACTTGTGGAGTGGCTGACACGGTATTCTTCAAAATTGTCCGCTTTAAAAAATGGTAAAATAAAAAAATCTGGTTCCTTTCGACAGAAAACTAATGAGAAGGCTGGGCTATTGTTAACATCTGTAGCACAGCATTTCAAAAGCCTTTACCCTATTACTGTCTGAACTATTTATCGTCCATGTTTCACAACCGAACACAACAACTCCACACAAATGCACTTACAAATGACTTTCTTACGTTTAAATTAATATTCGATGTTGGCAAATTTCTCTTTTTCAAAATGGCTTTGCTTGTCATTGCCATTTTTCATTTTATATCCTCTGTCCTGCGACTATCGAATGTTATTTTCCTGCTCAAGTAAGAAAAGTCATCTACCACCTTTATTGTTATCTAATTCCTTGAGTATCGCCTCAATTTTTAGACTGCATTCCATTACCCTTGTTTTGCTCTTGTTAATGTTCTTCTCATAAGCTCATTTGAACAAACTTTTCAATTACTCTTTCAGATCCTTTGATGTATATGACAGAAATACAATGTGATCGGTAAAGCACATTGTTTTATTTCTTCACCTTGAACTTTAATTCCTTCTCTAAATTTTTCCTTGCTTTCTTTCAAAGATTGCTCAATGTACAAATTGAATAACATTGGAGAAAGGCTACATCCTAGTCTTACTCCCTTCGCTACCACTGCGTCCCTTTCATGTCCTTCAACTCTGATAACTTCTGTCTAGTTTTTTTGTAAAAAGTTTCCCTTCTCTATATTTTACGCTTGCTGATATGTCTTAAGGTGAATATTGCGAAACATGTTCCTGCATTTCTTTCGAATCCAAACTCATCTACATAAAGGGCAGCTTCTACCAGCTTTTCCAAAAAATGTTCAAATGTTTGTAGAGCTTATGGGACTTAACTACGGGGTTATCAGTCCCTAAACTTACAAACTACTTATGAACTAGCTACAACTAAGGACGGAACAAATATCCCTGACCGAGGGTAGGATTCGAACCCCCGACCGTAGTGGCCGTGCAGACCGTGACTGAAGCGCCTCAGCCCCCTCGGCCACAGCGGCCGGCCCAGCTTTTCCATCCTCCTGTAAATAATTCGTGTTAAAATGGCTTACTAAACGGGTGGTTTTCTAATTTTCACACCTGTCTGCGCCTTCTTTCTTTGGAATGGGGTTTATTATATTTTTTAAGGGTCTTTCACCTGTCTCATACATCGTACACGCTAGGTGAAACAGTTTTGTCCTGGCTGGCTCTCCCAGCGACTTCAATACCTCTGAGGCAATTCATCTGAGGCCTAGTTCTGACTTACAAGGAAAGTACTTAGGCTCGAACAGACACAAATATACCAAAATCGTCTGATGGATAATGTAGAGATCCCTTATTCTACTACCGATACTCTCGCATCTGCAAAACTTTGCAGTCGCCCATTAGAGGCCTCTACGTGAGCCACGCCGTATTGCACTTTGACCTGCAGGTACATCAGTCGTGACCAGTAGGGACAGTGCGGTGTGCCTTTGAAGTTGCGCTTTGTGTAGTGATGGGTCGGTGATTGGTAATCAATCCTGATAATGTATTGCGATTGGTTGAGATGAAATTCCAAAGAGCCATTCTTCGTTAATACAGTCTTGGTGTAGAAGATGAATCATTGACAAGTTTTCTGGTATCTATTATAGTGCAGAAATATGAGCATAGATTAGAAACACTATAGTATATACCATGCGAATGATTCATCTTCTACACCAATACCATCTTCACGAACAAGGTTTCTTCGTAACTTCATCTCAACCAGTCACACTATATTTGTCCTGTCCGCCTGCGACAGCGGCAACACGCACAAGACGATGGCGTCGCGGGTTGCCGGACAGCCAGGCCGACAGTCCACGGGCTTCTACGAGAGTGCACACGGCGCTAGCAGCATGTCCAGATGGCGCAGTAAAACGGGACTTACTCGCGTCCGCCGAACACGTGATCGCGGTGTTACAACCGGCAGATATCCTTCCACGTTCTTATTTAATAACGAGCACTGCCTAGCCACGGCAGTAGTAGTCGCAGCTGAGCAGCGGAGGCACAGAATAAGGAGTATACAGAAAGGAAACTCCCGCTGCAGTCTGTCGTCCAAAATTTAGTGCGCATGCGCGGAATCGGCCATCTTGAAAAGCAGTAAACGCGGGATTCCTCCCTACTTGTGGCGTGGTAATGCGCCGTCTCTATTTCTTAATTGTATATTTTATTGCCTGAATCGCATAAAAGTAAACAAGTATTTGGTACAGTGCAGTGAAAAGAAAGAACTGTGTGTCAGTAGTTGGAGCTGTTCCGTTTTTATTATGAGCAGCAATAAAGGAAAAGGCGGTCAATGGTGTTCAGTACCTGATTGCCGCAATAATTCGAATACAAATAAGGATATAAGTTTCTTCACCTTCCTAAAAGATGCTGAGCGGTAATTGAAGGTCGCTATCAGTAGTAAAAGTTAAATGTTATCAGTTACGAATGAGAGCAACGTGTGCATAATTATTAAAAGTAGCCTTGCTTCTTCTCTTGACGATAACTCTCGCTGTTGCTGCAACAGTTCAACAGTATCGAAATGTTGAAGTACATTTATATTTTATAATTATAAGTTTAATGTTGCAGGGAATAATATAAAATGAAAAACAAAGAATCGTGCGTAAGTAGACAGGTAAAATTTTACTTACGGCATTGGAGGCGTAGTGTGCTAATGTTGGCAACGAATGGTCTTCGGATACTCAAAAAAAAATAGATTAAGGGGAATAATTATTTTATGCTGTTCCTGCTCTATGGTTGACAGATTCTTCTATATGCCATTCTCCGATCAGTAA
The DNA here is from genome assembly GCA_026315105.1 of Locusta migratoria. Taxonomy (NCBI): domain Eukaryota; kingdom Metazoa; phylum Arthropoda; class Insecta; order Orthoptera; family Acrididae; genus Locusta; species Locusta migratoria. The sequence goes on from CM048745.1 coordinate 851,237,915, forward strand.
ATTAATTATCCCCCTAAAGCAAATACAACTTTTCCAACATTAAAACACAATTACATCACTGCCATAAGTAAAGCAGTTGCAAAGTCACTTTCTTGTTTATAAGTAATTTCCGAAACTTTGCGTTATTTGGGATTCCATTGTACATTTTCTTAGTTGTACGTATTAAAATTTAGGCCTACTTTTTTTTCGTTGGATGACAATTAGGTGCAGGAACAGGGCGCAAAATAGATGAGCGCATAATGAAAAGACGTTTCCTTTCGTAAAAGTGGGTGAGATAAGCTGCGGTTCGTAAAAAGTCCATTTCCAGCCAAAGTACTAAGTGGCTATAGTTCCGCGTTTACTGCTTTTCAATATGGTGTCGAGCGCAACGCTTGGTAACATACAGATCAAAGGCGCCGCCCCTAGCTTTCCTTTCTGTATGCTCCCTATTCTGTGGCGGAGGCGTGCGCATTGTCGGTGCAGCGCGCTCTGTACCAGTTGCCGGAGAGCTGAGAGGAAGTCCGTGCTGTGGCGGGATAGCAAGCAAATTGTCGTTGCGTTGTTTTAACAACGGTGCAAATTGCCGTGTCCCCCCGCACCACAGCATGGTGAAGAAAGCGGCGCAGCAGAAGAAACCTGCAGTGAAGGGGCCGTCGACCACGCAACTCATCGAGTCTGCTGAACACGGCAAGAAGACAGAAGAAGATCGCACACCTCCCCCGCCCTTGTACATCTCGTGCGATGGCGCGTGGGCGGAGGTGTACGATATTATAGTCGGCTGCTGCAAGGAAGAGGTCGGCATCGAGGCGGTCGACTCGAATGCCACCGTTTCACTACAGGCTGCGACGAAGGCGGACGACAGGGCCCTCAAGAGCGCTGTGGCCGCCTTCATCGTCGACGCTCCTCCCTCGACGACGACGTCCGAAGGGAAGCGCGAGAAGTTCACCAGGGCGCTCCTGAAGGGCCTGCCAGGGTGCTGCGACGAGGCAGCAGTCCGGGAAGGGCTGCGGAGAGCAGGGTTCGGTGATGCAACTGTTAAGTTTGAAACGTGTCCATAAAAAATATTTTTGTAAGAAAATGTCTAATATTGTACCTCCTGTTTTGTGTCGAGTAACTTGCTTGCAAGAAAATGTATAATATCGCTTCTACTGTGTGTATCGATATGTGTACTTAACTCTGTGAAGTTTCGACTTTGGCAAAGATCATGTATTGCATAGCATTGCAGCTCGCGCTGAGATAGAGCAGCACTCGTGGTTCAGCTCGCTTAGAGAGCGGTTGAGTTGTGTGTATGGCTCCGATGTAGAGCAGAGGCTGCTTTGCCAGCAAGTCGATTTGATAGTATTTGGAATATATATATTGTATTGTATTGTAACACCGCTGGAATGAAGGTAATTGCATTTCCTGTTTCATTTACGTAGTTAGAAAATTAACCTACTTACTTCATTTGATAATTAGTTATTAGTGGATTTAAAGTGCAGTATTGATTTTGATAATATTGTTGAACAGATTTCGTTATTGGTGCCATAGTAAATGATAGTTAATTGACTATGATACTAAATCTCAATAATCAGAAACTGTTCTGAATAAAATTCTCACAATCAAACATTAAGAAAGTGGTTTGTGGTTTCTTTTTAATATCTTTCTCGCAGTCAAAATTTTGAGTATAGTCAGTGTCTGTTTCAAATGGTGACTTGCCACAGTTGTTTTGTGTTTAAAATATCCGTTGCGCACATAATCAGTTTAATGCACTGTTTCTTATTTAATAGTATATAGATGAATATCAGGGCCATAATTAAACCAAATTGCTATGTTAATGAACAATTTGTTGTCTGATTTAACGATAGGTCAACATCCACAACACACACACAGCTTTTAAGTTGCACAACCGGACCAACAGGACGAGGCCGCCGCTGTACGTCGTCGCCGTGCAAAAGGTCGATGATGGGGGCGACGTCTTCGCCCTGCGGAAGCTCTTGGGCTTTCCTGTGAAGGTGGAAGCTCTCCCCGCCGACACGAACTCTCTCCTCCAGTGCTTCGAGTGCCAGGGGGTGGGCCATGTGGCCGAGTACTGCCGCAACGCAGCGCGGTGCGTCGAATGCTCAGGCGAGCATGACACACGAGACTGCGTGCGCGGCAGGGAAGAGACGCCCACTTGCGCCCGTTGTGGCGGTCCTCACGTTGCCGACTGGCGAGGCTGCCCGGCTTTTTCAAGCCGGAGCCACCCCGGAGGCGGCGCGGCGGCCGCTGCGGCGGCGCCGCAGCGTCGGCGGAAACGGCGGCGACGACGACGACGAGGGGACGGCGCGGCAGCCGCGCCCCCTGACCGCGACCGGCCGGAAAACCCCGCCAACGGCGGCGCGGACCGGCCGAGAGCGGAAAGGGGGCCGGCGCCATCCGCCCCAAAGAAGACGACGCGGCCCGGGGACGACCTGCGCGTTGCCGCGGAAGAGGCAACGGCGGCATTCAGAGCCGCCATGGCAGCAGAGAGGGTGGCCTTCCAGGCCCAACTTGATGCGGAGAAGGAAGAGGTCTGCCGACAGATCTGGCAGCTGCACGCCGAACTGGTGCGCGACCTCTACGAAGACGACGCTGAGGACGCTACAGAGCCCGCCACTGTGGCGCAGATCTCTGGGGCGACCACTGCTGTGACGACCGGCGCTCCTGCGGTTGTGCAACCGCAGTCGACAGCTGCCGACCCGATCACGCCTGCTCAGAAGCGGGCCATTGAAGACCTGAAGGCCAAACTGGAGGGGCAATCACTGGAGAAGGCGCTGAAGGAGTCGTGCGCCACCCAGTGAAGTTGCGGCCCCGACGACCGGCGGCAGGAACCTCTCCGCGCAGTCATTTGCGCGTGAGGTACCGCGACGAAGGATGCCGCCGCCGGAGAGAGGACGCCAGGAACTCCGTGGCACCCTGCCGCACTTGGCAAGCTGGTCGAGTGTAGCACTGCTGCCCAACGCAGCAGGTTCTGCTGCAGCACTACCGGACTGATGTCTTTATGACGACCTAAGCTCTGACACGGTATTCGATGCACGATACCCGCTACTAACTTAACCTACCCTTGCATGAACTATCGCAGTTAGCAAGGAATCTGCTACTGCCCTTACTACCCGCTCCTGACTGTCGCAGAGGTTTTTTCCCTTGGCGTTTGCCTTGCACTTTTTTCCGTCTGCCCTTAAACCCGCTCTTCTTTGGAAGTTTTTCGACCACTACTATCTCCCGATATGGACCGTATTAATGAGTAATCTTACCCACACGTACGGCACACATCACAGTTCCCGCTCCTGTGACTCCTACATTATCTTACTAACACATGCAGAGGTGACAGACTTGGTCACCATGCTAGTACGAGCGTGGAGGGGCTCCACTCAAAAAAAAAAAAAAAAAAAAAAAAAAAAAAATAGCCACGGCAGTCGGACGCCAGCCTAGAGCCCTGTTACGCCTCCGCCCTCCGACTTCGCTGCCCAGCCGCTCCGCCCTCGGGTTCCGCAGCATCGCCGCCGACTGTGGGAACAGACCCACTGTAGGTCGCTTCACTGAAGTCAGAGAGTGACTGAAATAGACTTGCAACCTAGGGGACTGTAAAGCAGTGGATTTCTACTTTCGTGTCTGTTTTTGGTTTCTTGTATAACTATAGTGTACAGTCAGAGGAGTACTGACCTGTGTTGTTTATAGATTAATAAACGTTTATTTGGGAGCAAAGCTTAAGTGACTTTCTTACAGTAGATATTTTAATATTAGCAGTATTTTGTACCAATCGGCGACCTATCCGACGCTTCACTGCACAAATAACGTCACAAAACGCAACTTCAGAGGCACACTGCACCGTCACTAATGTTCTACCGGCAGGTCAAGGTGCAGTGCGGCGTGGCACACGCAGAGGCCTCTAATGGGCGACTGCAGAGCTTTGCAGATGAGGGAATATCACTAGTGCAATGAGGACCCTTCACATTATCTCTCACACGATTTTTGTGTATTTATATTTGTTCGAGCCCAAGTACTTTTCTTATTAGATCTTTCAGTGTTCTGTTGAATTCATCACTCAGTATCGTAACTTCTATTTCTTTTTTATTTTCTGCCTATTCCCTTTCTACAATATTGTAGGAAGACCTATCTGCGCCAGCTTTCTTTCGAATGGGAGGTTATTACAATATTTGAACGTCTGAGAGTATTTCGCCTGTCTAATATCACATACTCCGCTTTAAAAGAGTTGAAGCATCATAATAGTTGCGTCAATCTTGCATTGCTGTTTCTCAACTTCTTCACTTGATTTTTATTGACAATCAGAAATAATATTATTAAGAATATTGCCAACAACTATTGTTATTATTAAGAAGCATAAGTCCAAACATTTCGGGCCCCATGTGACCCTCCCCCTCCCTCCTGCAACTTCTGGTGATACTTTTTCAGCCGCGGCGGAGCGACCGTGAGCATTGAGGCGCTATCCTGCGATGCGCGAGGCCGTTCCCCGTCGAGCGTTCGAATCCCCCCTCGGGCATGGATGTTTGTGCCGTCTTTAGTGTAAGGTATTTCATAAGTAGTTTGTATGTTTGGGGACTAATGTCCCCACAGTTCCATAAGCTTTACTAACATCTGAACAAATGTTCAAATGTTTGTATGGTTTATGGGACTTAACTACGGGGTCATCAGTCCCTAAACTTACAAACTACTTATGAACTAGCTAATCCTAAGGACGGCACAAATATCCATGCACGAGGGGGGATTCGAACCCCCGACCGTAGTGGCCGTGCTGACCATGACTGGAGCGCCTCAGTCCCCTCGGCCACCGCGGCCGGCATCTGAACATTTTTTATGATTTGTAATTTTTATGTTTGGCGTTGTAAAGATTTGGATTAAATACTGCTTATAGAATTGAATAAATTTTGAATGTATATGGGAATTAAAGATGATATATACATGTGGCGTCTGTTCTTTCGGAACAGACGCCACATGTATATATATAATATGCCGGTGACGGGCAATGATCCTATCGTTAGTGGGGAGGGGTGGGCCAGTTTGAAGCCCTTACTCTTACGGGAATTAGTTAAACTACGAGTTTGAGTACTGTGGGCAGGGCGAAGCTGGGAATTTGTATCTGACGGGAGGCGTGCTTAGGTAGTGCTTGCAGGTGCGGTGATCACTGTTTCCCCAGTGGTGTAGGGGTCAGCGCAACTGCCTACAAAGCAGGAGACCCGGGTTCGAATTCCGGCTGGGTATACATTTTCAGCTTTGCCCAATCGCAGTTGATGTCATATATTCTATGAAAATTAAAGATGATGTCAGACTAGAATAATGATCATGCTTGGTGATCTCAGGTTTAGCGTAAGAAAGTTTCACGACAAAATAAAATTGAAAAATATTGGACTTCGCTGATATCAAGTGCAGGTTTTAAATATCAAATCAGTATAAATTTAATGAAGGAGAACCTAACATATGTTATTGCGAAACGAATCGTAATAATGAACAAGCATCTCTTTACGATTGAACGAATATTGCTGAAAACCAGAGCTGGGCACCGTTAATCAGAAATTTAGCTTCGTTAATCGTTAATACGTTACTAAAAAAGTTCGTTAAACGTTAAAGCGTTACTCTGCGGACAATTTAACGGAAGTTAACGTTAATCGTTAACTCGTAAAAGTACTATGCATCCGCGAAAACTCACCTTCAGTCTCCTAATTTATATATTTGCGGTTGTTGTATTATTGAAGTGAGCAATTAAATAAAACTTATTACCCCATCTGATGTAAAACATATTTTGGTTTGGCAACTTTAAGTAGGACTTGGAGTGTGTTGTTGTTGTTGTGGTCTTCAGTCCGCAAACTAGTTTGTTGCAGCTCTCTACGCTACCCTGCCCTGTGCAAGCCTCTTCATCTGACAATAAGTTCGGCAACCTGCATCCTTTTGAATCTGCTTACTATATTCGTCTCTCGGTCTCCCTTTACGATTTTTACCCCACACACTTCCTTCTAATGCTAAGTTGACAATTCCTTGATGTTTCAGAATGTGTCCAAGCAATCAATCCCTTCTCTTAGGATATGCCAGAAACTACTTTTCTTCCCAATTTGGTTAAGCACCTCCTAAAAAAAAAGTGTTACTCGGACACACTATCCTCGCACTCGGCTTTGAGCTAAAACAAATAAGGACTAATAACATACTACGTTGTGAATTTGCAAAACCGCCTTCGCTAGAGTCGTTCGCTTTGGCAGAAAAGTGTTATGTTCTGTGAGGCGATTAGTGTTCTTGTACATAACGGAGATTTTGTCATTTGTTTATGGTCGCGGCCGGCCGCCAGGACATAGTGACCTAGTAATACATAAAGCTTCGTTTGTAATAATAATTGAGCAGTAAAATAAAACTTACGGGAAACTCAAAATATGTAACTTCACTAACATATTGCTTTTAAGAAACATTAACATATTAAAATTCTCGTTTGACTGTTAGGCATGTTTGGGAGTCAAAATATCTTTTCCCCAGAGGAAAACGACGTTCCACTGCAGGACTTGAAGGTGTAGCGGTAAAATATTTTATAAGAACATCTATTAAAATATTTTCCCCAAGAAATACCACATCTTTGAATGAATGGTTTGATTTGATGTCCAGCCACATTTTCATTAGCTTCTGTGCTTTACTTGTTCAACATATTTGGCCTGTGGTCTCTTTAGAGTGAATGACAAAATACATAAATAAATAGATAAAAATCTTACACGGAAGGTACCTTAGAAATAAATAAAAAAAAATAAAAAAAATAAACGCATCTGGCGTAAAATATTTATTTAATTGCTGTCAGCATAAGACGGGGAAACGAATATAATTAAAATAATATGCTAATTTCGTGATTAGGTGTGTCAGCCATGTCTTGATCCTCGCAGCCTCCATTATCGAGTGTTTCGCGGTATGCAGTTGAAATTTGTTCCTGTCAGCTATAACAAAATTCAATTAGAAAATTGTAATGAAAATTAACTTATCCTGTCTTCCTGTCCCCATTCACCACTAATACCTACAGCGAGCAGATACTCCACAAGTTAGAACATTAAAAATACTTATTTTTGTAGTACGTTGTCGCTGAAGGTACTATTATTCGACAGGGACATAAGACAAACATTTATTTTCGTTGAAACGTACTGGTTCGCCATTGTTGTCGCTGATGGAAACAAGAAGTGGGTGCAAACATACCGGATTAACGGGCTTAGGACAAGTTAATGGAAGTTAAGGAGTCCCTTAATGTTTTTTAAATTAACTTAATCCGTTACTCAAAAAGTTAACTTTGTTAATTAACGATTAACGGATTAACGGTCTTGTGCCCAGTTCTGCTGAAAACCAATCATAAAAATTATTGTGGATAGGAGAAGGTCAATCTGAATTAAATATATTTGAAATTGAACTGGAGTTTTATTACAATAAGAATGAATAAGGGAAGCTCACACTTACATGTTGGTAGCAGAGAGTATGTAGAGGAGTCCGATCAGTACCAGAATTCAGAACAGAAAGACGAAGAGCGCTTCCGTTCTCTCTCTAGACAGGATGAAGAAACTGATAATAGCGAAAATGAGATATCTATTGAAGTTAGAACGGATACGCAAGCGACAAGCGTCGAAAGATATTATTTTTAAGTTATTGTTTTAACAAACAAAAAACTTTAATTTGAAAAAAAAAATAGTTCGTAGAATCTAAGATACCCGTCCAATGATCGTAAATGTGACATGTATTTCGGTTGCTCCCATCAGCCACCGCGTCGATTATAAATTTAGTTTGCGCAGCCGATATAAAAGCAACGTAGAAGTCGCCATCTATTGACAAAGTTTAACTAACATGAACGACAGCTGTTGCAATTGTTAGGTTCTCAATAAAAGCGAAAGACCTTGTTTGATGAAAGTATAGTTTATTCAAGGAGGTTAGAATATAGGGACATGGCATTATCTATGCCGAGCACATACGTCAGTTGAAGCATGCCCGCCATCTTGGTCAGTTTTCGAATGCTATTTCTCCGTTAAAACTATGTGTTACGTCAACCCTCGTACTATTAATGCATTGAACTGACAGTCACTACAAAGTACGTACTTTCAAACAATATACTTTCTTGAATAAATAGTACTGAACACTCAACGTATTTGACAAATTAATTTTAACGGCTAATTTGCACTCTTTTAACATGTGCAACACGGCGAAACGTCGGACGTTTCATTCCTGTTTTAAGTGACATGAGACATTAGCTCCAATAGGAACACTTCTCCAGAACTTAGCAATATGGCGGAGGCAGGCTTCACTTTTTCAGCGTAAGGGCGTCTCCCTGTATTCTAACCTCCTTGAGTTTATCACACGATTTCGGTTACACATGTCGATGCAACGACGAAAAATACACAAATAATTTAATTTAACTAACAGGCACGACAGCTCTTGCAGACGTTTAGATTCTTCACACAAGCGTAGTTTATCAGGATATTTCTGTTCCACATGTCGAAGTACAAGAGCTGTTGGAATTGTTCATTTCGTTCAAGCAAGCGTTGTGTACTGCGCAAATGAAATGAATTATCTCAACGTTCATCATCACAGGTAAGTACCGTTTACCATTTAACAATTTATTTAACTTTTAATTTAATTCATTCAGTTAGTTTTAACGGAGACAGGAGCGACAATGATATTAAATTTCATAGTGTCGCTATGCGTAGGGCTGGGCTTGAACATGACTTTTATACATATGTACTCGAATCCACATTTTCTCTATTACTATCTTACCTATCTGAGACTGATCAGGATAGAGTGCGAATTATTTGCACGGGTCAATTAGTACGTTCCAATCTTAACTACTAACAAATGTTTACGTTGAGAAGAAAAAACGTAAACACCAGAAAAATAAATTTATAAAGAAGTAAATACTCTAAATATAGACATTAGTTTTAATCATCATCATCAATTAGATACTGATTATGCCTTTCAGCGTTCAGTCTGGAGCATAGTACCTCTAATAAAATTCCTCCATGATCCCCTAGTCAATGCTAACATTGATGCCTCGTCTGATGTTATCTCTTTTACTTCAAAATCATTCTGCACCGAATCCAAGTACTTTCTTCTTGGTCTACCTCGACTCCTCTTACCCTCCGCTGCCGAGCTCATGAGTCTCTTAGGAAACCTTGCTTCTCCCATGCGTGTAACATGACCCAACATCTCAGCCTGTTCGCTCTAACTGTTTCATCTATGGTGTTCATTACCAATTTTTCTTTGATTTCCTCATTATGGACACCCTCTTGCCATTGTTCCCATCTATTAGTACCTGCAATCATTCTTGCTACTTTCATATCTGTAACGTCTACCTTGTGAATAAGGTAACCTGTGTCCACCGAACTTTCACTACCATACAACAAAGTTGGTCGAAAGATAGAGCGGTGCACTGCTAGCTTAGTCTTGGTACTTACTTCCTTCTTGCAGAAGAGAGTAGATCTTAGCTATCACTCACTGCGTTAGCTTTCCTGCTCCTCGATTCCAGTTCTTTCACTATGTTGCCATCGTGTGAGAAAATACTCAATCTATTTAAATCTCTTTCCCACAGACATTACTTTCGTTTTGGAGATGCTGATCTTCATATCATAATAGTTTCACGTCTGATCCAGCTCTGAAATATTAGTTTGCAACCTTTCAATTAAATCGGCCATTACAACTATATCAACCGCATATGCGAGACTGCTTATTTTATTTTCACCTATTTTAATCCCGCCCTGCCAGTCTACTGTTTTCAACATATGATCAATGAATAGTATGAACAGCAGTGGTGACAAGTTACAGCCTGGTCGTACCCCTGAAACTACCCTGAACCATGAGGTTAATTTGCCATCTACTCTAACTGCTGCCTGACAGTCTACGTAAAGCCCTTTAATTACCTGCAACAGTTTGCCTCCTATAACCTAATATTGTAGAACTGACAGTAGCTTCTTCCTACGAGCGTAAGCTCGAATTTTTGGGGAAAGATGTGAGTAAAAATCGGCCGTGCCTTTTGAAACGAACCATCCCGGCATTTGCCTGGAATGATTTAGGGAAATCACGGCACAAGTGAAATGGATGTTCAAATGTTTGTTAAGCTTAAGGGACTTAATTGCGGGATTATCAGTCCGTAAACTTACAAACTATTTATTAACTTCCTTATACTACAGACGACACAAACATTCATGCCTGATGGGGGATTCGAACCTCCGACGGGGACCATAGCACCTCAATGCGCTCGGCCGCTCCGCCGCAGCAAGTGAAATGGGATTCCACTGATCACACTGAATTGTAGGTTGAGTAGTCGACGGCTGAATCTGTTGTATATCACTAGATTTACAGTTACCTTTGAATTTAATTAGCACTGTATCAATGGCTGGTATAGCGAGGCGAACACTTTGTTGAAACGGTAGTTATTGAATCCAGTGTTGGAAGCCATTGTTGGGCATAATGAAACAATAAAGTTGATAATCAAAAAACGCACGAAATAAAGGTTTCACGGCACTCGTGGCATGGTCGAACGCTCTTCGTGGTCACCAATGTGGGTTTTATACCACAAAATAACTCTACTCGCGACATTTATTAACATAAGACGAAGACTACAGTATAAGGGTAAGTAAACAACCGAAACATGGCTGTATTAAATAAGGAAAGAGCACGATCAAAGATTTCTTGCGAGATACCTGTCTGTCGACTGCTTCGACCATAGATACTGGTAGACTGGGCATGGCATCGTTTTCATGGCAGCAACATCTCTGCAGGTAAGCCATTGATTTGCCAACAGTCACGTGGTAGTGTACAGCTGTGGTACAGCTTTGCCTTGTATTATACAGAGCTTTCTGTGGAGGAAAGCAACATTAAATTTAAAGTGAAAGTACCATTAGTTTAAAATGATGGCATTTCTGAAAAACAGTGAAGCTGTTTATTATATCCGACTAATGTTTGCCAACAGTCACGTGGTCCTATGTTTGAACCACGCCATGTGTATAGCTGCTCTGCTGTTTGTCCGGTCTGTTGTATCTATGGTCGAAGGTCGACTGCCACAAACTGCTTCACAGATTGTCCATCTACCACAACCCAAAGAGTTTCTTCAAACTACTTCATGCAATCACAGCTTGGTTGGACAAATATGAGTACAGAGCAGCAATATAGCATGTTTGTAAAAATCACTGTCTACTGAGAGGGCACTAACCTGTGAAGAAGTTGCATGTTTGTTGTAAATTGTGTGATGTAGGCTAAGCCAATGGTGGAAGTGCCACGTGCAAATTGCAATGGCACTTCTTAGCCTAAGCATTTGTCATATATATCCTGGCACAGTAGCTGTTGTCATATTTTGGGCGAGATGCTGGATGAGTATATAATTTACAATAGTGTATTTGTTGCATGGCAAAGGTTACAATATATAATTGGCGTACTTTCTGGGGTAGCACAGAAAAGACATTATTTCAGAGCTATCATCGTAAATTCCCTAACTGTGGAGAATGCATATGACAACAACTAACCACATGGATAACTGCCGTGGATGAAAAGGTGGCAGCTGAGGTTGTAGTTAAAGTGCACACGACTGTAAAAATTATGGGCTTCTGGTAATACTGCAAATGATCAGGACGTGTGAAAAACCGACTCTTGTGTGTAGGTCGTGGCATGGAAAACATATCAGGAAAGGTGTCCATGTATAGCCCGGCAGAGTTGGTTGCACATAGTTATGTGAATGTGTTTGTGAGATGTGCCAAGTAAATCAAGGAAGTGTGAGCCAACCTTTTCCTTCACTAAGAGTATAGGTGCTGTGTTCCGGGCAAGAGTGACGGTTTTGTTAGTTGAAATCTACATCATTGCCTTGAATGGTGCCTTATGTGAAATTCTTTCACTATGATCTTAGTTTTACTTTTAAAATTCTGTTGAAGATATTATTTGTTTAATATAACAATTTCTTTAATGCAAGTTAGGTTATAATCATCTCAGGATGAGAGTTACCTTAACTGAAGAAATTTTCAAAAAATAATTTTCGAAACTTATTGTTTTATTGCAAATGATATATCTACACAAGAATGTCATTAATATGGAGGCTCCGAAACTTACCTGCTCACAAAGCAAAACCATTGTTGAGATAGTAGGTAACTGATTATGTTGTACAACATATGCTGGCAGAACAAGGAAACCAACTTTGAAGGCAATTAGGACAATCAGAGCACTATTGTCCAGAAGCTGTCTCTGATATCCTGTAAAGAAAATAATGAATAAGCATATGCATAGAATTATTCTTTTTCTTGTATCAGTAGGAAAGCTCAGATACAAAACTTTCTGTATTTAACAATGGAAAGTCGAAGTTGGAATGTCAGTAATATGAGGATAGCTAGCAACCCACTGTAAAGATGCTGCTGAAATGCAGAGATGCAGACAGAAAAGACACATTCACACAACTTAAATTTTCAGCCACAGCCTCCATCAGAAAACCCATCTTCAGGTGCAGTTTGGAAGGCAGTAAAAGAGGGAGGGGGGGGGAGCTAAATGTACACAAATAGCTAAACACAAATATCCCTCATGCCCATTGCCTGGCTGGTCTCAGCCTCTCACAATGTCCTTCATACTACAAACCCAATACCTCATTTCTTATACCTTTTACCAGTCTACAACCTGACAGACTATTACTTTTCCAGTGAGGGAAAAGTATACAAATAAAGCTGTGACACATCCATGAGATCTCATTTTGAAACCTTCTATGCCAATCGATTTATCTGTTGCCTAGAAAAATCCCTCCTAGTCTCCCAATCCCCAAATTCCTCGTCTGTTACAGGTTCATTGGAAGAGATACTCTTACCGACATTTCTTCACAATCGTCTCTCCCATTTGCATCGCATGGTCCTCCTCAAACAGGCATACCACTTTCCACCTTATTGCTGGTTCCTTCTACACCTCTGTCCACATTAAACCCAACAACCTACACCATGACAGCTGCCATCTATTCCACATTCCAAAAACCATCCTATAGATCCCTGCCACATGTGGTTGGTGTATGTACAATAATGATAAAGGCCTTCACTGACAAAAGCTGCCCCCACACTTAGCGCACAAACAGATATCCCACACACCAGTACACCCTCCATCCCTAATAAACTACCACAAGGAAGCGCCCCCTTATCACACATCCTGGACTGAAGCAAATGAAGTATATCCTTCGTTAGAGCTTTGATTCGTCCCTATGCCACTCACAATCCCAGTCTTCTACAGTTTATACAACAAGGAAGTTTAGCAGTACGCTGTTTTAGAATAGGAGAATACTTGGTCCACAAGCTGTACAAAACGTTAGTTATTGTTTTTGATAGAGGCTAAAGAAGGAGTTCACAACAGGAAAAAAGTGTGATATGTCATCTTGTTGTTGTTGTTGTGGTCTTCAGTCTGGAGACTAGTCTGATACAGCTCTCCACAATACCCTATCCTGAGCAAGCCTCTTCAACTCCACATAAGAACATCAGTCAGAATCTGCTTACTGTATCCATCTCATGGTCATCCTCTGCGTTTTTAACCCGCATACTATCCTCCAACGCTAAATTCACAATTCCTTGATGTCTGAGAATGTGTCCTACCAATCGATCCTTTCTTTTAGTCAAGGTATGCCAGAAATTCATTTCCTCCCTAATTCTGTTCAATACTCTCTCATTAGTTGCACGACCCACCCACCTATTCTCCAGCATTATTCTGTAGCACCACATTTCAAAAGCCTCTATCCTCTTCCTGTCAGCACTGTTTATCGTCCATGTTTCACTCCCATACAAGGCAACACTCCACACAAATACCTTCAGAAAGGACGTCCTTAGGCTTAAATCAATATTCGATGTTAACAAAGTTCTCTTCTGAAAAACGCTTTTCTACCCATTGCATTTCTGCGTTTTATATCCTGTATACTGCGACCATCATTAGTTATTTTACTGCCCAAGTAACAAAACTCATTTATCTCCTTTATTGTTTCGTTACCTAATCCAATTCCTTCAGCATCATCTGAATTTCGTAGACTGCACTCCATTACCGTAGTTTTGCTCTTGTTAGTATTCATCTTATATGAAACTTTCAGAACACTGTCCATTCCGTTCAACTGCTCTTCCAGGTCCTTTGCTGTCTCTAACAGAATTACTATGTCGTCGGCAAAACGCAATGTTTTTAATTCATCAGCCTGAACTTTAATTCCTTCTTCAAATTTATCCTTGCTTTCCTTTATAGCTTGCTCAATGTAGAAATTGAACAACATTGGAGAAAGGCTACCACCCTGTCTCACTCCCTTCTCAACCTCTGCATCCATGCCCTTCAACACTGACATCCGCTGTCTGGTTTTTGTACAAGTTGTAAATAACCTTATGCTCCCTATATTTTACTCCTGCTTGCTTCAGAACTTCAAAGAGTTTATTCCAATCAACATTGTCAAAGCCTTCTCCAAATCTACAAAAGCTAGATATATAGGTTTGCCTTTTCTTAATTTATCTTCTAGGATAAGTCGTAAAGTGAGTATTCTTCTGAACCCTAGCTGATATTCCCCGAGGTTGGCTTCTACCAGCTTTTCCATCCTTGGGTAAGTAATTCCTGTTAATATTTTGCAACTATGACTTATTATACTGATGGTTCTGTAGTCTTCACACCTGTCTGCGCCTGCTTTCTTTGGAATAGGGATAATATCATTTTTCTTAAAGTCTGAGGGTCCTTCGCCTGTCTCATACATCTTACACACAAGGTGAATCACTTTTGTCATGGCTGGTTCTCCCAGAGACTTCAGTAGCTCTGAGGTAATGTTATCTACTCCAGGGGCCTTGTTTAGACTTGCGTTTTTCAGTGGTCTGTCAAATTCATCTCTCAGTATGGTGTCTCCTATTTCATCCTCACCTACTTCTTCTCCCCTTCCTACAATATTGCCTCTAAGTTCATATCCTTCGTAGAGCCTCTCTATATACTCTTTCCACCTTTCAGCTTTCCCTTCTTTGCTGAGACCTGGTTTTCCATCTGTTATCTTGATATTCAGAGAGCTGTTTTCTTATTTCTTTTATTTTCCTGTAGGCTGTATCTATTTTTCCCATATTTATACATTCATCTACATCTTTTCATTTGCCTTCTAGTCACTCCTGCTTAGCCATTTTGGTCAATCTCATTTCTTAGTCGTCTGTACTCCATTTTGCCTGTTTCATTTACTGCATTTCCCCTTTCATCAAATAAATTTAGTATGTCCCGTGTTATCCAAGGTTTTTTTGTAGGTCTTGCCTTTCTACCTATTTTGTCATCTGCTGCCTTCTCTATTCCATCTCTCAATGCTACCCATTCCTTTTCTACTGTTTTATTTCCCCCCGTTTCTGTCAATTGATGCCTAATGCTCCCTCTGAAATTCTCAAGAACTTCAGGCTGCTGCAGTTTATGCAGGTCCCATCTCCTTATTTTCCTACCTTTCTGCAGTTTTTTCAGTTTCAGCCTATAATTCATGACCAATAAGTTATGGGCAGAGATTATATCTGCCCCTGTTATGTCTTGCAGTTTAAAACCTGGTTCCAAAATCTATGTTTTACCATTATAAAATCTATCTGGTATCTCCCGGTGTCTCCTGGTCTTTCCCACTTATACAACCTTCTTTCGTGATTATTAAACCAGGTATTTGTTATAAATAAATTGTGTTCCGTGCAAAATTCTACAAGGCGACTTCCTCTTTCATTCCTTTGCCCAGACCATATTCACCTACTATCTTCCCCTTTCTTCCTTGTCCTACTACCGAATTCCAGTCTCCCATAACAATTAAGTTTTCCTCTCCCTTAACTGTCTGAATAATTTCCTTTAGCTCCTCATATATTTATTCGATCTCCTCATCATCGGCAGAGCTAGTTGGGATATAAACCTGTACTACTGTGATCGGTGTTGGTTTCATATCTATCTTGACTACGGTAGGTCGATCACTGTGTTGCTCTTAGTAGTTTATCCGCATTCCTATTTTCTTATTCATTATCAGACCTACTCCTGTGATTCCCCCAACTGATTTTGTATTTATAATCCTGTACTCACCTGACCAGAAATCCGGTTCCTCTTTCCACCGAACTTCACTAACTCCACTATATCTAACTTCAACCTATCCATTTCTCTTTTTAATTTTTCTAGCTTCCCTTCCCGATTAAGGGATCTAACGTTCCACGCTCCGATCCGTAGAATGCCAGTATTGTCTTTCCTGATGATCATATTCTCCTGTGTAGTCCCCGCCCGGAGATCCGAATGGTGGACTATTTTACCTCCGGAATATTTTACCCGAGAGGATGCCATCTTCCTATGTTCATACAGTAGAGCTGCATGTCCTCGGGAAAAATAACGGCTGTAGTTTCTCCTTGCTATCAGCCGTTCGCATTAACTGTGCCGCAAAGCCACATTAGCTGATGTTACAAGGATAGCTCAGTCAATCATCCAGACTGTTGCTCCTGTAACTACTGAAGAGGCTGCTGCCCCTCTTCAGGAACCACACGTTTGTCTGGTCGCTCCACAGATATCCCTCCGCTGTGGTTGCACCTACTGTACGGCTATCTGTTTCGTTGAGGCACGCAAGCTACCCCACCTCGGCAATGTGTGTGTTTCATGGGAGTGGGGTCATCTTATGGAACTTGAAATTAACATCCGCTAAATCAGTGTTTGAGAAGAATTTGCCCCAAGAAACTTTAGCAAGTGATCTGTACCTGATATTGCAACTTGAAATTTTCATTTAAGTTGGCTATCTTATCGACTTCCACTGCTTAGCGGTGTCTTCTGTCATGCCTACAGTGGCAAAAATACTCAATCTCCTTATACATTAATGCCTATAATATTAAAATATAATAAATTGCTAAAGTCTGAAAATTTATTATTTTGTGTCGAGTTTGATTAATAGCTTTGCGAATGGTTTGAAGGCTTCTTTAGTAGTAAAACGCAATTCATTATCTTGGTGGTAAGTGTTCATCAGAGGTACGAGTACCACCAGAAGTGCTCCAGGAAAAGTGACAAGGTCACAGTTATTCTTTTCTTAGCTAACTGATCTGACCAGCTTGCCTAAAATGGGGTGCTAGTTTTACCACAGCTGAAATGTTTGTGTGGCGTCGCACAAGTACAAAGTGCGCGCCACCTACTTTCCCCGCGCGCCGCCATGCACGCACGGCGCGGCGTTCTTACGACGACAGCCACAAGCGCCCTCTGCTACAACGCCGCTCGTGGCCACCACTGAACGACATCGTTCACTTGGGACTGAGATAGGAACCAGTTAACACTTCAGAATCAGATAGACACCAGTGAAGACTTGGCTATCGTACAGGCACTAGGCAGGCCTCTAGCTCAACTCTGTATCTGCAGTACTGATCTATGTAAAAGTTAAGTCTTGTATAAATTCTGTGCAATATATATCTTGTTCTAATTTACTCTAGTGTTTCTAGTTTCTGGCTGCTTCCCTCCGTACCTGCACCAGCGTGCTATCTTTATTCCTGTGTCGGTCTCATTCCACTCGGCCACCGACACCTACGACGGAAACGAGACACAAAAGCGGCGACGAGGCTGGGACACAAAAGTGGCGACGAGGATGGGATACAAAAGTGGCGACGAGGAGTGATAGAACCGTGGACCAGCCCGCTTGCAGCAGCCAGACAGCAGTAGTCGGAGCACGCAGAAATTGCTCCCGCCCACCCACCCTTATTATAAGATTTTTGGGGGAATATATTCAGTTACGTGTTTTGTGGACTTTTTTGTTGCAGAGCGAGCCCTCCTTTCATATTGCATTTGTGCTTTGTTATAAGTTACTTGTATACGCGGCGCCTAATTGGTCAGCATGGCCACTAACCCGAACCCAAACTTAATGGAAATTATTCAGTTACAGACGGCGCAAATCACTCAACTGCTGCAGGCGGTGTCGCAGTTAACTTCACAGGCTGCTAACCAACAACAGCCGTCACATCAGCAGCCCACACCTGCCGCTGCACCGCTTCCTACATTTCGCCAGTACAACGAACGTGAGGAAGGATGGAGCGACTATTTCCCACAGTTTCAAGAACTCGTCGCGGCTCATCAAATTACAGGTCAGAGAGTGAAGAACCTTTTCTTATCGATTGTGGGCCCCCAGACCTTCGTATTATTGCAAGAACTTTTCCCTCACGCATCTCCTTGTGATGTAGACTTTGAACAAATTGTAGATGCACTGAATGCTCATTACGAGAGAAAAGTTCTCGTAGCCGCTGCGCGGTACCGATTTTTCAGACTGAAAAAAAGTACCAGAGCAGTCCCACCAGCAGTGGATTACGGAATTGAAGGGCTTAACCCGCCAATGTAAATTTACTTGCTCTTGTGGACTTTCTTATAGTGACGTGATGTTAAGAGATGCGATTACGCAGAACATTCAGGACCCCAGAATTAGGGCAGCAATTCTAAAACAGTCAGACCCTTCATTAGACAGTGTACTGCAGCTTATAGAAGCGCATGATACTTTTGACTTAGCAGATGTAGAAATGCAAAGCCACAGTGTAAATTCAGTGCGCCACAACGGACGCTTTCATAGCCGTAGTTTTAAGTATAGCTCTAGTGATTCTTTTAATTCTACCGGCCGTGCTGCACAGACAGTGAACAGTAGCCAGTGTAAAAGTGCGACACAAAGGTTGCCACGTCGTGTTATGAACAGTAATTTGAATAACGGGCGCCAACGTTCATTTCAGAAACATGTTCGTAAGTCTTTCCCCCAGTGTGTATCTCACCACAAACGTGCACAGTGCCCAAGTCGCAACGCAACCTGTGGCAATGTGGCAAATCGGGACATGTACAGTCTGTGTGTATGCAAATTAAAAACTCAAGGAACAGTACCGTTCGAATCAGTGCTTTGCCGAGTGCACGAACAGTTCATACGGTAAATGTTATAGACGCTGTGCAATTGGACAGTTACTCTGCGCCTACGGCAAAACTATGTAGTGAGCCACGTCGCAAGCGCCGACGAGCGCGTAAAACAGTGCAACGGAACAGGGTTCGGGACATGCAAAATGACTATGAACAGTGCATTCCTGTAGTGAAACTAGTGCCTTCTGCAACTGCTCCTTGTAATAGTGCCCAGTACTGTGTAGCTAGTGACAGTAAATTTGATGTAGCTACTCAAAAGTTTAGTGCAGTAGTTAGTGAATCTGTAGTAGCCTCGCATTGCGCGGACGCCGATGCGGCGGTAGTGCCATCTAGTGACAGTGATATTAATCTATGTGTCGAGTCTGCGCCGCTTCCTTCACTACGCAACCCGCGCATGCGCAAGCGCATTAAACAAGGCGTAGCAGACGTTGCCCACATTCGCGCACCTGTCGTGCGCCAGAAGCACAAACTGTTTGTGACTCTCTCTATAGAAAATAAGACTGTGAAATTTCAGCTTGATACTGGTTCCGCTGTCACATTAATAAATAAAGATACTTATGAACTTCTGGGTTCGCCAAAATTGTCGCCGTGTCAACAAGTGCTAACAGCATATACAGGTCAAAATATTCCCGTGCTAGGAACGTGTAGCCTGTCCGCTTCTTTTCAAGGTGTTATGAAAACTCTCTCTATTGTTGTTCTTCAGGCCAAATTTACACAGAACATTTTTGGACTAGATGCGTTTGACTTGTTTGGTTTATCAATTCAAAGAGATGTACTGCAAATTTCGTCGGTAGTGCCTCAGGACAAAATTAATGCATTGTGTGAAAAATACAGTGACTTGTTTTCGCTGGAACTAGGTTGTGCAAAAGACTTCGTGGCACATGTAACTTTAAAAGAATCTGCAGTTCCAAAATTTCGTAAAGCTAGACCAGTGCCTATCGCAATGCGTGACACAGTTGCCGAAGAACTTAAACGTTGGCAAGATAGTGGGGTGATTTCTCCTGTTTCTGCGAGTCAGTGGGCCTCGCCTATAGTAATTATACCCAAGCCGTCAGGAAAACTTCGTCTCTGTGCGGACTTCAAATCAACAGTGAACAGTCAAACAATTGTAGACACTTATCCCCTGCCCAGACCTGAGGAACTAATGGAGAAATTAGGACAGTCTCGCTTCTTTTCCAAGATTGATTTAGCAGAGGCATACTTACAGATTCCACTTGATGACGAGTCGAAAAAGTTTTTCTTCATTAATACTCACATGGGCCTTTTCAATTTCAACACCTACCCTTTGGCAGTTCTTCTGCCCCCGCTATTTTTCAGCGTTTTTTGGAACAGCTGACAGTTTCTGTACCGTGTTGCTCGAACTATTTAGATGATATTGTGGTATTCGGACGTACAGTTGAAGAAATTTATCTAACCTGGAGTGTCTTTTCAAAGTGTTGACTGCAGCAGGTCTACGTTGTAATAAAGCAAAGTGTTCGTTTTTTCAAACTGAAATAGAGTACCTAGGCCATGTGATTAATGCCCAAGGAATACATCCCTTACAGTCACATATTCGAGCAATCAAAGGCTTGCCTCCTCCTAAGAATGTGCACGAATTGCAAGCAGTAATGGGAAAGCTTAACTATTATTTCAGATTTATTCCCAATGCCTCTCAGATTGCAACTCCACTGCACCGCTTACGTAGGAAGAATGTTCCTTTGTATGGTCTAAAGACTGTCAGGTTGCCTTTGACAAACTAAAGTCTGCACTACTCAGTGATGCATGTTTGATTCCTTTTGACCCACAGAAGCCTGTAGTGTTAGCAGTTGATGCCTCGTCGTACGGTCTGGGTGCAGTTTTATCGCATCGTATTGGATGTCACGATCGACCTATTGCCTTTGCGTCCAAGCTTCTGACGCCGAAGCAACAGAATTACAGTTAGATAGAAAAGGAGGCCTTAGCAATCATTTACGGCGTCACAAAGTTTCATCATTATCTCTATGGCAGAAAATTCTATTAGTTGACAGACCACAAGCCTCTTACGTCGTTGTTCTCACCCACAAAGCCAATTCCACCACGAACGGCACAAAAGCTTCAGAGATGGTCCTTCATACAGTCTAATTATCAGTATGAGATTTTGTACCGACCTACCACTAAACATGCCAACACGGACACACTTTCCCGACTTCCGGTTGGCCAGGATGTGTCGTTTGATTCTTCGGAAATGGCATGTTGTCAGATAGACTCCAGTGATGCTACAGCTGTCGCAGATTTCCCTTTGAACTCTCGTCGGGTTGCACAGGAAACAGCTGCCGATGCAGACCTAAGTGTGGTAGCACGTTTTGTTCGCTTTGGTTGGCCAGCCAGAGCCAAAGACATTGATCGGCCTCTGGTTCGACGTTATTTTGCACAACGTCATGCATTATCTTTAAGTCAGGGTGTCCTGTTGTTGCATACCGACAACGACCAAACAAGAGTGATTGTTCCTCGTTCCCTGCAAACTAAGTGTTACGCCTCCTGCATCAAGGACATTGGGGTATTGTTAGGACAAAGCAACTGGCCAGACGTCATTGTACCTGGGTTGGTATGGACGCTCAGATAGAGAGCATGACGTCACAGTGTACTGTTTGTGCGGAGCATCAGGCGGCTCCTCCGCAACGTTTCTCAGACTGGCCACGCCCCAAGGGACCATGGCAACGTTTACACATGGACTTTGCCGGACCTTTCTGGAACACGCGCTGGTTAATTGTTGTAGACGCTTTCAGCAAGTTTCCTTTCGTGATTGCCATGAACTCAACGACGGCTTCTAGTACAACCAGTGCCTTAACATCAGTGTTTTGCATCGAAGGCTTGCCTGAAACTATTGTCAGTGACAATGGACCTCAGTTTGTTAGTGCGGAATTTCACCAGTTTTGTCGTGTGAATGGCATTCAGCATATCACCACCGCACCTTTTCACCCTCAGTCCAATGGTGAAGCAGAACGTTTCGTTCGAACATTCAAGTCTCACATGGAAAAGATGAAAGGTCAGCACTCCAGGCAGCAAGCTCTTCAAATTTTCCTGTCTACGTATCGGTGCATGCCGAGCTGCTACACGGCCGCCGTCACCGCACTCTCCTTCACCTGCTGCAGCCTCCCACGCACCGAGTCGGTTCGTATGGCGCTACGCGTTTTCAGGTTTCCACGCCGGTGCTGTACAGGGTGTTCCCTGGCAACAAGACACGATGGATGCCGGGCACCATTCAGCGCGTGCTCGGTCGCAATATGTTGTACGTTCTTCCACAGGGTCGGAGCTGCGGCGCCACGCAAACCAATTGCGCCTGCACAGGCCGCGCGATCCTCTCTCTGGTTTCTTGATTCCAGACCCAGTTCACCGACAGGGAGCACAGCCACATCGTTCGTCCCCGGACTACGAGATCCCTATGGACGTCGACGCACCACCGACGCAGTCGTCGCCGACGCTGTCGCCGCCACAGATGACAGCGTCACCGAGAGGGACTCCGGGACCGTGCGCCCCCCACCCCCCCCCCCCCCGCTTGGGCCTTGCACCTCAGAAGATGATGGCCTGCTCCTTCTGGGCGGGGGTGTGCGACCTTCCCCAGGTTTCGGTGGATTTCCTGGAGGATCGCAAGGTGGACATTGTCCATTCCATTCAATTGCTCTTCCAGATCCTTTGCAGTTTCTGACAGGATTACTATGTCATCGGCAAAGCGCAAAGTTTTTATTTCATCTCTAATGTTCAAATGTTTGTATAGTTTATGGGACTTAACTACGGGGTTATCAGTCCCTAACCTTACAAACTACTTACGAACTAGGACGGCACAAGTATCCATGCCCGAGGGGGGGATTCGAACCTCCGACCGTAGTGGCCGTACAGACCGTGACTGGAGCGCCTCAGTATCTCTGAACTTTAATTCCCTCTCCAAATTTCTCCTTGAATTCCTTCACTGCTTGCTCAATGTACAGATTGAACAACAATGGTGAAAGTCTACAACCCTGTCTTACTCCCTTCCCAACTTCTGCGTCCCTTTCATGCGCTTCGACTCTAATAACCGCTGTTTGGTTTTTGTATAAGTTGAGTATAACTCTTCGCTATAGTTTTCCCTGCTACCTTCAGAATTTGAAACAGTGTATTCCAGTCGACATTTCCAAAAGCTTTCTCCAAATCTACAAACGCTAAAAACGTGTGTTTGCCTTTCCTTAGCATATCTACTAAGATAAGTCGTAATCTGAGTATTGCCTCCTGTGTTCCAACATTTCTCCTAAATAAAAACTGATCTTCCCCAAGGTCGGATTCCACCAGTTTTTCCATTCGTCTGTAAATTATTCGTGTTAGTTGTGGTGTCGCACAAGTCCAAAGTGCACGCCACCTACTTTCGCCGCGCGCCGCCATGCACGCACGGCGCGGCGTTCTTACGACGTCAGCCACGAGCGCCCTCTGCTGCAACTCCGCTCGTGGCCACCACTAAACGACATCGTTCACTTGGGACTGAGATAGGAACCAGTTAACACTTCGGAATCAGATAGGCACCAGTGAAGACTTAGCTATCGCACAGGCACTAGGCAGGCCTCTAGCTCAACTCTGTATCTGCAGTACTGATCTATGTAAAAGTTAAGTATTGTATAAATTCTGTGCAATATATATCTCGTTCTAATTTACTCTAGTGTTTCTAGTTTCTGGCTGCTTCCCTCCGTACCTGCACCAGCGTGCTATCTTTATTCCTGTGTCGGTCTCATTCCACTCGGCCACCGACACCTACGACGGAAACGAGACACAAAAGCGGCGACGAGGCTGGGACACAAAAGTTTGTTTGTATTTGTTTATAATATTAACCACGTACTAAATTTGCAATGTATAAACCAACACGAGAATATGTGGGGCAGATAACAATATTCTCAATTTTTTCTAAATCTCATTTATTGGGAAAAATGTTTTGCACAGATTGACACGAAAATCAACAGCCACTCTCAGATTGGATAGGGAGGGGAGCAATCCATGGCTTTTTGCTGCTTAAGCTGTGGTATACGGAAAGGTTACTGTAGGAGGACACAAGGCGATTGGACAACATTTCTAGTCGATAGGATGAATGGCAGCTAGTTCTAAGCGTAGAATAATAGAAATTAATGCACATGAGTAAAGGAAATCAACATCATTATAATCAATCAATTGAATTATTTGGATAGCTTATGGGACTAAACTTCGGGGTCATCAGTCCCTAAACTTACAAACTACTTATGAACTAACTAAGAGTAAGGACGGCACAAATATCCATGCCCGAGGGGGATTCGAACCCCCGACTGTAGCGGCCGTACAGACTGTGACTGGAGCGCCTCAGTCCCCTTGGCCACCGCGTCCGGCCATTATAACCAAAAACAGCATTAGTGTGCTGCTTGATAGTCACAATGATTAAACGTTTTGGAATAGCGTTATAAACTGGGACAAGCATGTAAGGCTAGTTGTGGGGAAGGTAGATGGTGAAATTAAGTTTTTTGGGAGAATTCTGGGAAGATGTTGTTCAACCTTTCAGGAGGCCACACAGAAAACACTAATGTGACCCATTCTAGAGTACTCTTGACTTTTTTTATGCGCAGGAAGTCAGATTGGAGGAAGACATAGAAGCATTTCAGTGGAGCTCTGTTGGATTCGTTACTGGTAGGTTTGATTAACATGCATGTTCATGACGATACCTTGGGGAATCAAATATAAATCGCTTGAGAGAAGGCAATATTCTTTTGAAAGAACATTCTCAGTGAAATTTAGATATCTAGAATTTCCAGCTGACAACGTAACCAGTGTACTGCTGCCAACTTTAATTTTGAATAAGGGATTAGATTTTAGATTAGATTAGTTTTTCGTTCCGTAGATCCATGTTGAGGAGATCCTCGTGGATGTGGAACATGTCAAGAAACAAAATTTACAAGTTGAATAATAGATAATACTAAGGGACACAAAAGTATGATAAATTAAGGCTTATATGTAGGCACTTAGTCAATCAAACAAGTGGCCGGCCGCGGTGGCCGAGGGGACTGCGGCGCGCCAGTCACCGTCTGCACGGCCACTACGGTAGGGGTCCGAATCCCCCCACGAGCATGGATATTTGTGCCGTCCTTAGTGTTAGCTAGTTCATAAGTAGTTTGTAAGCTTAGGGACTGATGACCACATAGTTAAGTCCCATAAGCTATACAAACATTTGCACATTTGCAATCAAACAAGTAAATGACTAGCAGTGGTGTGGGTGCTCTCTGCCATGCTCCCTACAGTATCTAATGCAGAATGTACGTAGTTGTGTACTTATATACTATAACAACTTACCAGAAACATGCAAAGACACGCGAAATGATGCCCAGTGACAGAATGCAACGAACAGCGCAAATGTCGCAGCTTGCATAGAAACCCAGGTGGCCACGACAATGTGAAAGCCACCAAAACACCAAAATATAGTCGAGAAGCCCAGCTTCAACCTGTGTAAGAATTCCAACATATATTAAGATTATACTGTGGAGTAATATTTTAAGAAAGTGATTTAAAGAAACGAAACATACATACTAGTTGTGGAAAAATGTATTCAAAGACATCTTATGTCATCATTATCAATGGAAATTAATACTTTTAGTTATCAAGACTAACCACATATAATTTCTATTGTGCATTTATATTTATCTAATAAGATGGCTTCGGAGTATCAGCAATAGTACAAGAAAAGGGTCCAACTCACTATAAAGGCAGTTTCTGAGCCACTGTAATACACACACACACACACAAAAAAAAAGACATTCACATCCACACAACTAAAGGTTTCAGTTGTAGTCTTCATCAGAAAACGATCACAGAAACATTCATGCAGCTGTGATTCTTGAGGTTTTCCCGGCGTATTTGATAATCAAAATATCCAAGGGTGTACTGCCGGTCTAAAATGTCCAACGGGCACAATATTTCGGCGACCATACATGTCGCCAAAATCAGGTGAACTGACAGACTGAGCTCCTGGAAACACGCCGGCACGGAGATCCGGCTGCTCGAAGGGAACTGGTTTCTAGCTCGGTAGCTGGGAATTCAAATACCCTCGGCCCGCGGAGCGCCCCTCCATGGTCCGCGCGCCGCGCCGCGGTCGCGCAGTGGAACCGATTGCGACGGCGTCTGAGAGAATCACGCGATGGAGTAGTATGAACGCACTATGATTCTGGTACAGACGTCGAGATACTGGGACTGCGTCGCTAGAGAGGCCATTGAGATTCGCACAAGTGACGACCTCATAAACCGTGACTGTGACTATAATATTAGCAAAGCTTGGGAACCAGCGATTGGGTTAATTAAGAGTAAATCTAGCAAACGTAACGTAGTGACGACCACGGCGGACAGAGCCCTCACATCGACATTCTCTCAGTCGCCTTCGCAATCGGTTCCACTGCGCTCCGCGGGCCGAGGGTATTTAAATCCCCAGTTACCGGGCTAGAACCCAGTTCCCTTCGAGCCGCCATAGCGTGCGCATCTCCGTGCCATCGCGTTTCCAGGAGCTCAGTCCGTCAGTTCACCTGATGATGGCGACATGTATGATCGCCGAAATACTGTGCCCGTTGGACATTGTAGACCGCCAGTACACCCATGGATATTTTGATTATTCGTGCAGCTAATCATACAGGGGCTGCTCACGAACACATGGGTACTTCGTCCGCCTGCTGCACCTCATGTACTGTGTCTAAAGCGTGCAAGTCAGAGAGGGAATGAGAGTGGAAGGCACAGGGACAGCGAAGGGTGGTTTGCAAGGGTGAGATTAAAGACACCAGTGTCGTCAGGTGGAGCATGCAGGGACTAAGGATGTGAAATGCAGCTTTGGAATTCAGGGAGGGAGGGAGTGAAGTGAAAGGAGATCCTGAAGGTTAGGAGCAAACGAAGGGCACTAGTCTCAAACTGTAAGGGTGATGGGCTTGAATTGGGAGAAGGTGTAGAATTGGGATGGAGTGTGTCTGGACAGTTGGTTCAGGCCAGCTTAATTTCAAGATCAGTGAATGTGATGTAAGGATAACTCCCATCTTCGCAGTTCAGGGAAGCTGGTGGTGGAGCGGAGAATCCAAATGGCCCAGGTTGTCAAACAGCTATTGCAGTCAAGTATGTTATGCTCAGCTGCATGTTATGCTACAGTGTGGTCTACCCTGCTTTTGGCTTTAGTTTGACAGTGCCCATTGACTATATGTTTGGTACTGTTAGTGATATAAAAAGTGCAGTAGAGTAGGTAAATGACTTGGCTGCTTTCATAGGTGGCCCTACGTTTGATGGAGTGGGATATATCTGTAATGGGACTTTAACAGCAAGTGCTCTCTCCTTGATTATTTATACAAATTAGGATCAATACACGGCCCTGTACCATTATTCTTTTAGTCAGTGACAGGAAATTGTTGATCCAGCTTGCCCAACTATGTCGTACACGGAAGGCAAACAATTTGATTCAAGTCACTTGTAAAGAATGTTGTGAAAAGTCTTCTGGAAATCAAGCAATAGAGACTCAGTTTGAGATCCCCTTAAATAACACTCAAATGAGAATACAGACATGGATGTTCGCAAAACTTACGGGTATGCATCCAGGTACGAAATTCGATGTCGGCCGATATTTCTCAAGGAGACCACCCTGCCATTTTCAAGACGAAACTGCATTGAGAAAGCAATGTGCAACGATCTTTAAATCCTCGGTTTTCAATGAGTAAACAGAAAAGACTACACACACCGAGCGAGCAAGCACGCAGCGCCAACACGACCAAAGATGAAAATGGTCCATCTGTTCAAAATGTTCAAATGTTTGTTAAGCTTATGGGACTTAACTACGGGGTCATCAGTCCCTAAACTTACAAACTACTTATGAACTACTTACGAACTAGGACGGCACAAATATCCATGCCCGAGGGGGGATTCGAACCCCCGACCGTAGTGGCCGTGTAGACCGTGACTGGAGCGCCTTAGTCTCCTCGGCCACCGCGGCCGGCGGTCCATCTGTTTTTTGACAAGTGAGAGAGTAGGATCCCCTAAGGAATTTAAACAAAATCCTCCATCCCTATTCATAAGGTTGTCTGCTAGTTTTATTTCAATCGCTTCCTTGATAACACAGTCCCAGTAGCTGGAATTTCCGTTTTGTTGTATTCCATAAGGGGACCTGTGTCAAGACAGTGTTCAACCACAGCAGATTTGTTTGGCTGTTGTGGACGAAACGCCCATTCACATTGTTTTTACGCCAAATGCGGCCAATTTGGTTGAAAGTACTGCCACCGTATTGCAGAAAGGCCACTGACGTGGGTGCCGACTCTGTGCTATCATCACTAGCCCGTTGTACACGTGGTCGATAGCGCAACGCTCTTTTAATCTGCCCTTGACTACAGCCATTCTGACGAAATTGATATCCACGTGGGACAGCTAAGTGGGCACTTTCCGGGTCATAAATGATGAGAGCTCTATGCAATAAGGTTCGAAGAACCCCTTTACTTTGAGCTGGGTGGTGACAACTATCAGCTTGCAGATAAAAATCAGTATGACTTGGCTCCCTATAAGCAGCATGTCCCAACGTACGAACTGCCTTTCTCCTGACCAACACATCAAGGAAGGAAAGGCAATCATTCTTTTCCACTGCCATTGTGAAACGGATGTTGGGGTGAATTGAATTTAGATTTTCCAAAAAAATGATTAAAGTTCTCACTACTATGAGGCCAAACAACAACCTTACGAATAGGAGAGGAGAATTTTGTTTAAATTCCGCCTGGGATCCTGCTCTCTCACTTGTCAAAAAACAGAGGGACAAGACTAATCTGACCTCATCCGTCGAGAACTGATGTAAATTATCAATGACCTGACCGTTTTCATCTTTGGTCGTATCGGCGCTGTGTGCTTGCTTGTTTACTTGTTTACTCATTGAAAACCGAGGTTTTAGAGATCGTTGCAAAGTGCTTTCGCCGGCCGCGGTGGCCAAGGGGACTGAGGCGCTCCAGTCACGGTCCAAACGACGACTACGGTCGGGGGTTCGAATCACCCCTCGGGCATGGATATTTGTGCCGTCCTTAGTGTAAGGTAGGTGATAAGTAGTTTGTAAGTTTAGGGACTGATGACCCCGTAGTTAAGTCCCATAAGCTTAACAAACATTTTTTTAATTGCTTTCCTCACTGCAGTTTCTACTTGAAAATGACAGAGTGGTCTCCTGTGGCCGACGTCGAAGTAGATACCTGGCTGCAACCCGTAAGTTTTACAAAGTTGTTATTCGCCAGGAGAAATTAAGGAATCGCATTGTTTACTACTACTGGGAGGAATGTATCGTTGTTTGCGGAAGTTAGATATGCTTCGTAGCATCAGGGTCAAATTCCAATGTGCATTGCCTTTTTTGTTGACATGTCGAGATAATTGTGTTGTCCTAACTTTTGCCAATGTTGTGCATCATATCAATTCTCATGCCGCTGGTCGCATTAAACAACGTGCAGGTTTAGCTGTTTTGCGCGAGAGGATTCATTACACCGCCGAAAATTAGAGTTTGTGTCGAAGGAATTATTCCGGCTTCATTTGTATATTGTCTCTGAGATTTCCGAATTTTCTTGCGACTGGTTGTACGGTGGTTCCTGGTCACAATGCGATGGGAATTTCAAACTTTAACGGCCCGTCATTCGACGAAGTTTGAACGGTTTCGTAGCTCAGGGTCTGCTTTTACAAATCGACGTTCTATGATTAATCTCACAGAGAAAACCTTTGACGAAGCAGCTCTATCCGTTCAGGAAATAGGTTTGAATTTTGTACCCACGCTTAACGTTTACCTGTTGTTGACGTTATTAGTTCTATAGAACAGGCTGTTTTTAATCTACCGTTTGACGCTAAAGAGAAGGTCAGAGGAAAGCTTGTCGTGTGTTGACTAAGGTAAGTCGTCTGTGAGTAATATAACAGCTGCTGAGCCAGCTGCTTTACGTTCACTTACGATGGATCCTGATATTGTTATTTTACCCGCGGACAAGGGAAATGCAACTGTTATTTTAAACAAGCAGGATTATCTTTAAGAAATGCAGTGTTTACTTTCCGATTCAGCGTAGCCGGCCGAGGTGGCCGAGGTGACTGAGGCGCTCCAGTCACGGTCAGCACGGCCACTACGGCCGGGGGTTCGAATCCCCCCTCGGGCATGGATATTTGTGGCCTCCTGGTTCGTAAGTAGTTCATAAGTAGTTTGTAAGATTAGGGACTGATGACCCCGTAGTTAAGTCCCATAAGCTTAACAAACATTTGAACATTTTGATTCAGCATATCGCAGGATTTCTACTTACGTTACAAAAAGTGATGAGAGGAAGACCAATATTCTTAAAGACATGATTGGTCTTCCCCTCAACACTTTTTGTTCTTTGTCGCAGGAAACTAATTCTTATTGTGCTGTACCGCCTACATTATATGGTCTTCCTAAAAGTCATATAGATGGATGCCGCGTTGACCTATTGTGTCAAACATTGGTGCTCCCACATATCACAATGTATTGCACAAGAACTATAAAGTTTGATACCATGTTGGTTATGCAGAAATAGGTCATTTTTTTCAGCTGATTTATAAAGTTCGAACACAATAAATACCACAAAATCCCATTGCAGATTCAGGTCCTTGATATGGGACTGTCATAAATGTATTATTCATATTTCCTTCCTTGAGTATTAGTGTGCCCTGTGCATTTTGTAGCAGTTCAAAAATGTTCAAATGTTTGTAAAGCTTCATCGTCGAACTGTTCGTGCAGATGGTTGTTGTCTTATAAACGTTCCCATCTGTTGAGTCAGGGATCGAGACGTCGCTGCACGATCCGTTACAACCATGCGGATGCCTGTCATCTCAACTGCTAGTGATACGAGGCCGTTGGGATCCAGCACGGCGTTCCGTAGTACTCACCGATTACATATTCTGCTAACAGTCATTGGTTCGCGAACAGCAATGTCGCGATGCGGTAAACCACAATCGCGATAGGCTACAATCCGACCTCTATCAAAGTCGGAAACTTGATGGTACGCATTTCTTCTCCTTACACGAGGCATCACAACTACGTTTCACCAGGCAACGTCGGTCAACTGCTGTTTGTGTATGAAAAATCGGTTGGAAACTTTCCTCATGTTAGCACATTGTAGGTGTTGCCACTGGCGCCAACCTAGTGTGAATACTCTTAAAAGCTAATCATTTGCATATCACAGCATCTTCTTCCTGTCGGTTACATTTCGCCCCTGAAGCACGTCATCTTCGTGATGTAGCAATTTTAATGACCAGGAGTGTAGATATCTCAACTGACCTAATTGTTTTGAGGAGTGTTGTGCAGAGTGATGTAGAAAAGACGATATTTATGTCAAGTAATGTGTTTTTATGTTTAAAAAAACTGGAAATCCAGTAAAGCGTCGAGTTCTCCTCACTGTCACCTCCAGCATATTCCGACCTTAGAATCACATTCTACTCCTCAAGACGAATCGTTTGAATATACACTCGATGGGGTACGAGCATTTGTAAGGATAATAATTACAGTTTAAGATGCAAATTACGACATCATGTCGCAAGTGCAACAAGATATTTAAATCAAGGCCGGAGCTCTTACGTGTTGACACACAGCCAAGCAATTATTGTTGTTCTGAAGCTGCTCACCTTGGCTCCTACTTGGCGGTCGGCCGGGAGAGGCCGGTGGTGAGGGACAATAGGTTCCCCACTCCACGTGTCGCCCCGGGAATTACTGACCCTTTAACCCTTAGCTACTATCTGCGTTCTCTCGGACCGCTACGACTTTTTGAGTCGAGATATTTCACACACCCCTGCCAAGCTAAAAGGACTCTTCCAGGTACCTTTCTGGTGGCCGACAAGGCCCACGTGCTAGCATTCTTGCAGTGCTGCTGCTCTTTGTTCCGTATTTATGAGCCTTGCGCGGCCTCAGTGTTAGCGTGCCGCTGTCGCAGGCTCTGCCTCATAGCGCCGGGCCAGTCGGCTTCCTGAGCGCTGCCTGCTAAGCTAAGCGACAGCGCTGTGGCTGTGGCTGTGGCCTCTCTCTCGCATACCATTTACTGTGGGATTTTTGTATCTAACCACGCTGTGAACTTCTAATATAATCTCTATAATGATATCCGTGGGTGTTTTAGGGAAATAATTACTAGCTGTTCTTTTCGTAGCACAAAAAATAAAAATGTTCTGCAAATTCCGCTGTGTTTTACTTGTCATGTTACCCATACTACATGGTTAAAAAAAGTAAAATTTCTACTAATGCCACCTCTAACAAGTGTAATTAACGACAGGGAGTCATGAAAATATATATTTAGCAGAAACACTAGCTTAATATATGAAAAATAAGAGAGCGGTCTGAGAGACCCCTCCGTAGTAGTTGCGTTCCTGTCAACGTCTATAGTAGTTAAGGGTTAAACCCTTTTTAAAGCGAACACAATACGATTCGGAACAAAAGATGTTTACTCTCAACTTTTAGCCCGACAGAATGCTGACGCAATTCCCAAGTTGGCGCCAACAAGACAGAAAGAGGTGCCTAAATGAGACATTAGCCAACTCACTTTTGGCCGGCGAGTCATATGCCGATTTAAGACGCACTATCTGATTAGTAGGCGAAGCACTGACATGGAAACGCTAGCGGCATCGACCGATATACACAGAAGAACGAGCGGAATTAAGACTTGCGCAAGCTTGGTTTACCTTGTATGCAGACTTGTGCTACTCTCTCACCAGTGGCGTAGCTATCATAGGGATAGACGAGGCAGTGCCCCGGGGTCCCCGAGCTCCAGGGGCCCCTCGGCCTTCGCGAGCGACGAATTTTTTTTTCTTTTACTCTCCCACCCTATCGTCCATCATATCCCCTTCCCCTCAAACCAAGTTCCCAACAGTAGCCGCACTGGGCCACCGGCTGGCGGAACAATGCTTCTAACTGGGCCTTCACAAGACGCCACTATGTGGCGCTGCTGACAGGCGAAGCTGCCAGTCAATGTGTCCAACAATCGGCACACTTCAGTCGGCAGAAGAAGCGGCAGCATCAAAGTTGCTCAAAGTAACAGCGGCGTCTTCCAAGTGTTGCAGCGTGAGGGATCGGCGCAATGTGAAGGATCGCGCTCCTCCAAATACAGTATAAATACTTTGCTGTACAGTACGTCTTATTGGCAAATAAAAGTGTACAGTTCGAATAAAGCGGTTTTATGAATATCCATGTCCCCCAATTTACTTCGGATAATAGACGTTATACTGTCTATAACATTATAGTTGAATGAAGGAATTTCGACTTGTAATTTCTCCTGCCGAAATTGACCCCAACATGGAAAGTTGCCAATTATGTAAGGAAATTATAACAAAATATTCATTATTAGAATGTAAGGTTACGGAAGTATTTACCGCAGTTTTATTCTTCTGCAGCAGCCGAAAGGTCGTCAGCAAATTAAGTTATCAAAACGCATCTGAGGTACAGTATGGTTCAAGTTTAACTCGGACATTTGGCACTCATAGCAATCGAAAGCAAGGCTGTATGTAAACCCAAAGCCAGGAAAAGATTGTAAAATAAGTGTTAAAATAAAACCGACTACTTTTTAATTGTGTACCCATATTATGACAATAATGTACTGCAGTCACGAAAACGCTTACCGATAATTACCGATCAGAAATCATATCTTTGCCAACATCTGCAATCTAACAGTTTGAAGCATTGTATTACTCCATTCTAACTTTGGTGCGTGAGGAATCACGAACGAAATCCCCACGACTTGAAAAACGCCACTCATTAAGTTCGTGATACACAGTGAGGCGCGAAAATTAATTATGAATTTATTTCAAGGACTAATCGTACTCGTGTTACAAGAAATAGAAAAATTCCCAACTTTTATAAAACAACGTTTTAACACATTGACAGCCACATGAGTTAAATATAAGTCACAGGAAGTCTTCTCTTCGGGCCACGTGAAGTAGATACAAGTAACGGACATTTTTTTTCCATTTAAAGCTCCGTGGTGCAGTTGTAACCCACAGTAGCGTGCTGTGACTTGGTGTTACAGTACGTTGTGGCGCCAGTAACAAATCATGTTCGTTGCCTCCAGTTTTCAAGAGCTCAAGAGCAGTTATTGACACTTGAAATAGTGAATTATATATACTTCACATGGCCCAGTCATACTCGTATTGGAGTCTCCTTGTTTTTATAATTTATTATTTGGTGTAACATATTATTTCATACAGTAGGTTGTATATCACATACAGTTTTAATTACATTCTCCAACTCTAATTGCAACAACAATGTAACAGGCTGAAAAAATTGAGTAATTCCACTTCGTATCTCTAACACCTGCATGCACTGTGCTTCATGAAGAAACACTCTTCGCCAAAATATGAGTCACAATTTCTTACCTTTCCATGTAGTTTGTTTACATTTGAGAGCTTGCTCTCGTCCAAATTCATTCTTCATTATTACGTAGTATCCGTACACCTATGACTTACTGCTCCCATGTTCACAAGAGCACAATCTGCAGGCTACTCGGTGGCTACGGTGAGAGATTTCTCTGGGGCATCGGCATCTTCTGTATGGAGTAGTCTCAAAGTCACTTCCAATTTGAATTCTGTGATTGAGCTGGTCTTATTGTTGATGTATCGGTAAATCACAAGAGCATTTACCAGTGCTGACCCTGTCAACAGTTCAACTGCAAGCTTCCTGTACCATTTCACACCCGCCTTCGACAATATAGGACTTAATTTGGTGAGAGAGATGTATAAATGACTGATTGTAGTCAGTTATCATTGCTGCTTTTTTCTTTGTTTCCCTTTTGGTTTGAACTTCAGCTTCTTCCTCTCCATGAACAGTACACAGCATCGACACATTCCTCTTATTTTTCCATTTCAGTAGTATCTTCATCTTCTTCACTTATGTCCATAACTTCATCTAAGTGCTTCTGTACATGCCTTTGTTCATCTACATAACTTCTACGAGACACTTTCTCCTGCTACAATATCACTGTTTCGGAGCAAAAAACACTGAATAAAGACTGTAGTAACAATGCAGAAAAACAATGTTGGAACTGTACGCAGATAATGTTGTGGAATGAAAGACTTACAGGACTAACAACCTAAAATTATTAGCGACAAAGCAAATGTCACTCCTGGCACTTTACTCTGGCGCCATGTGAGTCATATGTAACTCACACAAAAAAACATAAACTAAGGTACTAAATTGCAGTATTTTCAACTTATTTGTACTTAAATAACTTACTTCAAGCAAACTAAAGCAGAATATGGAAAAAAGTAAAAATGTCCCCGGGGGTCGGTAATCCAAGTATATCTTTGGCAGCCAAAATGTTAATATAGTTATTGTTTAGCAGAATGGACTAAGACAAAATATTAAATGTATACAGCATATTTAAGTATTGGGCATATGGTTTGTTGTGGGGATGTGACAGGTGACAGCAGGAAGGGGTGAAGGGGGGGGGGGGGTTGGAGGGCAGAAGCTGTGAGAAAGGCAGGCCGCTGGAATGGTCAGGCATCGCCGTTCTTTGTGCGCCTGCAAAACGAATAGCGAGAAAGCTAGCCACCACTCAGTCTAACCCATTACGGCGCAAAAGGAAATTACAAGGTGTTTTACAAAGTTATACCGACCCTTCCACAGTGCACCTCATCAATCACAGATAAACGTACTGCGCAGATACACCTGGAGAGTGCGCATTTTCCACAAAATCGGTTGCGACAGGAAACCGGCATGTTTATTTTCCACAAATGCATTAGTACTGAAAGGAATACCGAACACAATCTACATACCTTTCTACACACTACCTTGCAATGGTAGGCGGGAAATGGATTCGGCATTCTGTGTCTTTTTTCTGGGAACGGCGCTTTCCCATACCATAATAACTATTCGCTCTTCGATTTATGTTCATACTAACATTAAACCCCCCGCCGCATTCTGCTCAGTTCTTCTAACTGAAAAACAAACAACTTCACTGTGTTTTAAAGTAATGGTGAGAATGCAGCATTTCACTCAATCTTTTAAGGTAGGTCTCTACCCGCACACTATGTGTTTATTCTGCCATTTAAAGGTTTAATTACATTCACGAATCAGACGTTTCATGTAATAATTACTTTGTCCCAATAGTTAATTGTGCATCAAGGCCCTGTCACGATAATAAGCGAAGATATCGACTTAGTTATTTTACTTATTATTTTTTCCTGGCCAGACACTAAGATATACTTCAAGACGCCTGCTACGGGGACGGCTCAATCCAGAGTGTTTCATTTAACAAAATCCGGCAACTTACTTTTGATGAAACCATCCTACACGAATATTTCCCCTATTTTCCTTCTTTGATTAAGCTATCAACGAGATGAGGTAACAGCGTAGTAGTTTAGCGAGAGTGAGTTGTCAGCACTGACAAAAGTCCGCCTGCTGTCACCGCTGACGAAAAATATCCCATGGGGCATTTTCATTTGTATGTCCTACCCAGGTCCAGCTCTGTCTCTAGCCCTCTGCAAAATTTCATCCAATTCACTTAGTAATTTTTGCGTGGAAACATAACAAAAAAACTTTCACAATTATATTAGAGAGTACGATTAAATACTATCTGCTGTGTGACACGTAATAATTTACGTAGTAGTATTTAGATGTACCTTATTATGTCTTCCAGTGGGCGGTAAGGAGCTTATGAAATAGTTTTGCGTCGGTATACAGTTTTAAAGAGGGCCCCAATGTCTGTTTTGCCCCGGGGCCCTTGGTGACATAGCTACGCCACTGTCTCTCACTACGATTTCTTGTGTGGAGAGGCGGTAAAGACTGCTGTATAATATTGTACTGTAAGGAGCACTTCTGCCACGAAGTGGCTCTTAGTAAATCTCCAGTGGAGAATAGCAAGGATTAAGCGCTATTCATAGCGTTGACCGAGATACCTGGTGGGTTGGTTTGAGACTGATGTACCATGCTAATATATAGCCAGACTAGGGTTGACAGGCCGTTCTTGACTTCATCATGACGCAGGGAAAGTGCGATTGGCAACAGTGGATCAAGGCAGAAAAAGTTTAGGTAGTAGCCGTCAGTGCTGTTAACGGTATTGTGTGAGAACGCTTTAGGCGAACTCCACCCGTCTGCAGACAGTAATTACAGATACATTTTTCAACATTCCATAACATTTCTGCCATTGCGACAGCCTCAATCGTAAACTGACGAAATTGTATTATTTTTAAACTCAAGTAGGTTCAGTTCTTCAGCCATTCTTCTGACTTTTATTTCTATTGAAATTGTTTATACAGTTCCTTAGGCTTTGCTCTGTCCGGAACTTTGATTTTTTTTTGGGGGGGGGGGGGGGGGGGGGCGGGGGGAAGAATTAGCTTCAACAAACAAAATTTACAACCAGTTTTTTATTTCAGTAACTAGCGACATCACTTTACCACCAGAATTGATCCTCACTAGTTACACTTTCTTATTTTTAAGATTTTTCTTAGAGGAGATATCATCTACGTTTACTTTTACTTAAGTGACGAAGTTTCACCAATGCATCATTCTCAATTCTGCGTGTCGCACTGTTGATGTCTTCATTGCAGTAGCCAAGGGTACATCATTAGTCAGATCATTCCGCTGTGCTCTACAAATAATTGAAAGAGTAGTATTAAAATTACAGCAGCTTAGTTCACGTCAGAACCCTACAAATGTGAAAATTACCCAAAATTTCAAAGAATAATCGTCAAATAAATGCCTAATATCCCTAAAGTAAACATCCCCTAGATGCAGTTAGTCCTACCACAGTGAATGACATTTGCAATCATAGTAAAAATTCGTGACAGCGTAACCATCATATAAGGAGAATGTACGTAATTCAGACACAAATACGACGTTAATAATTTTACACGTAAATGATGCCTATTGAAGCTTATTTATATAACGTAATGTTCCTTGTGAAAACAACAGATCCTCAGTCTGAGAAACTAACCTTTCTTTGTCCCTTATACAATCGCATGAAATCCAAGTTAGCTAAGAATGTAGAGAAGAATTTTGTTCAGTATATTATGTTGATGTATCAGAATGCAATACAGATTGTAACATTTCTATAATTCAGTCCCAAATTTCATTATCTTTCAGACCCACAAAACGAAACTATAACAACTTAATAACCAAAATACAATTGTAAACATCATATATATATATATATATATATATATATATATATATATATATATATATATATATATATATATATATATATATAACACATATCTGTTTATTGAAGATTAGAAATTACGTGATGCAACAAATGTTGCCAAATGACCCAAATCTGGAAAAGTTACATATAAAAATATGCCAGCGAAACAGACTATCACACTAGAATTATTAGAATGCACTGATAACCAATTACACACTCACAAAAGTAAATAATGCGTAACACACGATAATAAACTATATAATTATAAATAATGGTACTTTTCAAGTTAATTTAAAAATCAGATCACAAACGAATAAAATAGTTGCACCAAAATACACTCGCCAAAATAACGCACCCTCTAATAGTACACGCAACCTACAGAACTACTCGATATTTTTAACATCATCAACATTGACAGAGGCGCAAGAAGCGAAAGGTAAAAATCCTGGGACCTACCGGCACCTCCGTGCCTGTACCCCCTCCTGCCTCCTGCCTTTGCCTACAATGTCATCGCCCTCACTGGGTTTTTCACTGACCTGTGGAAAACTTCTTGCATCCTGATGTTTCCCATGCCCAACAAACCCTCTTCTGAAACCTCGGCCTACCATTCGATTAGTCTCACCTCAGTGTTCAGCAAGGTTCTGGAAACCATCCTGTCTTGCCGTGTATCTCCATCAACACCAACTCCTCCCTGTCTCCCACTGTCGTCTCTGGCCCTCCTTCTCCGCCAATGACCAGCTCCTTTGCCTCTGCCACCTCTTTGTCCAGCTCAACTCCTGTCACTCTGACATCTTTGTCTGCATTGACATGGAAAAAGCATACGACCGCATGTAGCATTCCGGTCTCCTTTTCAGACTCGTAACTTATGCCCTTCCCATTAACTATGTCCACATCATTGCTTCCTTTCTCTCCCATCCTATGTCAGTGTCAACAATTCCAACTCTCACCTTCTTTAATCCTCCTCTGGGGTGCCCCATGGGTTCGTTCTTTCACCCCTCCTATACCTCATTACCCCGTAGAAATGCCCCAGCCCCAGCCTCCCACCCAACTCATTCAATATGCTGATGACACCACCTTCCTCGCACTCGTTCCATCCCTCGCCGTCTCCCGAAACATTCTCCAGTCCACCCTTTCTCAATTCGCCACTTGGTGTAATTCCCAGGCAATTCCACCTGCTCCTTCTGTCTCCACGATTTCTACCTCACCCTCCACAACCACCCCAGCCGCCATCCCTCCACTAAAATGTTCAAATGTTTGTTAAGCTTATGGGACTTACCTACGGGGTCATCAGTCCCTAAACTTACAAACTACTTATCAACTACCTTATACTAAGGACGGCACAAATATCCATGCCCGAGGGGGGATTCGAACCCCCGACCGTAGTGGCCGTGCAGACCGTGACTGGAGCGCCTCAGTCCCCTCGGTTACCGCGGCCGGCATCCCTCCACCCTCAATCCCTTGATCGCTCCCTTTCCTGGACCCCTCACCTCAAAACCGTTCGCCAGAAAGCCCTCTCCCACCTAAACATGATGAAGCTCCTCTCTGGCCAGATATGGGGTTTCCAATCTTCCACCATCCTCTACACCTATCGCCCCCTCATGCCTTCCATCTTGTGCAGTTTACATACCGCCTGGGTTTCCACCTCCCCCACCTATTACAAAAAATTCTTCCAAATCCAAGAACGCCACAGCCTCTGTGTTATATGACTTTATCCTCTTCCCTCATCTACTACAGTTCCTAGAGTCCCTCCACATCCTGTACATAACTCGGACAATTCCTGCAACTCTCTGCATTTATCGTAGGCCTGTACCTCCCCTACAGCCAAAAAATCTCTCACTCCCTTCACTTCCAACTCCACATCCTTTCCCAGGGTAACTTCCGCTTCCTTCCCTTCACGAATGACGCTCTTAATCCCGAAATCTATCCCTCCCACCAGCCTTAATCCTCTCACACCCTCTTTTCCCCATAGATACAACGCCTCCCCCCTCTCTCTCTCCCCAGCTCCTGAACCCCACTTTGCATCCTCCCCCACGTACCTCCTCTCCACCTCCTCTCCCCCCTCATTGCAGGGGCCCTCTACGCACAGTGTTTCATAAACGTCAGTGACGGTGCTTCGTGTGTTGTGCAGACCTCCATCAATTTTTTTTAAATCGTTGAAACCACTGTTTCGGCAAAACAAGTGTTGCCAGTGCGTTTTAATTAGTCTCTCCGTTGTTACGATGTGGCTGGTGCTTGTCTTTCTACGCGCGTTTTACTGCCACTGTGGACATTTAAATTTCGGAACATTGTTTTAAACTTTAGTAAATGTTGTTTTAAACTACTCCATTTATGTCAAAGTTTATTTTTACATTCGCTTATTTCATCTCCATGTCTATTTTATGTCTAATTGTTCATTGTAAAAATCTATCCGCCAAGGACCGGCTTATTAAGGGTCCATGTGGGTGTGAAAAGTGCAATAAAGAAAAACATATAGTTATTTGCCTGTGGGGCCGAGTGCACCTGTAGGCAGCCATAAACGAAGTTTTGGTAGTCAGTAATGCAAACATAAATGGTATGAGGTGGAAATAATATGCACATTTTGAACAGGGGAAAGGGGGTGTAGCGTGATGATAAAGATGTAATATGCCACCTATGACAGTGCCAGAGTGCTTTGATTGGACTTCAGAAAGATGGGGGAACCATCCATTCCCTCGACAAACAAATGTTCAAATGTTTGTAAGGCTATGAGAACAAACTGCCGTGGTCATCAGTCCCTATACTTACAAAAATGGTAAGGACAACTCACACACACATTAAGGATGGACTCGAAACTCTGACGGGGAGCAGGCGAGCACTCCGCAGCAAAGTGAGTTTAAGTGTCGAAAACCTACCGTGGATTCAATAACAGCCATCCACTACAGTGGAAGCTTTGTGCCACAGGATCAAATTACAATAAATCTTGAAATATGCTGTATTCTGTATCCTATTGCACTGCTTATATTTGAAGATGTAAACCCCAAGTTAAAGCTTCCCTGGTTGAACAACCAAGCCCTCTAAGGTGCCTTGCTACAGAGTGCGTGGTTGCTACCCATGGGTGGTTCGAGTCGTCCCTCTGGCGCGCGCGCGCTTGTGTGTGCGTATGTGTGTTGTCCTTAGGATAGTTTAAATTAGATTATGTAGTTTGTAAGCCTAAGGACTGCTAACCAGTTAATTCCCATAGAGTTCCAAAAATTTAAAAAACTTCACAGACTGCTATAGTTATCAACACTGGCACTTCTGAACTTGGGCATGTACAATGCACTGTTCGTGGACTCTAAATCATTTGGGTCAGGCTATCTTTTTGCCTCCCATTGTGCAACATTCCTTTAGGTAAGGTAAAAAGTATCTGGCAGATGTTGCCTTTCAGACTCCTTAATGAGGTTGGACGTTGCGGTACATTTGCCATTCTTGGTAACCCCCACAATCAAATATCATACACAATGAGGTCTGACGATCTGAGAGGCCAAGCATGATGATAGGGGCGGCTCAGCATGTGACCTCAACAAGCGATGGGAGCAAGAGAGCTTCCACAAGTGTAACTGTATGGGATGCAGTGGCACCCAGAGTCATACCTCCCTGTATGAGTTTATCGGGCAGCCTAGGGGAAGTATGATTCTGTAACATACCGGCGCACCTCGCAACCGACATACTGACAGCTTTAAAAGCAGCATCACATAATTCCTTGAATAAAAAGATCCGATCACCAGTGATGTAATCAATTCACACCACATAATGGGGTTCCTATGGCATTTCTAAGAGTTTTAGAAGCCTAAATTCTATAATTATGACTACTGACAGATGTTCGGAGTATGAATGTGCTTCGTTGCTCCACAACACTTGAGACCTATATGATTGACTTAGATCTGCAGCAGGAGTTTGTAATGTATGTATTACCTCGAACAGAAAGAACTACTGATCCATGGTCAACACAGATTTAGAGAATATCATTGTTGCGAAACACAACTAACCCTTTTCTCATACAAAGCGTTGACCGTCCGTCGTCGATTTTGATAACTGGCAGCATACCTGTAAGTTTTTCGAAGTTGTTATTTGCAGGAAGAAATTAAGGAATCACAAAGGGTTGATTGCTATAGACAAGAGATCTCAAATACATCCCATATTTCTAGATTTCCAGGGGGC
The DNA here is from genome assembly GCA_026315105.1 of Locusta migratoria. NCBI lineage: Eukaryota > Metazoa > Arthropoda > Insecta > Orthoptera > Acrididae > Locusta > Locusta migratoria. The sequence continues at coordinate 851,279,965 of CM048745.1, forward strand.
TTTAGACATCGCGTCTCACAAACGGCTTTTAATTAAACTGCTTGCTTATAGAATGCTAAAATATAATGTTGACTCCTGCCTACCTCGGAAGAAATGACATCCAAACAAAATGGAGATGAGAGCTAGTAAGAATGGATTTAGGTGTCTTTCCCCTTGCTATTCATGATTGTAATGGTACATAAATGGAATGAAAGTAGTTCAATACACTCTCTACCAGGCGTTTCATTGTGATTTGTAGGGTAATGTAGACAACAGTATCCACATATTTCTTTCTGCGTCACAAAATCAGTAGCTATTTTTGGTGAGGCGGCATCGTGAGTCGTGTCGGGATAGCATAGTCGGTAATGCGTTTGCCCGCGAAAGGCAAAGGTCCCAGGTTCGAGTCCCAGCTCCCGCACACAATTTTGCCGCGGTGGAGTAGCCGAGCGGTCCAAAGCACCTCGCTGCGGAGAGTGCGGTTGCTCGCCGTGCAGGTTCGAGTCCTCCCTGGGGCATGGGTGTGTGTGTTTGTCCGTAGGTTAGTTTACCTAGGTTTAAGTAGTTTGTAAGCTACGGACTGATGACCACGCAGTTTGGTCCGATAGATTTACAAACATTTGAACATATTTTTGGTGATGAGGATGGATTTCATACACGATTCTCATGCTATGACACTGAGATGTTGATGCTCTCCACCATGTTTAGACCTATTTGCGCACTCGTTGTTGGTTTCAATAAAACGCCATGTCATTTGAAGCTTGTTTCAATTTGTACTTCTCTACCTAGATCATTCTGTGAATTAGAGCACATTCATATGTTAAACGAGCTTTTCGGTCACCCTCTAGATAGGTGTTTGACTAACAGCTACCACTCGCCATTGTTAAAAATACCCTGTCCACAATCATCATAAACTGTATTTTCTCATATGGAACAGACGACGGCATACAGGGTGTTACAAAAAAAGGTACGGCCAAACTTTCAGGAAACATTCCTCAAACACAAAGAATTAAAATATGTTATGTGGACATGTGTCCTGAAACGCTTAATTTCCATGTTAGAGCTCATTTTATTACTTATTTTCAAATCACATTAATCATGCAATGGAAACACACAGCAACAGAACGTCCCAGCGTGACTTCACACACTTTGATAACGGAAATGTTCAAAATGTCCTCCGTTAGCGAGGATACATGCAACCACCCACCGTCGCATGTAATCCCTGATGAGCTGATGCAGCCCTGGAGAATGGCGTATTGTATTACAGCCGTCCACAATACGAGCACGCAGAGTCTCTACATTTCGCACCAGGGTTGCGTAGACAAGAGCTTTCAAATGCCCCCATAAATGAAAGTCAAGAGGGTTGAGGTCAGGAGAGTGTGGAGGCCATGGAATTGGTCAATGTTACCTAGTACAGCAGCAACTTCTCTGACGCTGACATTAGGGTTATCATCAAGAAATGTCTCGTCTATTGCAGGTGTCCTCGTCGTTATAGGTCTTCCCCAGTCGCAAGTCATAGGCTGAAATGTTCCGTGCTCCCTAAGACGCCGATCAATTGCTTCGTACGTCTTCCTGTCGGGACACCTTCGTTCTGGAAATCTGTATCGATAGAAATGTACCGCGCCACGACTATTGCCCCGTGCTAATCCATACATCAAATGGGCATCTGCCAACTCCGCATTTGTAAACATTGCACTGACTGCAAAACCACGTTCGTGATGAACACTAACCAGTTGATGCTACGTACTGATGTGCTTGATGCTAGTACGGTAGAGCAATGAGTCGCATGTCAACACAAGCACTGAAGTCAACATTCCTTCAATTGGGCCAACTGGCGGTGAATCGAGGAAGTACAGTACATACTAACAAAACAATTGGGTATTTTGACAATTGCCTGCAGGAATTATTTCAATTTACATTTAAAGAGAAATACTAAAATGAGCTATAACATGGAAATTAAGCGTTTACATCTCCACATAACATTTTTTCTTTCTTTGTGTGTGAGGAATGTTTCCTGAAAGTTTGGCCATACCTTTTTGTAACACCCTGTATAAGTGGTGATATAGTCGGCGTCATGTAGGAAGGTGGCCGAGTTTTCAGCCGTTCTGCGCATCTTCCTCCATCGGCACACTAGTAGCCAATAACATCCATTCTGTAGGCCCATGGCTGGCCCCGAGTTATTCAATGTTTCTCCCTCAGGCCCAACTGATGGCGCTCGGCCATAGCACCTCCCCTCCACTCTTCCCCTACCACTCCGCCTCTATGCGTGGAAGGCCTTCTTACATGACTCCAACTATAGGCGGGCCACTGTGTGCGAGCAGACAGCGGTTAATCTGGTGACAGCAGGGCTGGGCACTAACCGTCCTTCGTCGACGAGGTCGTAGACGGCTGTGTGGAGGAACAGGATGAGCAGCATGACGACAAAGATGTTGTAGACGGTGCGGAAGTGCTTGATGCGCATCAGGTCCGTCAGCAGCGACTCGCGCGCCAGGAACTGCTTCTCGGGCAGCGCGCCAGAGTTTGCCTTGTGTCTGCACACCAAACAAAAAACAATCGTTCAGTTACTTCCGTCCATTGTCGCTACAGGACAAATTATATTTTATGAAACACCAACAGAAAATACGGTGCCACATGCTAATTTGTTTGTTCCAATTTTCTGATAGTCTAGTTCAGGTATGGGAAAACTTTGTTCATATATGTGCCATTTTTTCCCAAACTGTGCCTTTAATGTACCCACGATATGCCCCAAAAAAAGGCTTCTCGACACACTGTTGAAGACAATTAGAAGATCAGGTGAGATATGATACACAATATACAAATGATAACGTATTTTATTCAGATATTGGTTACAATTACAATTCGTGCATTAAGATAGTTTGCTGTCTAATCTCTTTACTTGAGTATTACATGGTATTTCTTAGACCGAGACGCAATGGGGCTACATAATAGTGAAACCATCATTCTAGTTTCCCTCGGTGTTTGATCACCCTAGACGGCCAGTACAGTTGCACACCTACGTGGCATGGACAATCAGCTCTTGAGGGTATATTTGGCAATTCTTCCACGAGTGCAATACCGAGCTCTGCAAACGTTTTGGGCTGTTGTGGCTGCAAATCATCTGCCAGGTAGTTCCCAAACATGCTCAATCTGGTTTAAGTCCAGTGATCAAGCTGGTCACTCCATTCGTTCAATTCCCTGAGCTTCAAGCATGTTGCCCACCAGTGCAGCTCTATGAAGAATGAGTAGTTAAAGGGCTAAGGTGTTGGGTTTTAGCTTTACTCAAAACGAACGCCTTGGATTCGAATGCTCGGTAACGCGCGAATCCAATCGATCATCAAAAACAAAAAACAAAAAAGTTGTCGGTGTTATTTCCACGCAATCAGTTCCATTCTACTTTTTTTTATAAAAATAAACAGTGTAACAAGGTATCAGTACCATCGGAGGGAAATTATATGCAATTAAATGGGATTATATTTTCAATCAAAACGCTGTGCTTAAAGTAATCAAACACACAAATCCTACATACCTAATAGTACTTACGTTTGTCATCAAAAAGCAGCTACGGAATTCCGATAAGTTTGTTAAAAAAGTGGAAGATAACGCATGCACCTCACTATGTTTTTTACATAATTTTGGAAACACTTTTGTTTCCTTTGGGAAAACAACGCCCGTCCGATATTTTTTCTTTTGTAAAAACAGTCGAGAGTGCAAACTAGTTGTTTCCATGACATCTCGGAGCAACTTCCTGAAGATGGCCCGCTTTGGATCGAAATTATTTGACAGTAAAACAACAAATTTGCGTGCTAAACCATGTTTTTTACATTGAATAACTTTCGTGTTTTAGCAGTCGAGTATCAAACGCCGCACTAATTACATGTCAATGCCAAATCCTCTCTTTCAGCACGTCTGCTGCAACATAAACATATACTTTGTGCAGAAAACTGATTATCAATCACAGGTGAAGTTCTTTGATGAAGTAACATAAAAAATTTTTGCCTAGGGGAGACCGGGGCACATTTTCCATAGGGGCAAGTTTTCCTAATCCGTTTATTTTCGAAACAAACCGCTAGATGTTACCACCGGCGATACTGTAGGAAGTAGCAACAAAGCAAGCTTCATTTACGAAAGTTTCAGTGTAGTACCAGCACTCACAACTTCGGCAGGGCTGTTTTCGTCATTTTTACAAATTTGAGTAAACTTTCGCGTTTTTATTGAAACTTAAAATAAACATTCTAGCGTTAAACTTATTATTTTGACATTGCACACACTAAAAGTCGGTTTCTTTCTTCACGTAACTGTGCATTTGTATTGTAAATAGCTTACACTGTTACTCATGGACGTAGTGTTATAGTTCCGAATATGGCGACGGGGCACGTTTTCCGAGTGCATATGGGGCACATATTCCTTATTGCTTTGATTCTTACGCCATGTCTAAAGCAAATGAAAAGTATGTACAGTGCACGAAATGGGCGCATGGAGACTGTACGAAAGGGAATGTTCCATTTTTTGTTTGCTTACATTGTGATTCAGACAATCAGTATAAGTATTGTTAAAAATGTATGTATTTGTAAAATATTTAAGTCACATATTTTGTAAAACCATGAAATAGCATTTGTTTTTATTTAATGTGGCTATTTTTACTATCCTCTTTTGCAATGTATTGTAAATTCATGATAAAAATACGTATTCAGTTAAATCAAGATAATTATCTCTGTTTTAACATTGAAAGTATAATTGGAATATTTGCCAGTGCACATTTTAAGTAAGCTGGAAAACTTGCCCCGCATACATGGCAAATTTTTCAACGCAACATGGTCAGACAAAACCATTTGCTACCAAGAATGATATTTACTATTTTCAAAAATATCTGTACAAGACTGTAAATAAAAGTGTAGGAAATATAATGATCCGCTGTTTACCGCAATATCGATAAAAATAAGAAGTACAAAAATAAAAATGTAAAATGGTGGAAAACGTGCCCCGGTCTCCCCTACTGTCCTAATAGGATGGCATTCAGTTATATCTGTTATTTTGGAGCATACGTTATCTGACATTTCGTAAATAAACAGTATTTTTCCCCAAAGTAACGCTTAATGCTGATCTTTTCTCATATATTTTGTACAGGTCTTTCAAACCGTTCGTTCAGAGGGACTGAACTTCCATCGGTATCGGCAGGAGGAGCTGCCTTTTATTACAGAATACCACCCTTACCGACACCACGTAGACACAAGGCATCACAACAGGCCCTGTCAAGTCATAGCGACCAGGCCCGATCACCAGCTGACTAGCTGGCCGCTGCACGCTGCACTGGGCTACTGCCTCGTGAGGCCAGCCAGTCAGCTGACGGTCGCGGTCTGGTCGCTGTGACGTGACAAGGCCTGTTGTGACGCCTTATATCCTAGGAGGTGTTGCCCTTCCGTGGCACCCTCTGCCGTTGTTGTGGTCTTCAGTCCGGTGACTGGTTTGATGCAGCTCTCCACCTTACTCTATCCTGAGCAAGCCTCTTCACCTCCTCATAAGAACGGCAACATACATACATTTGAATTTGCTAACTATATTCATCTCTTGCTCTCCCTCTGCAATTTTTACCCCACACACGTCCCTCAAATGCTAAATTCACAATTCCTTGATGTCTAAGAATGTGTCCTCTCAATCGATCCCTCCTTTTAGTCAAGGTATGTCAGAAATTCCTTTTTCCCCAATTCTGTTCAATACCACCTCATTAGTTAACCGATCCACCCACCTACTCTTCAGCATTCGTCTGTAACACCACATTTCAAAAGCCTCTATCCTCTTCCTGTCCGCAGTATTCATCGTCCATGTTTCACTCCCATACAATGCAACACTCCAGACAAATGCCTTCAAGAATGACTTCCTTACAATTACATTAATATTCGATGTTAACAAATTTCTCTTTTTCAAAAACGCTTTTCTTCCCGTTGCCATTTATAGCCTCTGTACTGCTACCATCATAGGTTATTTTACTGCCCAAATAACAAAACTCATCCACCACCTTTATTGATTCGTTACCTAATTTAATTCCTTCAGCTTCACCTAATTTTCTAAGACTGCATTCCATTACCCTTGTTTTGCTCTTGTTAATGTTCATCTTATATGCTTCTCTCAACACTGTCCTTTCCATTCAATTGCTCCTCCAGGTCCTTTGCTGCTTCTGACAGAATTACTATGTCGTCAGCAAAACGCAAGGTTTGTATTTCTTCACCCTGAACTTTAATTCCTTCTCCAAATTTCTCCTTGCTTTCCTTTACACCTCTCTCAATGTACAAATTGAATAACATTGGAGAAAGGCTACAATCCTCTCTTACACCATCCCCAAACACTGCATCCCTTTCATGCCCTTCAACTCTAATAACTGCTGTCTGGTTTTTGTACAAGCTGTAAATAACCTTCTGTTCCCTATTTTTACTCCTGCTGATTTCAGAATTTGAAAGAGTGGATTCCAACAACACTGTCAAAAGCTTTCTCCAAATCTACGAAAGCTAGAAATGTAGGTTTGCATCTCCTTAATCTAACTTCTAGGATAAGTCGTAAAGTGAGAATCGCCTCCCGTGTTCCTACATTTCTGCTGAATCCAAACTGGTCTTCCCCAAGGTCGGCATCTACCAGCTTATCAATCCTTCTGTAATTAAAATTTTGCAACCATGACTTATTAAACTGATGGTTCTGACATTTTCACACCTGTCTGCAACTGCTTTCTTACATTCTTCTTAATGTCTGAGGGTATTTCCTCTGCCTCATACATCTTACGAACCAGGTGAAATAGTTTTGTCATGGCTGGCTCTCCCACAGACTTCCGGAGTTCGAGGGAATGTCGTCCACTCCAGGAGCCTTCTTTCGACTTAACTCGTTCAGTGCTCTGTCAAATTAGTCTCTCAGTATCGTATCTCCTATTTCATCTTCATCTACATCCTCTTCCCTTCCTACTATATTGTCTCTAAGTTTATTTCCTTTGTAGAGCCCCTCTAAATACTCTTTCCGTCTTTCAGCTTTCCCTTCTTTGCTGAGAACTGGGTTTCCATATGAGGTCTTTATATTCATACAGCTGCTTTTCTTGTCTCCAAATGTTTCTTTTGTTTTCCTGTGGTCTGTATCAATTTTTTCCCTATTTGCACATTCTTCTACAGACTTGCATTTGCCTTCTAGCCACTCCTGCTTAGCTATTTTACACTTCCTGTCAATCTCACTTCTTAGTCATCTGTACTCCATTTTCCCTGTTTCATGGACTGCATTTTTATATTTCTCCTTTCATCAATTACATTTAGTATTTCCTGTGATATTCAAGGATTTTTTGTAGGTCTTGCCTTTCTACCTATTTTGTCCTCTGCTGCCTTCACTATTTCATTTCTCAATGCTGCCCATCTTCTTCTACTGTTTTATTTCCCTCCATTTCTGTCAATTTTTACCTAAAGCTCCCTCTGAAATTCTCAAGACCTTCAAGTTCCTTCAATTTATCCAGGTCCCATCTTCTTATTTTCCTACCTTTTTTTGCAGTTTTTTTCAGTTTCAGCCTACAGTTCATTACAAAAAAGTTATTCCCAGAGTCTACGTCTGCCCCTGGGTATGTCTTACAATTTAAAACCTGATTCCTAAATCTATTCCTTACCATTAAAGTCTATCTGGTACCTTCCAGTGTCTTCTGGTATCTTAAACCAAGTGTTTGTTATGATTAAATTACGTTCCGTGCAAAATTCTACCAGGCGATCTCCTCTTTGATTTCTGTTGCCCAGTCCATATTCACCTACTATCACCACTATATCCAACTTCAGCCTTTCTATTTCCCTGTTTAAATTTTCTAACTTCCCTACCCGATTGAGGGATCTAACATTCCACGTAGAATGCCAGTTTTGTCTTTCCTGATGATCACATTCTCCTGACTAGTCCCCGCTCGGAGATCCGAATTAGGAACTATTTTACCTCCGGAATATTTTACTCGAGAGGATGCCATCAAGATGTGTCCATACAGTAGAGTTGCATGTCCTCGGGAAAAGTAAGGGCTGTAGTTTCCCCTTACCTTCGCCGTTCGCAGTAGCTGTGTGGAAAGCCACATTAGCTGATGTTACAAGGCCAGCTCAGTCAATCATCCAGACTGTTGCCCCTGTAACTACTGAAAAGGCTGCTGCCCCTCTTGAGGAAGCACACGTTTGTCTGGCCTCTCCACAGATACCCCTCCGTTCTGGTTGTACATCGGTACGGCTATTTGCATCGTTGAGGCACGCAAGTCACCCCACCTGGGCAATGTCTGTGGCTCATGGGGGTGGGGGCATAGGCTATTGCGCAATATTCTGAGCGACCGCCAATACCGATCTCAGGCTGTGAACGTTATTATGGAATACTGAGAACTGCACAATAAAAATCGAATGTAATGAAAATGTAATGATACAATGGTGTCTACATTAATACCATGTTACTTTCTTTTTGTCTATTAAAACGTCATTTAAGGTAGATTGCAACGTTTCGAATGGAAAAGAAACAGACAACTGTTGGTTTTACAATCGAATCTACATGGTTACTCAGCAAATCACACTGAAGTGATTTACTACACCCATTTGACCAAATATTAAATGCGCTGAATAACCGGAAATCACATGTTGGGATATTTTTGAGTGTGTGAATCATAGAACTATTCTTGATAAGATTACGCATTGTGGTATTAGCGAGGCAGTGCACAAATGATTTAATTCATACTTAACTGGAAGAGTGCATAAAGTTAAAATAAGTTGTTTACGTAAACTGAAAAAAATCTGCTGATTCCTCAAACAGGGAAGCTATCAAGAATGAGTCCCACAGGGTTCAGTCTTGGGTCCTTTTCTTTTTATGATACATATTAATTATTTGCCATTCTAAATTTGTGGTGATGCAAAACCAGTTCTTTTTCTTGTTGATACAAGTATAGTTATCACACCCAATAAATAAGATTTAACTGCTGAAATTGTAAATAACGTCTTTCAGAAAATTATTAAGTGGTTCTCTGCGAATGGACTCTTGTTAAATTTGGATAAAACACAGTATATACAGTTCCATACAGTAAATGGTGTCACAACATTAATAAATTTAGTCTGTGAACAGAAGTCTGCAGCTAAGGTAGAATATTCAAACTTTTTATATGTGTGCATTGTACAGAAATTGAACTGGAAGCAACACATTGTTGTTCCACTGAAACGTTTCAGCTCAGCAAATTATTCTGTTAGGGTTATAGCACATTTTGGTGACAAGTATCTCACAATCAGGAAATTAGCTTATTACGGCTATTTTCATTCGCCACTTTCATATGGCATTATGTTCTGGGGTAATTGCAAATTTTGGTAAAAAACATCTCTGTAAATTAGCTTACTATGCCTACATTGATTGACTGATTTCATTTGGCATCACGTTTGGGGTTAATTCCTCATTGACCAGATAGTATCCATTGCACAAAATCATATAATTAGACTAATTTCTGGAGCCTACCCAAGATCATCCTGCAGACAGTTATTTAAGGATCCAGAGATCTTCAAAGTACCTTCAAAATTGAAATAATTTCTGAATGAACACTCAGTACTTGAATTTTTACATTGAAACAGGTAATTTTGCAAGGGCCTCTGCTGGTCAGCGCACACTTCACACAGCACAGGCAGAGCAGAGCAGCGGCTAGCGCTCTCATAACGCAGCACGAGTTACAAGCTGACCGTGAACCTCTCCATGCAGTTAGACTCAATTCCCGTGTCTCCTTAAAAATCAAATAATTTCTCTCTCTCTCTCTCTCTCTCTCTCTCTGTGTGTGTGTGTGTGTGTGTGTGTGTGTGTGTGTGTGTCTTCCGGGCATCATATATGAGCAGCGAGAGGTCTCTGTTGAAAAATAGACAAAAGTGACGAATATACGGTGAACTTGTGTAGCTATGGAAATATCGTATCAGGTATTCAGAGAACTCTTCGGACTAAATATACGACAGTCAAAAGAGATTCACAGGCTGATAGAGGAAGATTTAAAAGAGACGCAATACTAATTGCAGAAAAATTAGGAATATGTTATACATACGTAATTAAAATCAGATTTAGTTTCCTCTCGCTTCTTTTATAATTAAGATAACCATGTGTGAGTAAATTCAATAATTGAAAGAACCACTGTACACCTGACATATTTAATCATAAATGTAGTACAGTTTGTACGATCTGAAACACTATTCTTGTCAGTGACACCTGCTAAGCTTTTGATATGTCCTTGTTGAAAGATAAATTGACATGCAAAATGTATGCAAATCATAGTTGCCTTGTTTAACTGCTTTTTCATGCATGCATCTCATTTCTTGGCTCTTTAAGGTCCTGAGTCTTATGATGTTCGCGTCTGTTTTTCTTGTTCTTCTTTGGCAGCAGCAGTTCTTGTACGTTCAGTATTTCATTAAAATGCGACAACAGTGGTTTTTATAAGCAAAAAGTAAACTAATTATAGAGAAGGATAAAGCTTATATTCGTCTACGTATGACAATTTTTTTTTTTTTCGAAGCGTGCTTTAAAGATGGACGGCCACCTATCCTCTGCCTCTGCGCTGCGTGTGTTGTATCAACTACGTGCTGGACCCAAGTCGCCGTGCTGCAGAATGCACGACTACTCCCCGTTGTAGGTTCGTGTCCTTTCTCGAGCATGTGTGTGTTGTATCCCTAGCTTAAGCCTATCGTGACCGAATACATTAAATTTTAGCATATTACTGTAAATTTTCGTTTCCTAATTTTGAAATAGATAGCGAGTCAGGGCATGTTTTTAATTTTCGGTTGTTAGGCCTATTCGTAGTTTTGCAATTATTTTAAGTGGGACCTACATGTCCCACTGGAACTGAGGTGCAGTAAATTTAGTAGGGATAACGGTCTGTACAAATAACTATGTTAGTACTCAGTGGCGTAACTAGGACTTGGCTTGGGGGGGGGGCGGTAGATCTGCTTGACGAGCAAAATTTTAGACAGACAGACTACCATCGACCACTCCCGTTGAAGAAACTAATTCACTCCCATCCAATGGAAGATTATGGTAAAATACCCCAAGTTTTCAATCTTTACCTTTACCAGATTGTTGTTAAACGATTTCTTTTCTTCCTTTTTCTTTTTTTTTTTTTCTTTCTTTCTTCTTTTTTTTGGGGGGGGGGTTCTGGGGAGGGGTTCTATCCCCCCTCATCCCCCCCATAGTTACGTCACTGTTAGTACTATTATAATGTCAAACATATTTACTCATTCAGAGCTTAACACTTTTATGTAATTTTGTCAAACATAACTGTACGAGCCTCTGGTTCCACGTACATTAACTGAAGATGTGTAAATGTGAGACTAGAATCTCCCCATCGTTTCCACCTTCTCAATTAATCAAGACGTAAACTGAATTATAATATTTACGCATTTATTAGTAACAGTTACACAAATGTTTTGCCAGCCGCGATTACAGTGTTACAATATGAGGAGCCTACTAGCGGTAGCCCTCTGAGACGTCCGACATGCGTCTGTTAGCGACGGAGCCTCGATACAGTCTGCCGTGCCGAGTGTCGCGCACCCAGCATGAGGGCTGGGGCGGCATCGGACCAAAGGCAGTATACCTGCCGGCGGGCCCGCAGTGGTGGTCAAGCTGCCCTTGGGGTTCCAGCATTTCTCCCAGGGGGCAGACCTGACTAGGCGGCATCTCCGCCCAGCCACCAACCACCACCAGATGGCAACTGCGAGTCCAAACATCCTCCCACTCAAAATGAGGATACTCATTTTCACAGTCACAATCATTGACACACAAAATTCAAATGAGCAAAACAAACAAGAAATGTCAAAACAAACAAGAACTGGCAAAACAAACAAGAACTGGCAAAACAAACAAGAAATGGCAAAACAAACAAGAAATGGCACAATAGCAACAATGAGAGAAGTGGCTTTAAACAGGCCTGGACCAACTTCAAGCAAGACACACAAAGTATACATCTAACACAATAGTAATAAAAAAATACACATATATACAAATTGACACAATGAAGAAATCACTGCTTTGTGAAGGGACACAACTTGGCAATGGGCCCTTTGAACTGGCCGTTAGCAGCCTTCACTAACACCACACGAACACACTTGCCAGGACCAGGAAACAGCTCGACGATGACACCCAGCTTCCACACCAGGGGTGGTAAGTTGTCTTCCTTGACCAGCACGTGATCGCCGATCTGGGGTTGCCAGGCTGCCTCCGATGTCCATTTGGTGCGCTGCTGCAGGTTGTGTATGTACTCCGTTGACCACCTCCTCCAGAATGATTGGTACATTTGTTGGGTGAGTTGCCACCTGTGCAACCGGTTGGCAGGGATTTCCAGGACAGAAGGTTCAGGGTAAGTACAAAGGGGTTGTCCAATTAGGAAGTGACCAGGAGTGAGCGCAACAGGAGAATCAATATCGTCAGAGAGAGAACACAATGGCCTTGAGTTCAAGCACGCTTCTATCTGACTCAATACAGTGGTTAACTCTTCAAATGTTAGTATTGCATTGCCAACAACACGTTTGAAGTGTGACTTCATGGACTTGACTCCTGCCTCCCACAGTCCACCGAAGTGAGGGGCACGAGGTGGAATGAACTCCCAACTAATCCCTCCTGAGGTCGAGAAGCTCACCAACCACCTCTGTAGAGCCAACAGATCTCCATGTTCCCTAGCTCAGCATATTCGTGCATGAACGCTCTTTAAATCTCCCCTCAAGAAGGTCCAATCTACGAGAGGCCTGTTGTCGTGACTCACCCAATGGTTTGCAGTCCGGTTTCATTGGGAATCGAACTACAAACCTACCTTCTTTGGTACGAGTTGTGTGGCGCTGAAAGTGAGCCTCACACAGCTTGTCCTGTTTGCTTAATGCCTTCGTATTCACTTCTTCTAGTTTCCAAAAGCTTTGCAATTTGGCATCTAGACTATCAGCCCTGACGAAGCATGATCTCACTGTGAAAGCAGGCGTGTTATGTGGAGCAGCCGGTATCCTGCCAGACAAAATCCAGCCAAATCTTGTTTCGACTAGTGAAGGATGATTCGGCTGCACTAGTCTTTCATTGCACAACACATCGAAGAAGACTTCTGCTCCAAGCATCAAATCTATGGGGCTAGGTTTGTTGAATTCTGGATCAGCGAGTGGGAGTTGACATGGAATATTCCAGAAACTTGTATTTATATAGCTCGCTGGTAGGTTACTGGTAACATTATCCACAATAGCACAGTTTGTTTTCACCTGAAAATCACTAAACCTAGAAGACAATTCGATGTTACATGTTTGTGACACCGACACTGTGAGGGCATTATTCATACCATTTACTGGAAATGACTGCTTGATACGTTTCAATTTCAGTTTATCTGCCAAGCGCCTGGATATGAATGACAGCTGACTTGCACTGTCAAGCAAAACTCTACAAGAGTGCTGCCCACCTTGGTTGTCTTTGATGTTGACAACAGCTGTCGCCAACAAAGCATTGTGGTGGGTTTTTGTATTAGCACTTACAGCTTGATGAGCTACATACTGATTCGTAGCTTCACCATTTTGACTGTGCTTAGAATCAGCTGCTTGATGGAGCAGTACATTGTGCCTGCCCTTACAGAATTTGCAGCAGGAAAGCTTGCAACTATGCGCATAATGACCACTGCGGCAGCACAAGAAACAAAGCTTATTCGTGGCTACATAATCGCGCCTCTCACTGACATCTAAGGCAATAAATCCCTTGCAATCAGTGAGTGCGTGATGCTTTTTACAATACTCACAAACTACTTCAACATCAGCACTGGCCAGATGAGCTCTCCTCACATTTTTTACATGATTGGCACTGCTTGGATTACTCTGCGTCTCTTTGGGAGTATTATCCCTAAATTTAATCAGTTCAAAGGCTAGACATTTTGTCTCTAAGAACTGTATGAGTTGGTTCAATGTGGTGAACGTCGACCCAGACATTTTTTCCTCCCACTCCTGACGATCTGTGGGACGCATGCCATTCAATATTTGTTCTGAAAGGAGAATTTCATGAAGTAGCACATCAGGCTTAAGAGCTTCTAGGGCCTTCAGATGGCTACATACATGGTTAATCAACTGCCAATAATTGGTTGACGTACCGTGGCTGACGCTAGGAGAATTTAATAAAGCCTTAGCATGTCTGGCCGCGACTATCTTTGGATTATTGTATCTTTGTGTAATGAGTCTCCAAGCTACTGGGAAGTTTTCTGAGGTTACTGGTAAATGTTTTAGAATGTCCCTTGCTTCACCTCGCAATGTTGAATTTAAATAATGAAACTTTTGAATATCGTCAATTGAGTCATTATTCATGACGAGACTCGAGAAAGCATCTCTGTAGGATGACCATTTGAGATAATCCCCTTCAAAGGTTGGCAAATTTATGGCAGGTAATTTCAAATTGCTTACATTGCTCGAATGATTAGAGTTGGCAGGCTCAGGCTTCTGAGCGTGCCTCTTCAATAAACCCCGTATGGTACATTCAATGTGTTCACAAGAGACCTCGAAATCTGCCCTATCACTACTGTGATCTGTCAATTCATCGTCCATTTCGAGTTGGGATTGTGGGGACTCAAAATCCGCTTGAATTTGCGCCAATTTGCTTAATCTATATTCTAAGATTTCAATGCTAAGTGTCTCTGCATCTTGCATTGAATTACTCAAGCGTGAAAGAGCTGCCTTTGCAAGTCCTCTCTGCTTGACTAACCGAGCTCTTGCTGCTGGCTCCATTGCAGGGAAGAGCAGATTAGAAATAGGATGCCAAGCGGTAACACTCACCAAGGCTGTAGCGGCGCTGAGGCAGTGCAGAGGTGGCGGCCGCGGAGTCCCGTGATGCCGTCGGCAGACGTGGTGCGAGGCGCAGCTTCCGTTGGCGCCAAACTGCGGGTTGGTCGGAGATGATGCTGGTGCGTGATGGCGTCGGCAGTCGTGATGCGAGCAACAGCTTCCGTTGGCGCCAAACTGCGGGATGCTCGGAGACGATGGCGGTACCGTGTGCTCGCTTTAACGCGATCGCGCGTGATGCAATAGCCGGTCACAAGTACTGCACTCACACACGTAGTCAAGGCTGTTATTTGCGTTGTCCCGTACAGACCTTGAGACACACAGTGGCGCTTACAAGCCGCGAACATGTGCAGTACACACGTGATTCACAAAGTTCATTTCCGGAAAGTAACTGCGAATGCGCTTTCGCGTGAACACTAATCTTGCGGTCTACGTTTTCGTGGTCACTGTATCCGGCCCGGAGGACCAAATGTACGAGCCTCTGGTTCCACGTACATTAACTGAAGATGTGTAAATGTGAGACTAGAATCTCCCCATCGTTTCCACCTTCTCAATTAATCAAGACGTAAACTGAATTATAATATTTACGCATTTATTAGTAACAGTTACACAAATGTTTTGCCAGCCGCGATTACAGTGTTACAATATGAGGAGCCTACTAGCGGTAGCCCTCTGAGACGTCCGACATGCGTCCGTTAGCGACGGAGCCTCGATACAGTCTGCCGTGCCGAGTGTCGCGCACCCAGCATGAGGGCTGGGGCGGCATCGGACCAAAGGCAGTATACCTGCCGGCGGGCCCGCAGTGGTGGTCAAGCTGCCCTTGGGGTTCCAGCATTTCTCCCAGGGGGCAGACCTGACTAGGCGGCATCTCCGCCCAGCTACCAACCACCACCAGATGGCAACTGCGAGTCCAAACAATAACTGAGTAAATCGTGATACTTTTCAGTAGCTACATATGAAATTTGTCCATGTCTTTTGTTTCCGTGTGCTGTAGTGTTTTTCATGCCTTCTTGTGCTCCTTGTTGTAAAATGTTTCCAAATGCGTTTAAGCGCCCATCATCAGGAAGGCCAGAAACTCCTGGTTTGTACATAATTCTTCTTTGTTTTTGGCCAGAAACTCCTGGTTTGTACATATTTCTTCTTTGTTTTTGGTCTCCTTTCTCCGCAGTTTGTAACACTACATCGCAGTCATCGCATTGCAATATCCATTTCAGTACATTTTAATTTTTATTAATTTTTGTAAGAGGCAGAATTTACGTTGTTTTTTTTTTATTTTTTATTTTAATGAAATCTGTTATATCTTTGTAAAGTCAGAATAGTTGAAGTCATAGAGTAACCGTGTCAAAACACTGCAATCTCAGTTAACATTTGTCGTAAATATAGTATAAATAGTAACCGCAGTAGCATTGCTCTCTCTCTCTCTCTCTCTGTCATTGTTTTACGGTGTGTAAGGATCTCTCTGTAATCGTCTCAGGTGATTGTCTTGCAAATTAGTCTGGTATCATGTACGGAAATGTTTCATAACCTTTTAATTCGCGTTTAAATTATTTCTACAGAAATTAAAGTCTTTGATAATTAACAATGAATGATAGAAAGGTTACATGATTGCGTAGTTACATTATCTATGGACTTTAATTCGGGATTAGGCTACGAAACGTAGAAAAATTCTGCCTCCTGTCAAGATAATTAATATTCAAGGGCACTTTAAAAGAAAAAAGCTGACAATTAATTTCATTGAGAAAGGATAGAATGTAATAAGGAACTTCAATTTGGCTTTAGGAGAATATTCTGAACTTTGATTGTACCAGGGATATAATGAACTATCAATGTGAAGAAATATATTTTGAGAATTGTGTCTCAAATAATGCGTGACTTTGTTCAGTGTATGTTGTAACTGTGTGCTTTTAAAGTGAAAAATATAACAGGAATTGTGTTTTTAAAAAGTTTCTCGAAAACCTTCTTATGTAGAAAGTACCCTTCATCAAATCGATATATTTGAAAATTACTTTTAAATAACACCGTTGACTGTGTTTGAGATAGGAATATCGAGGGTAAAATTATTAAAAACATTATTCAGTAAAAGAAAAAAATCAAGCTATATATATATATATATATATTATGGTTCAGTTTGTACTTACGTTAAAACCAAAAAGCCGTAATTGAATATACTAACAATTGACAGGCTTACCAAACTAAATTCCTGATGTATGACGCAACTAAAACTTTGAGAGCCTAGTAAACGAATACATCGTAGGCGACGAAAGCCTTGCACATCATATAACCGTCCCCTACGATAAAAAAAAAAAAAAAAAAAAAAAAAAAAAATGTACCCAAGTACGTTGCATAAATGTCGCCCTAGAACATGGGGCCCGAGCTAAGAAAAAACGAAGAATAAAACTTGAAGATTGAAGAAAACGGACTTTAAAAACTTGTACGGAAGATACGACCGGAACCCTGAGAAGAAGGGGAAAAAATGAGATTCTTGACAAATAATTGGGACAATTTTGGAAACTGAACAATTTAATAATCATTTCTGTAGCTGTGGACTTGTAGCAGATACAGAGAAAAAGGTGATTATCGTGATAAACTTTTATTATTGTGAAATACTTAAAAGACTATAATATTCCTTTCATTGTGTTTTATGTGTAATATTTGTATGTGTACTAATAAGAACAATTTTTCTGTTTCATGCTTAAAAATATAATGTTATTGTGGATTATGAGCATATTTGGGGGAAAAAATCCACATACCTGAATGCTCAATTATATTAAAGTAAGAAGAAAAAGTTTTAATCTGTTCTGCTAGGTACAGTTATGAAAGGTAAGGACAGCATTTTACTTGTATTTTGCCTTGTGGAATTATGTACCTGTAAATGCATCTGCTCTGTGCATTACTAATTCGTTATCAAATCAAGTACAACAAAAGATTTTATACGAATTACCAAGGCAAAATACATCTTGTATTATATTTGTAGCTGTGTGTACCACTGTAACTTTGTTAGGAAACAGGATAGGACGGGGATTTATTTGATAGGGAAAGAGTTAATTTGTCGTGTGAAGTGTATTTCAGACTTTATCTGTGTGTGCTAGAATTAAAACCAGTTGTAGTATGATTAGGCCAACCACAAAAGCAAAAAATGGCATCCGTAAATAGGATCGTAACTCGTTCACAGGACAATAGTAATGTTAGGATTGAGGAAGATAGAGAGTGCTTTTCTGAACCTGATCTAACCGAATATATAGAACCAGAACAGGTTTCTGAACACTTCAATCTCTAACCAGAGTACGTATCGAGGTCAGGAATTCACGATGGAGTCCCCGAGGACACAAAATTTGAGTCCAAACATGAATGCAGCAACAATGGTAGATCCATTTGCGTTAATTTTACAAAAATTACATTAACAAACTAAACAAATACAAATTAGGCGTGAGGAACATACTAAAGAAATACAAAATTGTCGTGAGGAACAAAATAAAAACTAGCCGAATACTGCAGGCAGGTAAACGGTTTAAAAAGCAAGAAAATACTATTAATGAAATCCGGACGGAAAATCGTAGGAATTACGACCTTTTAAAGCAGCGCTTGGAAGGACATATTAAGCAACACGAGAATTACACAACATAACCTCTAACCTCAAGTTGAAAATCGAAGAACGAGAGGCAAATCATCTAATCGCGGAATTTAAGAATTTAAGATCGGAAGTAGAAGAAATTAAAACAACTTTCGAAGAAGTCCCTCTGAAGGTCGAAGAGATACAGTCCGACTTAAATAAAATGAAAGCCGCCCAAAACACCACTCAGCGTTATTGATGAAATTAAACTAACGCAAATGAAACTATCAATAACTTTCTGCACGAGTCATCCAAAAGAATTAATAGCAATGTACAAGACTGGCTTGCAAACCAAGCGACTGTAACCTAACAAAAAATTAGAAGGAAATACAGTCGAACTTAAATAAGATACCTAATAATAATGATAAAAATCAAAATCACAGAGATTATCATAACACAAGCCCTCCATCTGAAGCAAGTCGAACAGAACATGTGTATACAGAACATATTTCGAATGGCCGAAATTGCAACAGAAGTGTACCAGTGGAGACTTGGAGCACGCAACAGTGTCAACATAACAGACGCACGGAAGCGACGGCTAGTAAAATTTATGAAGTGCCGGACAACGAAGCCGAAGTAACCTTCTGCAAACAGCAAGTGCAGCAAGATTTCAATTCACCGATTCCATAGGATGCAATTTACCGCGAAGTCCAGTAGCGAGTAACACTAGAGAATCATGTCACCATGGTTGTGCTAATTTTTCGTGTTCAAATAGAGACCCGAAGATACTGAAAAACAGACACTTTCAAACCTTTTCGTCCGAGAAGGAAGATATGCATCCCATCATTGTCATCAGAAGTTTCCGCAATGTATTTCCCCGGAATTGGGATGAATAAAGTAAATTGCAGTTTATTGCTTCACATATAGTTGGCGAGGCCTCTTTGTGGGCAAACGATGTAATAGAAACATCGGAAAAATAGAAACACTGGGACAAATAAGATAAAAGTTAAAAAAGACTTTGAAATTTAAATAAAAGCCCTGAGAGACAGAATTCTTATTCTCAAACATTCTAAAGGTTATCTAAAGACATTATTAGGTAAAAAAGAATTAATAGCAATGTACAAGACTGGCTTGCAAACCAAGCGACTGTAACCTAACAAAAAATTAGAAGGAAATACAGTCGAACTTAAATAAGATACCTAATAATAATGATAAAAATCAAAATCACAGAGATTATCATAACACAAGCCCTCCATCTGAAGCAAGTCGAACAGAACATGTGTATACAGAACATATTTCGAATGGCCGAAATTGCAACAGAAGTGTACCAGTGGAGACTTGGAGCACGCAACAGTGTCAACATAACAGACGCACGGAAGCGACGGCTAGTAAAATTTATGAAGTGCCGGACAACGAAGCCGAAGTAACCTTCTGCAAACAGCAAGTGCAGCAAGATTTCAATTCACCGATTCCATAGGATGCAATTTACCGCGAAGTCCAGTAGCGAGTAACACTAGAGAATCATGTCACCATGGTTGTGCTAATTTTTCGTGTTCAAATAGAGACCCGAAGATACTGAAAAACAGACACTTTCAAACCTTTTCGTCCGAGAAGGAAGATATGCATCCCATCATTGTCATCAGAAGTTTCCGCAATGTATTTCCCCGGAATTGGGATGAATAAAGTAAATTGCAGTTTATTGCTTCACATATAGTTGGCGAGGCCTCTTTGTGGGCAAACGATGTAATAGAAACATCGGAAAAATAGAAACACTGGGACAAATAAGATAAAAGTTAAAAAAGACTTTGAAATTTAAATAAAAGCCCTGAGAGACAGAATTCTTATTCTCAAACATTCTAAAGGTTATCTAAAGACATTATTAGGTAAAAAAATGGTTCAGTTAAAAACAGTACGTTAAAAAACAAAAACCGGATTTGAATATACCATGAATTGACAGGCTTACCAACCTAAATTCCTGATGTACGACGAAACTAAAATTTTAAGAGCCTAGTAAACCAATACATCAACGACGACGAAGGCCTTGCGGCTGTTTGCTGATGATGCTGTGGTGTATGGGAGGGTGTCGTCTGTAACTGACTGTAATAGCATACAGGATGACTTGGACAAAATTCCTAGTTGGTGCGAAGAATGGCTGCTTGCTCTCAATGTAGAAAAATGTAAGGTGATACGCATGAGTAGAAAAAACAATCCTATATTGTTCGAATACAGCATTAGTAGTGAGCTTCTTGATGTTGTCGCGTCGTTCAAATATCTAGGCGTAACATTGCAGAGCGATATGAAATGGAACGAGCATGTAAGGACAGTTTTGAGTAAGGCAGACAGCCGACTTCGGTTTATTGGGAGAATTTTGGGAAGATGTACTTCATCTGTAAAGGAGACCGCGTATAAAACGCTTGTACGACCACGTCTTGAGTATTGCTCAAGTATTTGGGACCCGCAGCAGATCGGTTTGAAGGAAGACATAGAGGCGGTTCAGAGGCGAGCAGCTAGATTTGTTACCGGTAGGTTCGACCAATGCGCGAGTGTCACGGAAATGCTCCGGCAACTCAATTGGGGATCGCTGGAAGAAAGACGACGTTCTTTTCGTGAATTTCTGTTAAGTAAATTTAGAGGGCCGGAATTTGAAGCTGAGTGTAGTACGATCTTGCTGCCGCCTACTTACATTTCGCGTAAAGATCACAAAGACAAGATAAGAGAAATTAGGGCTCGTACGGAGGCATATAGGCATTCTTTCTTTCCTCGTTCAATTTGGGAGTGGAATAGGAAAGGAAATGCCTAGTAGTGGTACAGTGTACCCTCCGCCACGCACCGTACGGTGAATTGCGGAGTATGTATGTAGATGTAGATGTAGATATAACCGTCGCCTACGATAAAACTGATAATAATAAAAAAATCTGTCTAACATGGATTCCTTTTGGGCCTGTTGGTGGCTCGAAGACTGGAGTAATTTTATGTTGAGTGACGGACGCTCGGCTTGTTTCTGCTCTAAAACTGGTAGTATATGACGAATTAAACTGATTCAAAGATGCTGAATGAGAGTGAGGCCAAATTAATTTCCTGGATATACCCATCGCAAATTTGGCCTGCTTCTTCCTTCTCTATAATGAACTTTATGTTCTTGTGTATTGTGTTTATCTCTGTGTGCAGTTGGTGTATTTTATTTTCTGGTTCATCTATCAAGCAGAGGATATCATCCATGTATCCCCACCAGTATATTATAATGTATTTGCCTGGTACTATTTCTTCAAATGTACTTTTTTCTATTCACTGCAGAGAAGGAAGAAGTAGCCCAATTTAATTTCCTGGACATATCCATCACAATGAAAAATAACTCACACTCATTCAATATCTACAGAAAAAGTACTGCTTCAGACATAATATTACACCAGCCTTTGAACCACATGCGAGGCCCCAAAGGAATCAACACTCAGATCCATGTTACACAGATTAAACACAATACCTCTAGACAAACAATTACAACAAGGAGCTGAACATCATAAAAGAAAAGAACACATAGTAGACGAGACCTCCCCCTCCTTCAGACTAGAGATGGGTAAAACCGATCTTTTCAGAGATTGGGTCAGAAATAGTCATTCACTAGGATGAACTAGTTCTTTTTCATGGCTCACCGACTCACCAACTGATAAAAAACGTAAAACGATGTCACATTGCTTTTTTGTCACTATACCTTTATCTGATTTGGCCATATTGTGAAAGAAGAAAGAAGAGTAATAATTTTATTGTAAGTCCTTAGTAGTTTCGAGAATTAAAATTTGTTAGTTACACCTACATTAAAATTTAAAAATGTTATAACAGAATTTAAATATTTTTGAAGGTGAAATATTTGGAAAAAGAAAAAAATATTATTTTTATATTTGTATACTCTCATTCAAAAAATAAGAATATTTTTCAGAATAAAATGATACTAGTTCCATATTTACACAGTGAGTAGTTTGCGAGTTTGAGCGAGTTGAATGAAACGTGATAGCGCGAGAGGTCCATGCAGGACGTGGCAACTGCCGCAGCAAACTAGCCATGCGCACTAATGCCGCGTGCTACGTGAGCAACAAAAGCGAGCGACAACGCGCGATATTCAGCGTCGCGACACGGCAGCTACAAGCAGCGACATTCGACGACACAGCCGGGTGTCTTACGTGAGCGCGACAGATTCTTGCTACAAGATGGCCGCTAGAACCGATCACCTGTTTCTAAAGTCTGGCACTCATAAACAGTAAAATAATGATAGCTCCATAGTAAGCAATAAAGTTTTATTTGATGTAGGAAATAAGACGCCAAAAGAGTAATGTCCATTAAATTGACAAAGCGAGCAATGTTCGTGGACTATTTCATTCGTAACTTCAAATACGAAAAAAAGACTGTGAAGATATCCAGCCAAATTCTTCGAAAATACGACGACGAGTACAGATACTTTTGACTATGACGTCAATGAGTTTTTCTTTTGTGGATACAAATCATCAACAACTGATTAAGTTCGAAGAGGGTCTTGCCAAAATAAATAATTAGGTAAATAACTGCGGTGATACTCTAACAGTCGGCGTAGTACAGGGGTAGCGTTCGGGCTGGTACAATTTCCGTTCCATCTTATATTTTAATTCCTGTAACTACATCCCTTTCACCTGCTATTGTGTAAGTTTTATATATTCTCTATACAGAGCATGTCAAATAGTTTTTAAGTGCTTCCGAATATGTTTTATCTTTAATTGCAAACACACACATCCCGCTTTACCAAACACATTAAATTCATAATGAAACATTATAGCAAGATATTTTACTCAGAAACGTAATTTTAGACACATCTCGTTTGACATCCTAGTGTTTTCTCTCTCTTGGAAAACAAGTTTGTTGTTACTGTTAACGATTTGACGCCAGCAGCAAAAATTTCAAATGGACACATTCCCAAGACTGAATGGTTTCAGAGATAGATAACATTAATGCACATTGTTATTTTCTTTTTTATTCGATTATATAGTCATTGTTTTCAACGGGCCAAAATAGTATAGATGCATAAAAGATGCATAATTTGTTACAGGACACTCGTCTATCAAGTCAGGAAACTGCATGATATGGGCTTACAAAATCTAAGCAACAGAGAATGCACATTGCACAAGACTTTGTCTCTCTTTCTCCCTTCATGCAAACTACAAGTCTTCGAGAAAAATGGAGTAGGATCTTTTTCGCAGAAATTTTATATAGTTTAATTTTGTACAGTAATGCGTTTTTGCTACGGACTTCATATTTCCTGTTAACATGTAACATTAAATAAATACGTTTCATCTCGAGTGCTATTCGAAATAGGACATTAGCCGATATTACGGTTTCTGGTGCTTCAGATGATCGTTTCTGTAAGTGAGCTGCAAGCTTTATCAGAACACAGGATTCGAGAGAACAGAGAGATGCGCAGAGTCGCTTTGTTCGGCACCATGCGGTTCGCCAGAGGAGTGGGGGGAATAATGAGCAGCGCGCCACACGGGCGGCTCCGCAAGCGAGCAGAGTCAGGAGAGTAGTAGAGAGAGGTGAACCGGTGAGCCAGCTAACTCACCTACTCAGTTGGCGGTCGGATCGCCTCGATCGCCTGAGTCTTTCGGAGCAGCGAGCTAGCGGGATTCGGGAGCTGCACGCTCACTGAACGTGGTGCTTGTGTGACTTGTCGACTCTCGACTCACCAATTCTCGTCTTGCAGCACGGAGGCGCTGCAGGTGTTTAAGCGCTCATTGTTTGTAGTTTTATACTTGCACATGGTCTTTACCACATTTATTTTGTAGCTTAGGAAACTTCTGAAGCATATGGCAAGGGGTTTAGGAAACTTCTGAAACATGTGGCAAGGGGTGCTTATGCAGCTCATTGCTGTCACCACAGGGACTTTTCGGGTCGGATGAACTACCACTCTTTTTTTTCGGATTCATCCATCACTCACTCCTTAGAAGGATCTGGCTCTTTGAATCAGTTCAGGAGCAGATTGCCCATCTCTACTTCAGACCCACCACATAATACGACCACATAAAACAACAACAACAAAACCCTACCGACACACAACACCTACAGAAAATCAGAATCTCTCTCTCTCTCTCTTTCTCTCACACACACAAACACACAGAACTTCGCTTGTAAAACTAATATCGTATTTATAAATACACACACACAATAGTCAGAACATCACGCACAAACGTGCTAGCAGACAACTGTTTTGATAGAAACGAAACAAAAACATGTACCACAGTGCGAACCAAAGAACTTGTAAGCAAATGAAACACACACACACACAGGGGAAATCAAAACAAACGACAAAGCCTACCAAGCCATAGAAATGGCGATTTTTCAGAAACTTTTATGAGAAATGAAAATGTAAATATTGTAATTATTAACAGAGACAGCAAGTGGCAATATGCTACAAAAGACACATGAAGAGGACAACATAAAAATACGTGAGTAATGTTAGTAGTCCATTTTATTCAGAATCAAAATAATCCTATTGCATGAGAAATATTATCGATCGAATGTAATCAAACATATAATGTAAAACAAAACATTTCCTGTACAGTTGACCACTGACGATGCTTTATAATAAAGCGAAACGCGTTTGGTCTCAATTAGACAAGGGTTTTCCGCTTAGCAGGGCATGGAACCCGGTTTTATTAAATATGAAAAAAACATCGATCTTTTATGCAACCTACCAGATTGCTGGAAGACAACCCATGACTGCGATATATCGCGAGCACCGCCTTTCCGCCACCGGCGGTGCCGCAAGACCTGTCTGTGTGCAGTACCTGTGACAGGCCGCGCACGCGCCTTACACCACTCACAGGCCTATATAGAACGGCGTTCCATGCCCTCGGCATCAGTTGTCGGCGAGTTTCAGCAGCAGCAGTTCTCCTGAGGATGGCCGAAATATTGAGTCACTTTGACTTCAAAATCCGGCAGCAAACCCGAAGAAACTATGAAGATCAATTAGACTAATTTGCAGGTGTATAAGATGGTTACCTGACCCATACAAATTCCTGGTTTGCTTTTGTTTGAATGCTTGCTTTACCCTTCTCTTTATAATCTCTCAGTTGGAAGCTGCCTTACAAAGGCAAGGCGAGAAGACAGTTGGTCATATTTTCCGTCGTTAGTACAGTTCCAAATGATGAAACCGTTTATAGTTGCAAGGCCCACAAGAAAATAAATAAGACGACTCTATAATTTAAGTGATCTTCTACTAGTCTGATGCTCCCATTACAGATCCGTGCTCTTCTATGAATGCCGAAGTTGTGCAGTGTTTCTTCTTGTGACAAGTCTTACGAGTTTTGGGTGGTGAGCAGCTTATTATCTGGCTTATTATCTTGCTATTTTACAGCAAATAAACAACTTGTTCTACGGAAGACAGACTCTCCATGTTGTAATTTGTCCTTCTGTTCATAATGTCAGGTAGGTCCTTCCTAGTCTGTCAACTACATTTCTTCCTGTGTTAATCTCGACATTTCTGTGGACTGGAAGTGACAAGATATTATTAAATGTTACTTAAATTATTCTTTTTGTGTTCTAGCTAGTGTCAGATTCAATGTACCTTCTTAGTTTCCAACGAAACAGATGAATGTGCTAAGTCGTGGCTTCCAGTATGTAACAGTAACAAGAATCCACCTACAACGTGACGTTTTTGCATTTCATGATGAATCATGATAAATAGAATAAAATTACGATTTACCCATAAATATGTGCAAAACAAAGTAAAGAAGATAATAAATACTTTTACTAAACTTATCTATTGGTGTCAAGCGAAAATCCTATACATATTATAAATGCGAAAGTTTGTATATTTGTTACCGCATCACGCAAAAACTACAGCACTGATTTAGATGAAATTTCATATAGAGATTTCTTATGTCTTGGATTAGGACATAGGCTACTTTTCAAAATGTTTATTACAAGTTATTTATTTGAAATATATATCCATAGAAATACGTAACGGTTGTAAGAAGCTTCTAATATAACAGCAGAAGTACTCTGTAGGGTATGTTATGTTTAGCCGCGAGGGTTAACGCATCATGTCATAAGCTTCCGTTATTTTGGGCAATGGTTCGATTCCTCCTATAGTGAAATTTTTTTCTTTGTTATTGTTATCTTTTTTAGTTTCGAATATACGAAAAGATTCTTTGATACTGCCAAAACGGCTTAACTGATACAGAATTACATACACAAGAAATCTGAATGTTGGCGTTTATGCCGCATTCATTTTCATTTGTTGTAACAAATAAAGGAAGTATGTATATAAATTGAAGACTTTAAATAAAATATGCTCTAAGTACCATAGCAAAAAACATTGACGTTTTGTGTAGAATGGGATCTAGATACCAAGTCCTATTTTGTGTACAAAGCGCGAACTGCCACGTATAAATAGCGTACGTAAACTGCAACGACAGTAGTAGGAAATGTACTCAACAGATGGCAGGCGGTACGCTGCAATTAACATATGAAACGTTGTGTGTTCCGGCCAACTGCAACGAAAGTAGTGGCAAATGCACTCAACAGATGACAGGCAATATAACACCAATGAAAATATTTCTCAGGACGTATAATGTGTATTCAATTGTGATCTTATCCAGGTTCTTAAATATTGTTTTCTCCTTGGTTGTACATGACGTGTATTGGACTGTCACCTTCAACTATAGATGTTCGAACATTGTGATGTTATCGAAATTCTTTAAAATTGTGTTCTCTTTGGATTTCAATGAATAATAGTTTATTTGGTGACAGAGACTGTATTAATACCACGAATTCCCATCATCCCAACAAACTTGCCATTCCAGTTTAAACGGTTACAGTACCCATTGAAAGTGGCTTTCTCGATTACTATAAACAAGAGTCAAGGACAAACATTAAAAGTGGCAGATATTCATCTGGCCACCCCATGTTTCTCGCACGGACAGCTCTAAGTAGGATGCTCCCGTGTATCGAGAGCTAGAAATCTCTACGTATACTCTGAGTGCAAGAAGTCTCGAAGCGTCGTTTACAGGGACGTATTGCAATAGATTTTAGGCTCTCCATCCGTTCCAAGACAATTATATATCACGTGCTAATAATGTCGCAAACAGTCTTGTAGTTATTTATGCCCTTTCTTGGCACTTTAATGTCTGACTATTGAACCGCGGGTAACACCGCGGGGAGCAGCTAGTATTAAATATTCGAAGGTCGGCACTGGACTGTGCTCGACAAGGCGTGGCTGCTAGTATTACATAAAACTAGCAAAAGATCCGACACAATAACCACAACTGAAACAAATAAGTGATAACACGCGGAGCAGACGCAAAACAAAAAGTCAGTTGGCTCCAAACTGTTTTTCGCGTTCAACAATAGCCGACAGCACCAAACAGATATGGGATTTTTATTTCATGTTAATTCAGGCACACGAAAGGGTTAAGTTAGTTTAAGTAATTTGTTAGTCTCTTGACTAATCACCACTGCTGTTTGGTCCCAAAGCTTTAGAAACATTTGAACATTTGATGTGCAGGATCTTCAGTAGTTGTATTACAACTTCTGTGTTCTTCCACTAAACACAGTGTTTCTTTCGATTCCCCCGCAGTATTTTGTGTTCATCGTATTTACGTCAGTTGTAATAGTAACAATGAGGTATGTATTTGAGTTTACGGACTTCATATTTGATTGATTTATCTTGAGACGAAGTTTAGTGGATTCGTGTTCATGGGGAGAACTTCACAGTTGGCCTTATTTAGAATCACTTCCCAATTTTCGCAACATACAGATTTCCTAATGATCCTGCATTTGGTAGTGATCATTTGATGTCTTTACGATACGACAAATGACAATCATCTGCAAAGAAGCTACGAGGGTTGCTCAGATTTTCTCCAGCATCTTTTGTACTGGGTGTTTTTGTAAGAGCGCGCAAAACTTTAACAGGACATGAGGATGTTTCACTGAACAATCTGAGGGAGGGAAGCTAGGGTGTGAGAAGCTAACTTCAGGATATAATAGGAATACAGTCACATGGCTGTGCACTTTTCTACATACGTTAATTACATTTAATTGCCAACCCATCAGTGACACAATGAACATGCCATTTTCACTGTATGGCAGTGACAGCCATCAACCTCAAAGCAAGCATGACACCGACGAACAGGATTCTGTCGCACCCTGACAAATATTCCTGGTGTGAATCTAGTCACAATACAAACACCTACAGCACGGACAACTAATTCCATATCCGTATACACTGGGGTCTCGTACACAATTGGCTTTTGATATCCCCACAGGAAATAATGTAGTGTAGTGTAATGTAGTGACAGCCTGCACTGTTACCGCTTCATTATATTATACTGCAGTTCTCTGAATAGCACTGAGTGATGGATGGACCAGTCGTTGATTAAAAGCACGTTGTGTGACGTAACATTGTAAATACAACATACCCACCTTATGAAGAAGTAAAATAAGTAAAACCTGCAACATGAGTTCCTAGTAATCAGACTCGTTCTCCCTGTTTCCTTGCTCAAAATAAAGAAATCATAAATACGCGAACACGAAAATTGAAGTATCGCTTTTTAATATTAGTTTATACTAGGAGGGCAATGACTCTCATACAGTGCGAAAGAGTATTTGCCAAAGATCGGCTCAAATAAAAATTCAGGTGTGTATGAAGTCGATAAGAGAGTTTAAATTCAAATGTTTGTGAATCTATAGAGCTTGTTTATCTTCTTTGGTTATTAGTCCTTAGGCTCACAAACTACTTAAACTAAGATAAAGTAACTAAGAACACACACACACGCCCCAGGGAGGAATCGAAACTCCGACGGCGAGCAATCGTGTGCTCCGCAGAAAGGCGCCTTAGACCACTTCAACGCGACAGAGTGGTTAAAGGAAGTAAAATTTTTCGTAACTGACAAGTAAGACGGTATTAGAAGACAATCCGCCGCGACAGGTACGACCTAGCACGAGAGCCATCTAGCGTTGAACGGGTGGAACTACAAGGTCGACCATGTTGTCAACAGTGCAAATCAAAATATTGTAGTAAGGAAATAAAATTATTTCTTGGGGTTGCTATCTCGCATATTACCCTGCAAGAATAACTTTGTAATGATGTACTGCAGCTACCAGACAATTCAATAAGGTCCTAAAATTTAATTACTTCATTTGCAATATGCGACTTCTTTATATTATTGGAAATTTTTTCATGTCTAATGCCTGTGTTACACTAAGTGCGTATTATAGCCACTGTGGTCGATTTTAAAACCTACTCCGTAAGTGTTTTCAATTGTACTGCTTGTTATTTTTGCTCTCCAAAAATGTTCAAATGTTTGTAAAGCTTATGGGACTTAACTGCGGGGTCATCTGTCCCTAAACTTACGAACTAGTTATGAACTAGCTTATACTAAAGACAGCTCAAACATCCCTGACTAGGAACGGCCTCGCGCATCGAAGCATAGAGCCTCGATGCGCTTGGCTACTCCGCCGCGGCTTTTGATCTCCAGTTGTCTCCTTGTCCGCTTTTCAATTCTTCTTATTTAGCTCCATTTCATCTCCATTACGTCAACGCTTTAATTTTGTAAAGTCTGTTCGCCGAAGAGTATCCTATGATGCTGCTGCCGGCCTGTTCCCTATGAGCTTAAAAATAACGATTAAAAAAGAAAGAAAAACTACAAGGGGAACGCTAACGGATCAGAATGACAGATGAAAAGCTAGATAGACAAATATTGGGTAGAGGAAGTAATAGGAATGTGAACATTCATGATTTGCTGAACTATACAATTAAGTGTGCACCGAAAATGATTCCAGATAAGTGTGAGAGTTACAATTGCGTTTTAATGAATTAAAAGTGCAGGTTTTGTAGCGCAAAATACTTCGCATCTGAAGTTACTGCACATGGTGCAATGGCATTCTCCTTATGCTGTCTTGTTTCCTCTTCACAGAGTCTTACTCCTTTCCTCATAGCGATTAGATAAAATCTCTAAATTTGCTGGGTTCATGAGCTAGGAATCTACATAACAATACATTCAAATTACTTTTTTTTTAATGAGTTTCGTTACTTTGTAAAAGCAGGACGGCCGCGATGTCTAAGGCGTCATGCTACGGACTGGGCGCCCGTTCCCGCTGGAGATTCAAGTCCTCACTCGGGCATGGGTGTGTGCTTGTGGGCGTAGTGTAAGTTGATTTAAGTAGTTTGCAAGTTTAGGTCCAATAGGTTTATAAACATTTGAAATTTGTTTGGAATTTCGTCAGCAGGTAATACTAGCACTTGTACATTTAAGTAAACAGCGCAGTACATGTAGCATAAATTGCAGAACCAATGAAACTCGTAAAGGTATGCGTAACACAAAGATAAGGACTCTGAGACCACCGATGCAGTCTGCAACGCCTACATCAGACATCAGGTGTGTGATGCAGGTGGGAGATTAGCTGCTTCTGCTATAATGGCAGATTATCAGGATGTGGGTTTGAACGTGGTGTTGTAGTTGGTGCAGGATATTTCACGAATGTGCCGTAAATATCTGTAATCCGGTAAAGCATCAAATCACCGACATCGCTGCGGCCAGAGAAAGATCCTGCAAAAACAGGACCAGGACGACTGAAGACAAGTGTTCAATATGACAGAAGCGCAATACTTCCGCAAACTGCCATGGATTTCATTGCTGGACAATCAATATCAGCGTGGGAAACATGATTGATATGAGTCCTCGACGTCAAAGGCAGATTCATACATCTTTGCTGATTGCACGAGACAGAACTTTATGTCTCGCGTGAGCCCTTCAACACGAATCAATGGACCCAGCATGTCAGCAGGGGACTGATAAAGCTAGCGAAGACTCTGTAATGGTGTGGGGCGCTTGCAGTTGGGAGTGATGTGGGCCTAGAGCCCCCACCACCTAGAGAGAAGGCCGCAGCGCTGTCGTATGACGTCAGGCAGACTAGGTTGCACGCGCAATGCTGACTGGGTAGCCCATGGGGCATGGCCCACAATGCCGAAGCAGAGAGCGAGTTAGCTATGTGTCCACAACCTATTCTGCCTGACGTTACATGAGAGCACCGCGGTCTTGTCTCTAGGTGGTGGTGGCATAGCTGACTGGGTAACCGCTGGGGCATGGCCCACTACGCCAAAGCAGCGAGCCAGTCAGCTATGCATGCACAACCTACTCTGCCTGACGTCACACGAAAGCACCGCGGTCTTGTCCCTAGGTGGCATAGCTGACTGGGTAGCCACTGGGGCACGGCCCACTATATCGAAGCAGCGAGCCAGTCAGCTATGCACGTGCAACCTACTCTGCCTGACGTCACACGAAAGCGCCGCGGTCTTGTCTCTAGGTGGTGGTGGCAGAGCTGACTATGTACCCGCTGGGGCATGGCCCACTACGCCGAAGCAGCGAGCCAGTCAGCTATGCACGCGCAACCTACTCTGCCTGACGTCACACAAGAGCGCCGCGGTCCTGTCTCGAGGTGGTGGTGGCAGAGCTGACTGGGTAACCGCTGGGGCATGGACAACTACGCCGAAGGAGCGAGCCAGTCAGCTATGCACGCGCAACCTACTCTGCCTGACGTCACACGAGAGCGCCGCGGTCTTGTCTCTAGGTGGTGGTGGCAGAGCTGACTGTGTAACCGCTGGGGCATGGCCCACTACACCGAAGCAGCAAGCCAGTCAACGATGCACGTGCAACCTACTCTGGCTGACGTCACACGAGAGCGCCGCGGTCTTGTCTCTAGGTGGTGGTGGCATAGCTGACTGGGTAACCGCTGGGGCATGGACAACTACACCGAAGCAGCAAGCCAGTCAGCTATGCACGCGCAACCTACTCTGCCTGACGTCACACGAGAGCGCCGCGGCCTTGTCTCTAGGTGGTGGTGGCAAAGCTGACTGTGTAACTGCTGGAGCATGGCCCACTACGCCGAAGCAGCGAGCCAGTCAACGATGCACGCGCAACCTACTCTGCCTGACGTCACACGAGAGCGCCGCGTCTTGTCTCTAGGTGGTTGTAGCGTGCTGATTGGGTAACCGCTGGGGCATGGCCCACTACGCCGAAGCAGCGAGCCAGTCAGCTATGCACGTGCAACCTACTCTGCCTGGCGTCACACGAGAGCGCCACAGTCTTATCTCTAGGTGGTGGTGGCATAGCTGACTGGGTAGCCACTGGTGCATGGCCCACTACGCTGAAGCAGCGAGCCAGTCAGCTATGTATGCACAACCTCCTCTATCTGACGTCACACAAGAGCACCACAGTCTTGTCTCTAGCTGGTTGTGGCGAGCTGACTGGGTAACCACTGGGGCATGGCCCACTACGCCGAAACAGCGAGCCAGTCAGCTGTGCACGTGCAACCTACTCTGCCTGACGTCACACGAGAGCGCCGCGGTCTTGTCTCTAGATGGTGGTGGCACAGCTGACTGGGTAACCGCTGGGGCATGGCCCACTACGCCAAAGCAGCGCGCCAGTCACCTATGCATGCGCAACCTACTCTGCCTGACGTCACACTAGAGCACCGCGGTCTTGTCCCTAGGTGGCATAGCTGACTGGGTAGCCACTGGGGCACGGCCCACTGTACCGAAGTAGCGAGAAAGTCAGCTATGCGTGTGCAACCTACTCTGCCTGACGTCACACGAGTGCGCCACGGTCTTGTCTCTAGGTGGTGGTGGCATAGCTGACTGGGTAAGTGCTGGAGCATAGCCCACTACGCCGAAGCTCCGAGCCAGTCAGCTACGCATGCGCAACCTACTCTGCCTGACATCACACCAGAGTGCCGCGGTCTTGTCTCTTGGTGGTGGTGGCATAGCTGACTCGGTAACCGCTGGGGCATGGTCCACTACGCCGAAGCAGCGAGCCAGTCAGCTATGCACGTGCAACCTACTCTGCCTGATGTCACACAAGAGCACTGCGGTCTTGTCTCTAGGTGGGGGTGGCATAGCTGATTGGGTAACTGCTGGGGCATAGCCCACTGCGCCGAAGCTCCAAGCCAGTCAGCTATGCACGCACAACCTACTCTGCCTGACATCACACGAGAGTGCCGCGGTCTTGTCTCTTGGTGGTGGTGGCATAGCTGACTGGGTAACCGCTGGGGCATGACCCACTACGCCGAAGCAGCGAGCCAGTCAGCTATGCACGTGCAACCTACTCTGCCTGATGTCACATAAGAGCGCTGCGGTCTTGTCGCTAGGTGGTGGTGGCATAGCTGACTGGGTAACCGCTGGGGCATGGACAACTACGCCGAAGCAGCAAGCCAGTCAGCTATGCACGCGCAACCTACTCTGCCTGACGTCACACGAGAGCGCCGCGGCCTTGTCTCTAGGTGGTGGTGGCAAAGCTGACTGTGTAACTGCTGGAGCATGGCCCACTACGCCGAAGCAGCGAGCCAGTCAACGATGCACGCGCAACCTACTCTGGCTGACGTCACACGAGAGCGCCGCGGTCTTGTCTCTAGGTGGTGGTGGCAGAGCTGACTGTGTAACCGCTGGGGCATGGCCCACTACACCGAAGCAGCAAGCCAGTCAACGATGCACGTGCAACCTACTCTGGCTGACGTCACACGAGAGCGCCGCGGTCTTGTCTCTAGGTGGTGGTGGCATAGCTGACTGGGTAACCGCTGGGGCATGGACAACTACGCCGAAGCAGCAAGCCAGTCAGCTATGCACGCGCAACCTACTCTGCCTGACGTCACACGAGAGCGCCGCGGCCTTGTCTCTAGGTGGTGGTGGCAAAGCTGACTGTGTAACTGCTGGAGCATGGCCCACTACGCCGAAGCAGCGAGCCAGTCAACGATGCACGCGCAACCTACTCTGCCTGACGTCACACGAGAGCGCCGCGTCTTGTCTCTAGGTGGTTGTAGCGTGCTGATTGGGTAACCGCTGGGGCATGGCCCACTACGCCGAAGCAGCGAGCCAGTCAGCTATGCACGTGCAACCTACTCTGCCTGGCGTCACACGAGAGCGCCACAGTCTTATCTCTAGGTGGTGGTGGCATAGCTGACTGGGTAGCCACTGGTGCATGGCCCACTACGCTGAAGCAGCGAGCCAGTCAGCTATGTATGCACAACCTCCTCTATCTGACGTCACACAAGAGCACCACAGTCTTGTCTCTAGCTGGTTGTGGCGAGCTGACTGGGTAACCACTGGGGCATGGCCCACTACGCCGAAACAGCGAGCCAGTCAGCTGTGCACGTGCAACCTACTCTGCCTGACGTCACACGAGAGCGCCGCGGTCTTGTCTCTAGATGGTGGTGGCACAGCTGACTGGGTAACCGCTGGGGCATGGCCCACTACGCCAAAGCAGCGCGCCAGTCACCTATGCATGCGCAACCTACTCTGCCTGACGTCACACTAGAGCACCGCGGTCTTGTCCCTAGGTGGCATAGCTGACTGGGTAGCCACTGGGGCACGGCCCACTGTACCGAAGTAGCGAGAAAGTCAGCTATGCGTGTGCAACCTACTCTGCCTGACGTCACACGAGTGCGCCACGGTCTTGTCTCTAGGTGGTGGTGGCATAGCTGACTGGGTAAGTGCTGGAGCATAGCCCACTACGCCGAAGCTCCGAGCCAGTCAGCTACGCATGCGCAACCTACTCTGCCTGACATCACACCAGAGTGCCGCGGTCTTGTCTCTTGGTGGTGGTGGCATAGCTGACTCGGTAACCGCTGGGGCATGGTCCACTACGCCGAAGCAGCGAGCCAGTCAGCTATGCACGTGCAACCTACTCTGCCTGATGTCACACAAGAGCACTGCGGTCTTGTCTCTAGGTGGGGGTGGCATAGCTGATTGGGTAACTGCTGGGGCATAGCCCACTGCGCCGAAGCTCCAAGCCAGTCAGCTATGCACGCACAACCTACTCTGCCTGACATCACACGAGAGTGCCGCGGTCTTGTCTCTTGGTGGTGGTGGCATAGCTGACTGGGTAACCGCTGGGGCATGACCCACTACGCCGAAGCAGCGAGCCAGTCAGCTATGCACGTGCAACCTACTCTGCCTGATGTCACATAAGAGCGCTGCGGTCTTGTCGCTAGGTGGTGGTGGCATAGCTGACTGGGTAACTGCTGGGGCATAGCCCACTACGCCGAAGCTCCCAGCCAGTCAGCTATGCACGCGCAACCTACTCTGCCTGACATCACACGAGAGTGCCGCGGTCTTGTCTCTTGGTGGTGGTGGCATAGCTGACTGGGTAACCGCTGGGGCATGGCCCACTACACCAAAGTAGCGAGCTAGTCAGCTATGCACGCGCAACCTACTCTGCCTGACGTCACACGAGAGCGGCGCGGCCTTCTCTCTAGGTGGTGGTGCTAGAGTAGAGTTGCGTTTGAACTTGACTCGAACTGTTCGAACAATTGACGTCATAGTTCCGGAAATTTCGCGATATGTTCGAACATTCGATCACGACACTATCTAGCAATGTCATGAGGTACTACCACAACGATTTACACCGATGATAATCATAGATATTTCCGGCGCTGTACAGTAAACTATTTATAACGAATATAGTGTCTTTATTATGGGTAATAGAAGTATGGGTAATAATAAGTATGGCTGTAGTAGCAGGTCATAAGTAAACACAGTAACGAATTTAGGCTATATGTAAACGGTAGCAATCGTGATTTAAAATTTTAGTACCGCGATCTAGCGTCGCCTCTTGGTACTACGTAAACAGCAGCTCGTGCACTGTTCATTCCGTGGTCGCAATTACAGTTCATTTTTGTACGAATTATTTCCGTTATTGGGTATTAAATTTCTAATGTTTTCCCTGTTTCATCTCTTTTAATCTTGTTTCTCAGGCGATTAAAAGGTGGTAACATTTTTATCTGTTGCTGTACCGTATGAACAGGAAATGGAATTGTCATTTGCAAGCGATCTCTTATTATCACATTAAACGTAATTTCTACTTACGAAGCATTCACAGTAATGTTAAATACTTCCAGAAACAACATTTTTTTTTCGTTCGACTGTTGGCTTTGCAGCAATTTGATGCAGTAATTCTGTTATAGTAGCAGATCTTTTGTTTATCAATGGATCATATCTTGTAGTGATATCAGACAGGTCACTTATGCACTGTTTTAATCAAACAGTTTATCATATTGATGCCCGACCTTTTTTTATTTTTTTTAATTGTGCTTATATTTCCAACGAAATTAGTTCTGAGGAAAGCAATAGCCCGGTAACTTCAAAATTTCCAGCTTACTGTCTACATATACGCAGTGCTAGTCTTTTCTTATTTGAGTGTTCGAACAGTTCGATACTGTATCGAGCTCTCCGCTGTATCGGGAAATCCCGAAAATGTTCGAACGCGAGTACTGTTTGCCCAGCCCCATGCTAGAGCCCTGCATCCATGTGGCCTGTCCGCGTGGCTCGAACACGCCGCGTGCGCCGGTGATGTGCCACTTCCCCTCAGACGCCAGCAAGCCGGACACAGCCGTAGCCTTGTGGCAGGCGGCACGAGCTCTCCCCTCAGCCTCCCCTCCACGCTACCCTCTGACGTGCGAGAGGCACCCTCAGAAGTGCCTCTAGTGTGATATACCGGTACTAAACCAGGGAACCGCCTGACACCTGCTAGCATCTTACGGAACTACGAGGGGAGCGTAGGACAGTGGTTTAGGGGGGGGGGGGCTGCTTCTCTGTGTATGTTACTCTGTGCCGTGACTCAGCAATAAGCAGTGCCACTTGCATAAACATGATAAGGCAAGGTCGTCACGAGGCCGCCTGCTCATCAGGTGCAATGGCTAACGATCTAATTCATCATATAAGTTCATATTGCACCCCCCATCAACCCCTCACACATACAGGGTGTTTCACTAAGTGTGTTTGTCTCTGTAACTTATAAAATAATAGGTGACGGGAAATTTTAATGGTAGGTCAACACAAGAAATGTTACACTTTCTGCGGAGCTAGGAACATAGTTTATTGTATCATTTTCCAAAGAGTTACAGCACAAAGATATAATATTTTAAATGGAACAATAGTTTTTCTATCGTGCACTGGATTCGTTGAAACCAGCTGCGTCCAAATCAATTTAAACTACATTCCTATCATTGTTAGTTTGGGAGCTACAACCCTTCAAAGTTCCAGGGGCAGATACCACAAACACTGCGCATAATGCAATGCGCCTTCTAAATGTGGTGCGGCCGAGTTGTAACGTCGCCGGTGTCACGGAGCGAGAAGCTTCCTTGATGCGCTGTTAGACTGCCGACTGTCGCTGTACACGGCCGTATACCAGACAGTAGGAGCCACACAAACAACCGGGGCTCAATATACCACAGTAACTGACATCGGATGACGATGGCATACACAAGCAACGAGTACGTTGACATGTTTCTGATGCTCGGCGAGTGCCGACACGATGCCACTGAAGCAGCCACGGTGTATGTCGTGAGATATCCTAGGCGAAGAGCCCCGGCAGCCATTACATTCGTACGCGCCAAACAACGACTTCGGGAAACAGGCAGCTTGGTAATGCGCCGCAGTAACAGACGAAGACCTGCAAGAAGTGAGAAGACGCAGGTGTTTGTTTTAGCTGCAACACACCACGATCCTCATGTCAGCTTACGAGCCGTTGCTGCAGTTGCTCCTGTCAGTTTCACATCTGCGTGGCGTGTAGTACACGGCCAGGTTTCACCCGTACCACCTGTCACTAACCCAGGAGCTGCATGGGAACGATATCCGTGCAAGAGTGACATTCTGTGAGTAGGCCATGCATAATTTCGCGCTGGTGTCTTTACGAAGTGTTATGTTCTCTGATAAGTCCACGTTCACAAATTATGGTGCAGTGAATCGCCATAACATGCACTACTGGGCCGCAGACAATCCTCGATGGATATGACCTGTCGACTGTCAACGTAGGTGGTCTATTAACGTGTGGTGTGGAAACCTTGGGGATGAAATCATCAGTCCACACTACTCCCCACGTACACTGACAGGTGAGTTATATCGCGGTTTTATAGCCGACAGTTTGGGTGGTCTCCTTGAACATGTGTGTCAACACACGAGAGTCCATATGTGAAGCCAGCATGATGGTCACCCAGCCCATACTGCGCGTGCTGTTGTGGAAGAACTAAACAACAGGTCTGCAGGAAGATGGTAGGGGCGCCATGGTCCTTATGCAAGGCCTGCAAGGTCGCCCGATTTAATACCAGTAGATTTCTTTTTGTGGGGGTATCTAAAGGATCGTGTTTATGTCACTGAGCCCACATCCCCAGATGATCTAAAACGGCGCATCGAGGACGCATGTCGCTCCGTCACACCGGCGATGTTACATCTCGTCTGCAGATCCTTTCAACGGCGCATTGCATTATGCATTGAGGAACATGGACACACATTTGAACATCTCATGTAAATCAACTTCCCACCACCATAACAACCATCACCCACCACACAGCAATGTATTATGTGCAGCGTGTGGTATCTGCCCCTGGAACTTTGAAGGGTTGTAGCTCCCAAACTAACAGTGATAGGAATGTAGTTTAAATTGATTTGGACGCAGCTGGTTTCAACGAATCCATTGCATGATAGAAAAAACTATTGTTCCATTTAAAATATTATATCTTTGTACTGTAACTCTTTGGAAAATGATACAATAAACTATGTTCATAGCTGTGTAGAAAGTGTAACATTTCTTGAGTTGACCTACCGCATTAAAATTTCCCGTCACCTATTATTTTATAAGTTACAGAGGAAAACACACTTAGTGAAACACCCAGTATATACATGGTGTTAATAAAAAGTATGGCCAAACGTTCATGAAACATTCCTCACACACAAAGGAAGAAAATATGTTATGTGGACATGTGTCCGGAAACGCTCAATTTCCATGTTAGAGCTCATTTTATTACTTCTCTTCAATTCACATTAATCATGGAATGGAAACGCAAAGCAAAAGAACGTACCACCGTGACTTCAAACACTTTGTTACTGGAAATGTTAAAAATGTCCTCCGTTAGCGAGGATATATGCATCCACCCTCCATCGCATTGAATCCCTGATGCGCTAATGCAGCCCTGGAGAATGGCGTATTGTATCACAGCCGTCCACAATACGAGCACGAAGAGTCTCTACATTTGGTACCGGGGTTGCGTAGACAAGAGCTTTCAAATGCCCCCATAAATAAAAGTCAAGAGGGTTGAGGTCAGGAGAGCGTGGACGCCATGGAATTGGTCCGCCTCTACCAACCCATCGGTCACCTAATCTGTTTTTGAGGAGCGTAACGCACGTCGACTGAAATATACAGGAGCTCCATCGTGCATGAACCACATGTTGTGTCGTGCTTGTAAAGGCACATGTTCCAGCAGCACAGGTGGAGCATCCCGTATGAAATCATGATAACGTGCTCCAGTGAGTGTAGTTGGAAGAACATGAAGCCCAATCAAGACATCACCAACAATTCCTGCACAAACGTTCTGTATGTGGATTCTCGTCGGCCCAAACATGTTGACTGTGGAAATTTACAATTTGATCACATTGGAATGAAGCCTCATCGCTAAATACTGAAATGAGCTCTAAGATGGAAATTAAGCGTTTCCGGACACACATCCACATAACATATTTACTTTCTTCGTCTGTGAGGAATGTTTCCTGAAAGTTTGGCTGTACCTTTTTGTAACATATAGTAAATAAACTGTTGCATCCTTGGTGCAAATGGTTCCCGATGTACGGGCCACTGGTTCTCGGTTGCTGCTACAAATAGTATTGTAAATGGCAGGAAAGGGTGATGCAAAATGAAACTCAATATAGAGTTCATCGGAGAACAGCAACTGTTAACCATCCGTTCCCTGGCTGACTGAAGTTCTCAACACAAAAAAAGAATATAGTCGGTCCCTGTAGAATAACTGATCACTAATGTTACTATCACCATCAATTTTTAACTTGTCAATTCCTTTTATACATGAACAAGCCACTGGGTACACACTGTGCTAGTGTGACTACAAAGTGAGTAAGCTATAACATATCGTCGGGCCTAGAACATTTTCACGCTGAGGCCAACCAACACCATCTTGAGACAAGGCCTGACAACTGGCCGTGCCTACGTCACACTTAGAGGCCCCGGCTGCCATCTGTCTGGCCTGTCGCCATGTGGCGGTGGGCGTGCCCCAGCAGCCAGCCAGTGAGGTGGCGGCCGCGGCCTCTAAGTGTGACGTAGGCACGGCCAGTTGTCAGGCCTTGTCCCAAGGTGGTGTTGATCCAACTCTTGTGCAAGCGCCTGGTGTATATAAGGCGGGACTGTAAGCAGTCGCAGCAGTGTGCCTGTGTGTCATAGGCGAGTAAGATGCCTCGTACAAGGAGATACAGAAGAGGCTGTGCTACTGTGTGTAAAGCAATTGACAATTTACAAATTGACAGTGATAGTAACATTGGTGCTCAAGTTATTCTACAGGGAACGACTATACTCTGTTTTTATGTTGCGAACTTCAGTGTTTTGCCTAAGGGTGACGACTGTCAGCCACGGAATGGATGGTTAACAGCTGTTGTTCTTCGATGTAATTGTGTCACTGTAAAAGCATTAGCAGCTGCTACCTCAAATTGTCCTGTTAAATTGTTTCAGGCTCTCACTGAAACAACTTGTATGGATAAAGAACAGTAGAGGACCTTTAACAGTGCCCTGAGGAATGCCAGATATGACCTATTGTAGCCTATGCGTTTCCATCAATTACTACGTGCTGTGTCCTGTCTGACAGGAAGTCACTGCTATTGTAAGGATGTTTTTGTGCGGTTGCAAGCGTCTTAGTGTAGGATGTGAGTGTGTCAGAGAAGTGAGTTAGTGGTGTTGGTACTCACGCCCTGTTGCGGTACTTGTCGTCGTCGTAGAGGAGGTGTTGCGCCGGCGAGGGGGGCGTGGCCGGCTGCTGCGCCGCGCTGAGCGCCTCCTCCACCAGCCGCCGCAGCTTCTGCTCCAGCTGCTCCACCGCCTCTGTCTGCAGCTGCTGCACTCCCAAAACACACAGTGCAAACAAGTGTTACACTCTAGACACAAAAATCACTATTCATCACATAGATACTCTACTGCAGAGATGGGAAATGTACCCTCCTGGCCATTAAAATTGCTACACCACGAAGATGACGTGCTACAGACGCGAAATTTAATCGACAGGAAGAAGATGCTGTGATATGAAAATGTTTAGCTTTTCCGAGCATTCACACAAGTTTCGCGCCGGTGGCAACATCTACAACGTGCTGACATGAGGAAAGTTTTCAAGCGATTTCTCTTACTCAAAAACAGCAGTTGACCGGCGTTGCCACGTGAAACGTTGTTGTGATGCCTCGTGTAACAAGGAGAAATGC
This sequence comes from Locusta migratoria, assembly GCA_026315105.1. Lineage (NCBI taxonomy): Eukaryota > Metazoa > Arthropoda > Insecta > Orthoptera > Acrididae > Locusta > Locusta migratoria. Next base: position 851,321,516 of record CM048745.1, read on the forward strand.
CATCATTACCTTTCGACTTTGATAAAGGTCGTATTTTAGCCTTTCGCGATTACGGTTTATCGTATCGCGTTGATCGAGATCCAGTGACTGTTAGCAGAATATGGAATCGGTGGGTTGAGCAGGGCAATACGGAACGTCATGCTGGATCCCAACGGCCTCATATCACTAGCAGTCGAGATGACAGGTATCTTATCCGCATGGCTGTAACGGATCGTGCAGCTACGTCTCGATCTTTGAGTCAACAGTTGGGGACGTTTGCAAGACGACAATCATCTTTACGAACAGTTCGACGACGTTCGCAGCAGCATGGACTATCAGCTTGGAGACCATGGCTGCGGTTACCCTTGACGCTGCATCGCAGACAGGAGCGCCTGAGATGGTGTACGCAACAACGAACCTGGGTGCACGAATGGCAAAACGTCATTTTTCTTTCGGATGAATCCAGGTTCCTTTTGTAGCATCATGATGGTCGCATCTGTGTTTGGTGACATCGAGGAGAACGCAGATTGGAAGCGTGTATTCGTCATCGCCATACTGGCCTATCACCCTGCGTGATGGTATGGGGTGCCATTGGATACTTATCTCGGTCACCTCTTGTTCACATCGACTGCACTTAGAAGAGTGGCTGTTACATTTCAAATGCGTTACGACCCGTGGCTCTACTCTTCATTGGATCCCTGAAAAAAAAACCTACATTTCAGCAGGATAATACACGACCGCATATTGCAGGTCCTGCACAGTCCTTTCTGCATACGGAAAATGTTGAATGCTACCCTGGCCACCACATTCTCCAGATCTCTCACCAACTGAAAACGTCTTGTCAATGATGGCCGAGCAACTGGCTCGTCACAATAGGCCAGTCACTACTATTGATGAACTATGGTATCGTAGGCATCTGTACCTGTACACGCCATCCAAGCTCTGTTTGACTCAATGCCCAGGCGTATCAACACCGTTATTACGGCCAGAGTTCGTTGTTCTGGGTACTGATTTCTCAAGATCTATGCACCCAAATTGCGTGGAAATGTAACCACATGTCAGTTCTAGTATAATATATTTGCCCAATGAATACACGTTTATCATCAGCATTTCTTCTTGGTGTAGCAATTTTAATGCCGGATAGTGTATTTTCTTATTCATTATCAGACCTACTCTTGCGATACGACCAACTGATTTTGTATTTATAACCCTGTACTCACCTGTTCAGAAATTCTGTTCATTCTGCCACCGAACTTCACTAATCCCTACCATATCTAAACTTAACCCATTCATTTTTCAAATTTTCTAATTTACCTACGCGATTTAGGGTTAGTACATTCCTCCCTCCGACCCGTGGAATTCCTGTTTTGTTTTTCTTGATGTCGACATCCTCCTAAGTAGTCCCAGCCCGGACTTGCTTTCAGCCCTTCGCAATAACTGTGTGGCAAAGCCACATTAGCTGATGTTGCAAGGCCAGCTCATTCAATCATACTGACTGTTGCCCCTGTAAGTACTGAAAAGGCTGCTGCCCCTCTTCAGGAACCACACGTTTGTCTGGCCTCTCCACAGATACCCCTCCGCTGTGGTTGCACCTACGGTACGGCTATCTGTATGGTTGAGGCAAGCAAGTCACCCCACCTCGGCAGTGTCTGTGGTTCATGGGGGTGGCTCTACAAGTATTAAAAACAATGTTCCCGAATTTGACGCACTGCATGGAAATTATTGTGCTTAGATAATTTTAGGCACCGAAAGCTGGCTAAATCCTGATGTGGCAAGTTCAGAAATAGCGAGGCGTGGAATTTATGTAGAAAAGATAGATCGGACAAATTGATTGTTTCTACTGAGATTGAGGTTGGAAGTAACTGTGAAGTTATCTAGGCACGTATAACATATCTAAAAGAAGTCAAGGTTGAAAGTAACTGTGAAGTTATTTAGGCACGTATAACAGGTCTAAAAGAAGTTAGTAGTTGGGTGTTTTTACCGCCCCCGCTGTTTTAGAGTCATTATACGAAAGTCTACACCAAGCAGTGCGTAGGTATGCGGGCCATGTAATATTAGTCGGGGGAGACTTCAACCTTAAGAGTATAGATTGGGACCTCTCTAGTTACATTTCAGGCGGTACAGACAAGCAGTCTTGCGAGCTACTTTTGGACACATTCTCCGAAAACTGTATTGAGCTGTTAAACCGACAACACACGCGCAATGGAAATATTTTAGACCTTATAGCTAAGAACAGGCTTGACCTTATTAACAATGTCTGTGTAGAAACAGAAATTAGTGATCATGATATTGTCATAGCGTCGATAGTGTCCATAAACCAATCAAGAAGGCTAGGAGCGTGTTTTTGCTGGGAACAGCCGATAAGCAATTGTTAGAATCGCAAAAGTTACGATCGCACTTAGAAAATGAATGGGCATCGTTTAGTTCCGGTACTATGGATGTCGACGAATTGTGGATTAAATTTAAATGTATTGTACATCAAAGGTTAGAGAAGTATGTGCCTGTAAAGTCGATTAACGGCGGAAACATTCCACCGTGGTATAATAATAATGTTAGAAAGCTACCGACAAAGCAAAGCCTGTTGCACTCTCCGTTCAAAAAAGAAGACGCAAATGATGACAGGCCAAAGTTAATCGAGATTCGTGCGTCAATGAAAAGATCGATGCGCGAAGTATACAATAATTACCGCAGCCATACCTTAGCAAAAGATCTTTCCGAGAACCCGAAAAAATTCTGGTCCTATGTAAAATCGATAAGCTGGTCAAAGCCCACTATCCAGTCATTCGTTGATAATTCCGGGGCAGTAATAGAAGAAAGCAAAAGGAAAGCTGAAGTTCTAAATTTAAACTTTAAAAAATCTTTCACGCAGGAGGACCTCACAAATGTGCCATCGTTTGATGAACGTACTAATTCCGAAATGGAGGACATAGTAATAGGTATTTCCGGTGTAGAGAAGCAGCTGAGAGAGCTATACGAAATAGTCTGCTTGTCCGGATGGAATACCAGTTCGGTTTTACCAATTCTGCGGCAATGGCCCTTTACTTAGCTTGCATTTATCGCTAATCATTTATACAGTGCAAAGTTCCTAGTGATTGGAAAAAAAGCGCAGCTGACTCCCGCTTATAAGAAAGGAAAGAGAACTGACCCACACAATTATAGGCCAATATCGTTGACATCAGTTTCATGTAGAATTTTGGAGCATTTTCTCAGTTCGAATATAGTAAAATTCCTTGAGACGGAAAAGCTCCTTTCTGTGAATCAGCACGGGTTTAGGAACCATCGTTCATGAGAAACTCAGCTTGCCCTTTTCTCACACGACATCTTGCGAGCCATGGAAGAAGAGCAACAGGCGGATTGTGTTTTTCTCGACTTCAAAAAGGCGTTTGACGCATTGCCACACTGCAGAATGCTAATGAAGATATGTGATTATGGAATAGGATCACAGATTTGTGACTAGCTGGAAGATTTCCTAAGTAATAGAACGCAGTACGTTGTTCTCGACGGCGAGTGTTCATCAGAGACGAGTGTATCGTCAGGTGTGCCCCAGGGGAGTGTGATAGGACCGCTATTATTTTCTATCTATATAAATAATCTAATGGACAGAGTAACTTGTAATTTGCGGCTGTTTGCTGATGATGCTGTGGTGTATGGGAGGGTGTCGTCTTTAACTGACTGTAATAGCATACAGGATGACTTAGACAAAATCTCTAGTTGGTACGAAGAATCGCGGCTAGCTCTCATTTTAAAGAAAACTGTAAGGTGATGCACATGAGTAGGAAAAACAATCCTACAATGTTCGACTACAGCATAAGTAGTGAGTTTCTTGATGCAGTCGCGTCGTTCAAATATCTAGGCGTAACATTGCAGAGCGATATGGAATGGAACAAACATGTAAGGACAGTTGTGAGAAAGCGGACAACCGACTTCGGTTTATCGGGAGAATTTTGGGAAGATGTACTTCACCTGTAAAGGAGACCGCGTATAAAACGCTTGTACGACCACGTCTTGAGTATTGCTCAAGTGTTTGGGACCCGCAGCATATCAGTTTAAAGGAAGACATAGAAGCGTTTCACAGACGAGCAGCTAGGTTTGTTACAGGTAGGTTCGACCAATTCGCGAGTGTCACGGAAATGCTCCGGGAATTGAATTGGTGATCGCTGGAGGAAAGACGACGTTCTTTTCGTGATTTTGTTGAGGAAATTTCGAGGGCCTGAATTTTAAGCCGAGTGTAGTACGATCTTGCTGTCACCTACTTACATTTCGCGTAGTGATCAGTAAGACAAGATAAGAGAAATTACGGCTCGTACGGAGGCATATAGGCATTCTTTTTTTCCTCGTTCTATTTGGGAGTGGAATAGGAAAGGAAATGCCTCGTAGTGGTACAGTGTCCCTTCCGCCACGAACCTTACGGTGGATTGCGGAGTATGTATGTAGATGGGGAAGATACGATATAAAAAAATCACAATGGTGTGTTTAACGGCTCATTTTAGGAGTTTCCTGTAGTTTTATAGTTTTCTGCAAACATTTACGACAAAAATAATATATATATATATATATATATATATATATATATATATATATATATATATATATATATATATATATATATATATTGGACGATATGACTAGGAATCTACTATTGTGATAATATCTATGCACTCAACACGTAATATTCTGCCTGACCGTATTTTAACAGTTAAAATTATTTGATATTTACCTTTAGCTTTGACAAATATATTCTTCTTTTGAACTTTTACCTCTTGAAACTATTATTTTAAAATTTCTCCCATATTTTTATTATCTTTGTCTTGCCGTAGTGGTGTGTTCTCTTTTTCAAGTTTATTTTCCTTTCCTGTATTGGTTTACGTACAGTAAAGTGACATTGTCAAATGACTTTTATTTTCGCAAATATCTCTGAAATGGTGTGAGTTATGGAAATAACGTAACAGAGCAAAGTTGTAAAGAATTTTCTCCTCTACAAAAGGCCGCCAGAAACGGCCTATTTGTAGATTTACTAACCTATATTTTTTTCCGTAACATTTGAAAAAGAGATATTCTGGTCGCTGGAGTCAACAATTACGTCTGTAAAATTTGGCGCCGATCGGTTGAACGATCCGACCTAAAAGGTGGGAAGACGTTAAAGACATACATACATTGTCAAATCATTTTTGGAAATGTCTCTGAATCGATGCGAAATACAATAAAAACAGAAAAGAGCAAAGTTGTAGAAAATTGTCTCCTCTACAAATTCGTTTATTCAGTTTTGTATTAGATGAATTGCTAAGCCGTGATTGGCATTTAAATTTCGAGCTGTCAAAAGGCGTTCATCCATGCCCCCTTTAGTGCCACTAGCGTAACATAAAGTGGGCCAAAATTAAACATGCTTTTGGAGTAACTAAGGAGGCCTACAGCAGAATCTGTTCACAAAAATATATATGTAAACTACTACAATCAAATAGTGCAACTAGAATGTCTCTGCGAGTGCGAATATTTATGGAACTTTATCGACAAAGCAAAAAGTAGAATTATATAGAAAATATTCGGTGCAAAGATAACAAGATACAGCATATTAGAATTTAAGTAGAAATCATTAATTTTATCGGTACATAGATAACAAAATGTTCAAATGTTTGTTAAGTTTATGGGACTTGACTGCGGGGTCATCAGTCCCTAAGCTTACAAACTACTTATGAACTAGGTTATACGAAAGACAGCACAAACATCCATGCCCGAGGGGGGATTCGAACATTCGAACCCCCGACGGGGAATGTCCTCGCGCATCGGAGAATAGCGCCTCAATGCGCTCGGCCGCTCCGCCACGGCGTAGATAACATCTCAGAACCAATAAGGAATAGAAGATTGCCATTTTGGGATCTATTTACAGAATGAACGCCAATGGACTCAACAGGCAGATGCTCAAATCTTTTAAGGAAAATAAATTCACGACCACATGTATTCAACAATTTAGGATATAATGCTAAAGTAATAACATAATAGTAGTATTGGAAAGAGAGAGTGTTTTAGAAGGAGAATGTTAAAACTGAAATAATTCCAAAGCAGGAACTGAAAATGAAATTGACAGAAAGTGGTCTGAAACTAGTAAATAGATGAAAATAACTGTCGAAGAGAAGGAAAGAAACAAAGAAGAATTAATCATTCTAATAGGGACGCGGTCCGAAGGTGTGACTGTAAGAAGAAGAAATTAAATTATGCAACTATTTTCAGTAATAAATCATTTTGTCATTTAGTACTAAACTTTCACATACCTTTCGATCCACGAGTGAAGGACAACATGCAGACTTCATACTCCCGAATTTCTGAAAGGCGTTGAACTCGGTTCCCCATTGCAGACTACTGTGAAATGTCCGATTATATGGCATAAGCTCTCAGACATGTGAATCTCTCTAATATTTATTGAGCAGTAAAGCCCAGTATGTTGTCCTCAACCGAGAGTGTTCATCTGAGACTAGAGTAAGGTCAGGAGCATGCCAGGGAAAAGAGTGGCCCACTATTATTTTCTGTCCACAGAAATATTCTGATGGACAGAGTAATAAGCTGAGGCTGTTTGTTGGCCATGTGGTGGTGCACAGGAGGGTGTTGACATTAAGTGACTCTAGCAGGATACAAGATGATTTTGAGAAAAATCTTGTTTAATATTCGTAGAATATATGACTTCAACTGCTATTGGGCAAAGCTGAAAATGTGTACCCAGCCGGGATTCGAACCCGGGTCTCCTGCTTTCTAGGCAGTTGCGCTGACCCCTACACCACTGGGGACACAGTGATCACCGCACCTGCAAGGACTACCCATGCACGCCTCCCGTCAGATACAAATTCCCAGCTTCGCCCTGGGAATTAGTTAAACTACGAGTTTGAGTACTATGGGCAGGGCGAAGCTGGGAATTTGTATCTGACGGGAGGCGTGCATGGGTAGTCCTTGCAGGTGCGGTGATCACTGTGTCCCCAGTGGTGTAGGGGTCAGCGCAACTGCCTAGAAAGCAGGAGACCCGGGTTCGAATCCCGGCTGGGTACACATTTTCAGCTTTGCCCAATAGCAGTTGAAGTCATATATTCTACGAATATTAAATAATAACAGCTGCAGGATCAGAATGTGACGTCTGTTCTTTCCGAACAGACGCCACATGTATATATATAATATGCCGGTGACGGGCAATGATCCTATCGTTAGTGGAGAGGGGTGGGCAAGTTTAAGCCCTTACTCTTACGGGAATTAGTTAAACTACGAGTTTGAGTACTATGGGCAGGGCGAAGCTGGGAATTTGTATCTGACGGAAGGCGTGCATGGGTAGTCCTTGCAGGTGCGGTGATCACTGTGTCCCCAGTGGTGTAGGGGTCAGCGCAACTGCCTAGAAAGCAGGAGACCCGGGTTCGAATCCCGGCTGGGTACACATTTTCAGCTTTGCCCAATAGCAGTTGAAGTCATATATTCTACGAATATTAAATAATAACAGCTGCAGGATCAGAATGTGACGTCTGTTCTTTCCGAACAAACGCCACATGTATATATATAATATGCCGGTGACGGGCAATGATCCTATCGTTAGTGGAGAGGGGTGGGCAAGTTTAAAGCCCTTACTCTTACGGGAATTAGTTAAACTACGAGTTTGAGTACTATGGGTAGGGCGAAGCTGGGAATTTGTATCTGACGGGAGGCGTGCATGGGTAGTTCTTGCAGGTGCGGTGATCACTGTGTCCCCAGTGGTGTAGGGGTCAGCGCAACTGCCTAGAAATCAGGTGACCCGGGTTCGAATCCCGGCTGGGTATACATTTTCAGCTTTGCCCAATAGCAGTTGAAGTCATATATTCTACGAATATTAAATAATAACAGCTGCAGGATCAGAATGTGATGTCTGTTCTTTCCGAACAGACGCCACATTTGTGCCGTCCTAGTTCGTAAGTAGTTTGTAAGTTTAGGGACTGATGACCCCGTAGTTGAGTCCCATAATAATAATAATAATAAAATAAAATAAAATAAAAATAAAGTCTCCCTTTGTACATCATAGCAGTTCCGTGTTGATAGCTATAAGAGGATGGAAGCAAGGAGGTTAGAATAAAGGGAGATGGCGTTATCTATGCTGAGAAAAGAATTGGTTGAAGCCAGAAGGGCCATGCCTTTGTGCGCAAAACAAAGATTTGTCACTTACACCCTATGTGAATATTGCCTTCTTTACGTAATGTCACTAAATTGACAGTCACATCCGAGTATTAACTTAAATATGAAGTACATTTCAACGACTAGAACTACTATACGCACGCAGTGCGACAAATGGTTTGGCCACAAACAAATGCCGGAGTGCCCAGTTTGCTTGCTTCGCTTTTTCGGTGTTAGGGCATCTCCAGAGTTTCTAACCTCCTTGGAAGGAAGATAAAATGGTTGGATGTCGTCAGCTTATATAAAATTCCGACTGAAGACCAGTAGTGACTTTTGACACTATAATAGCAAAGAGCGAAACGTGTTGCCAAGGAGTTTAAAATACAGGGAGACGCCCTTATGCTGAAAAACTGAAGCCAGCGTCCGTCATATTGCTAATTTTGTAGAAGTGTTCGTATTTTAGAGCTATTGTTTTATGTCACTTAAAACATGAATAAGACGTCCGACGCTTTTGCCATGATGGACAACGTGTTAAAGAGTACAAATTAGCCGTTAAAAATTAAATTTTCAAATTTGTTATGATGAGTATTTATTGCTATTTATTCAAGAAATTGTATTGTTTGAAAGTACATTCTCTGCAGTGACTGTCAGTTCAATGCATTAGCAGTAAGAGGGTCGACTTAACGCATAGTTTTAACGGAGAAATTAGCATTCCAAAACTGACCAAAATGGTGGACAGGCTTCAACTGGCGTATCAGCTGGCGTTATCAGTCAGTCCAGTGCCAGCTGCCACCAGTACCACACCGTAATCTAATTTGTGTCAAATTTAATTTGCCAGTCTAGTTCAATTTCGTTAGTACTTCTGTTTTAAGAGGTTTATTCCCGCGTACTTGGCAGATTTCGTTTGTACTACTGTTTTAATAGTTTATTCTATCGTACTGGATAAATACTGTTGCGTTTAGTCTTCGTCTTTGACTGGTGTATTTCAAAACAAGTCACAGACCGTTACTAAAGCTCGTTTTCTGTCAGTCCAGTGCCAGCTGCCACCAGTATTCCACAGATACTCTTGTTTATTTTGAAAACTGCCGGACTCAGTTTTGTTGATTTGACAGTGTAGTTACCACTGACCACAGTTCAGTCAGCAGCCAGCCGCCTTCATTAGACTACTCGGCTACTTAAAAGTTGATTATTTAGTTTTCTACTTTCTGCAGTTAATTATATCGATAGGATGTGTGCCTGCTGTGTGCGGACGCAGGAGGAGTTGGCCGCGGTTCGCGAACAGCTGAGAGTGGTGTTGACTACAGTCAGCCGTCTTCAGGCTGCTGTCTCGGGGTGCAGCGATGGTGGGGAGTCTGGTGCGTCGAGTGGGACACCTCAGGTGTCTCACTCTTCGCTCTCTGTCCCTACTACCGAGGCACCTTCAGGTGTACCGGACGTCGTCGAGTCGCCTTCTCCGCAAGGGGATTGGCGGGTTGTACGGCGTTCGCGCCACTCGAGGCGGAAGACCAATGTGGAGGCTGGACGTCCGTCCGCGCCCGTTCGTCCTGTGAGTGAAAGTGTGGCCACTCCTTCAGCAGGGTCCGAGCAGGTGCACGGGGGGAGGGGATTATTAGTTATTGGGAGCTCCAATGTTAGGCGCATGATGGAGTCCCTTCGGGAGATAGCGTCGAGATACAGAAGGAATTCCAACGTGCACTCGGTGTGTCTGCCGGGGGGGCTCATCCGAGATGTGGAGGCGGCCTTGCCGGCGGCTATCGACGGTGCGGGGTGCAGTCGACTGCAAGTCGTGGCTCACGTCGGCACCAATGACGCTTGTCGCTTGCGTTCTGAGGACATCCTCAGGTCCTACGAGCGGCTGGCGGAATTGGTGAAGGGTGTTGTCTTCGCACGCGGGGTGCAAGCAGAACTGTCGATTTGTAGCATTGTTCCCAGGGTTGATCGGGGACCTTTGGTTTGGAGCCGAGTGGAGGGTCTGAACCAGAGGCATCGCCGACTCTGTGACAGTCATGGCTGCAGATTTCTGGATCTGCGTTATCGGGTGGGGAATTGTAGGGTGCCCCTAGATAGATCAGGGTTACACTACACTAAGGAAGCGGCTACTCGGGTAGCAGAGTACTTGTGGAGTGCACATGGGGGTTTTTTAGGCTAGGCGCTAACTCTGATGAGCACTCGCCTGTCAGCATTCAAACAGCGAATTCATGCCACGTTCGGAACAAAAATTCGAACATCAAAATATTAGCCGCGAATTTACAGAGTATTAGAAACAAAGTTCCCGAATTTGCCGCACTGCATGGACGTTATTGCGCTCAGATAGTTTTAGGCACCGAAAGCTGGCTAAATCATGATGTAGCAAGTTCAGAAATATTTAGCGAAGCATGGAATGTATATCGGAAAGATATATCGGATACAACTGGAGGAGGAGTGTTCATCGCTGTGAACAAAGATATTGTTTCTACTGAGATTGAAGTTGAAAGTAACTGTGAAGTTATCTGGGCACGTATAACAGGTCTAAAAGAAGTAAAGTTAATAGTTGGCTGTTTTTACCGGCCTCCCAGTGCTGCTGTAGCAGTTTTAGAATCATTCAAAGAAAGTCTACAGCAGGTAGTGCATAGGTATCCGGTCCATGTAATATTAGTCGGAGGAGACTTCAACCCTAAGAACACAGACTGGGACCTCACTAGTGACATTTCAGGCGGTACAGACAAGCAGTCTTACGAGCTACTTTTGGACACATTCTCCGAAAACCGGCAACCCACGCGCAATGGAAATATTCTAGACCTTATAGCCACAAACAGGCCCGACCTTATTAACGATGTCTGTGTAGAGACAGGAATTAGTGATCATGATATCGTCATAGCATCGATGGTGACCAAAGTTCATAAACCAATCAAGAAGGCTAGGAGCGTGTTTTTGTTGGGAAGAGCCGATAAGCAAATGTTACGATCGCACTTAGAAAATAAATGGGCATTGTTTAATTACGGGACTATGGATGTAGAGGAATTGTAGACTAAATTTAAGTGCATTGGTAATAAAGGGTTAGACAAATATGTGCCAGTAAAGACGATTAAGGATGGAAAAGATCCACCGTGTTATAATAATAGTGTTAGAAAGCTGCTGAGAAAGCAAAGGCTGTTGCACTCTCGATTCAAAAAAGAACACGCAAATGATGACAGGCAAAAGTTAATAGAGATTCGTGCGCCTACAAAAAGATCGATGCGCGAAGCATACAATAATTATCACAGTCATGTCTTAGCAAAAGATCTTTCCGAGAACCCGAAAAAATTGAGGTCCTATGTAAAATCGATAAGCGGGTCAAAGCCCACTGTCCAGTCACTCGTTGATCATTCCGGGGCAGTAATAGAAGAAAGCAAACGGAAAGCTGAAGTTCTAAATTTAACCTTTAAGAAATCTTCAGAGACGAGTGTATCGTCAGGCGTGCCCCAGTTATTTTCTATCTATATAAATGATCTGATGGACAGAGTAAGTTGTAATTTGCGGCTGTTTGCTGATGATGCTGTGGTGTATGGGAGGGTGTCATCTGTAACTGATTGTAATAGCATACAGGATGACTTAGACAAAATTTGTATTTGGTTCGAAGAATAGCAGCTAGCTCTCAATGTAGTAAAATGTAAGATTATGCGCATGAGTAGAAAAAGCAATCCCATAATGTTTGAATACAGCATTAGTAGTGAGCTCTTGATGCTGTCGCGTCGTTCAAATATCTAGGCGTAACATTGCAGAGCGATATGAAATGGAACGAGCATGTAAGGACAGTTGTGAGTAAGGCGGACAGCCGACTTCGGTTTATTGGGCGAATTTTGGGAAGATGTACTTCACCTGTAAAGGAGACCGCCTATAAAACGCTTGTACGACCACGTCTAGAGTATTGCTCAATTGTTTGGGACCCGCAGCAGATCAGTTTAAAGGAAGACATAGAGGCGGTTCAGAGGCGAGCAGCTAGATTTGTTACCGGTAGTTTCGAACAACGCGCGAGTGTCACGGAAATGCTCCGGTAACTTAATTGGGGATCGCTGGAAGAAAGACGACGTTCTTTTCGTGAATTTCTGTTAAGTAAATTTAGACGGCCGGAATTTGAAGCTGAATGTAGTACGATCTTGCTGCCGCCTACTTACATTTCGCGTAAAGATCACAAAGACAAGATAAGAGAAATTACGGCTCGTACGGAGGCATATAGGCATTCTTTTTTCCTCGTTCAATTTGGGAGTGGAATAGGAAAGAAAATACTTTACGGTGAATTGCGGAGTTTGTATGTAGACGTAGATGTGCTCGGCATAGATAATGCCATCTCCCTTTACTACAACCTCCTTGCCTGATGCACATTCTTCAGCTGTTTTTATGCAACAAGCTCACGAATAAAGAAAAATAAGTGCATATTGCAGTTCGAAAAGTAAAACTACCAAGAAAGATGCCAAAGCGTAAGAAAGAAATTTCGTGTTCTCTATTCGTTTCTAAAAGACAGAAAACGCCGCTGAAAAGTGAAACTACCGCCGATAGAAACTTGAAATTTGTAAACGTTGTTTATCTTACACTGTAGGCATCAGCGATTTTTCGATACTCCCATCCCTAAAGAAGTGAAATAGGGGATGAACGGTTTTTTGAAAATATGTTGCTATTTAGGCAATTTTGAAGCAAGAAATACAAAACTTGGAATTTTAAAAACACGTGTTTCATTATTTTTGTAAATTGAACCCTTGAGCGGGTGAAATAGGGGAAAATATTTTAAGGATGCTACTAAGACTATGGTTGAATTAAAAAAATAAAAAAATAATAAAAAAGAGAGAGAGAGAGAGAGTTTTGGGATGTTTTGAATTCTGCCATCATTGGTGCAAAATGTTCACATGTTTGTGAAGCTTATGGGACCTAACTGCGGGGCCATCAGTCCCTGAACTTACAAACTACTTATGAACTAACTTATACTAAAGACAAAACAAACATCGATGCCTGAGGGAGGATTCGAACCTCCGATGTGACATTGGTGCAAGAGGGGGTGGCAAGTTGTATCAAAGTACTTGATTAGGAAAGCATTTTTAAATCTAAATCAATGAAAATTTATATTTAGAAGTAGAAAGAACCAATGCAGACCATCCAGATTACGCGTGCGAAGCAGCGAGACTTAAGCTAGTCATTGTTAAAAATCGGTACTTCACTTTTCGTGTTTGCGCCTTTATATAACGATGTATGTAGAGGGTTCCATTATAGCTAGTCTATGAAAGGCACTTGCCAAGGTCAATACGTGTTTCAGTAAGAATGCTAACAGGTGTTACCTCCATGCTGTATCCATGTACAATAAGAAAGGAATGCGTTCTGTTTCACGAAGGCAAAATTACTGAGTGATAGAACTTTTGCATTTTAGAGTCCATGTTTGTTGCACATTTTTTCTTGTTTTGGCACACCGTGCTACCTCTCAGAGTACGGAATAGTTTTGTGCAACACCCTGCATAGGCAGCTGCTAGACAACTTTCACTGTTACAGTAGTAACTTGTAGAGTAGCACCTGCTAACTGTGTTATACATTCACTTATAACCTACATCCCAACTAGTCTCAGCAGTCTTGCATTAATGATAATCAATTATTCGCAAATTCCATATACTAAATTTCTGACAGCGACGTGTAAGATATCAGGACCACGTCGCATTCTTATGAAGGCAGGAAACAATTATTTAGATTATTGTCATACATGATGCGATAGTTTATAACAGCCGTAGCAATGGTCTGTTTAAAATAGCTCTGTCTGAAAGAAATAAGAAAGCCCTTCAACTAAACTCAATAACTTCTGATAAACCAAAAGGTAACTGAATGAAAACAAAAGGGTAATTACCTGAATCCGCTCCTTCAGTTGCAGCACATTCTGCCTCGGGATTTTGTTGTTCGCGCCTGGAAGAAAAAGTTCACATATTATTAACTATGATTGCAAACATTACTTGTTTGAAAGCAGCAACTGTAAAACCTGTGTACAGCAAGTCAAATTAGCAGCCTACAAACTACGTGGTAAAATTTTAAACACCAAGACCTACAAGAAGTGAGGAGACGGAGGTGCACTAGCTTGTGTTGATCTACCGCATTAAAATTTCCCGTCAAATATTATTTTATGAGTTACAGAGCCAAACACACTTATTGAAACACCCTGCATATACTCTATGAACCTTGTGGAACTTTAGTGAAGCGTCATTTCCTTCTAGCATGTCCCACATGCTAATTTTGAAGAACTGTACCTTCAGATAAAGTGCCTCTTACATATGCATTTTACTTAAATATGATTTAGTGAGTGGAAAGAATTTTCTGGTTAAGATTAAACATTGTATTACCTTTTCTCAGGGTGTTTCAATGATAAATGTCCTAATTTCTATTCGTTTTTTTTTCTAAATATAAAGTTTCATGTTTAAATATGAATGATGTTCGATTCCTTTCGTGGCCACAAATTCCTCTATTAGAATTCTCTTATCAGTCTACCAGTAATAACTGCACAGTTTTCATGTCCAATAATGATAAGTGTTTTTTTGCATATGTCTATTGCACTTTTTGTACAAGGTCGTGAACCCCTAAAATCATTGTGTACGTAGAGGCTGGTGAGTCTGGACCACAGCCGCGGTGGAGTGGCCAAGCGCTCTAAGGCGCCTTGCTGCGGAGTGCGCCGATCTTCGCCATCTGAGCTTCGAATCGTCCTTCGGGCATGGGTCTCTGTGTGTGTGTGTTTTTTGTCATTCCTTATCCTAAGTTAGTTTAAGTAGTTTGTAAAGTCTATGGGACTTAACTACGGGGTCATCAGTCCCTAAACTTACAAACTACTTATGAATTACTTACGAACTAGGACGGCACAAATATCCATGCCCGAGGGGGGATTAGAACCCCCGACCGTAGTGGCCGTGCAGACCGTGACTGGAGCGCCCTAGTCTCTTCGGCCACCGCGGCCGGCGGTAGTTTGGAAGCCTGGGGACTGATGATCAATGTTGTTAAGTCCCTTAGATTAACAAACATTTGAAAATCTTTCTACACAACATACAAGCCGTATTTTTTTTAAAATTATGCTCCTGAATTTTAGATGGATATGCGTCTCATCATTCATTATTCTCTTTTAAAGAATATAGTTTTTTGCTACATTAATAAACAATTTTATGTAATATTACGTTTTCAATAATTACGGCTACTAATCTCATTTCGGAAAGAAAGTTACACTGCTGCGCTTTCAACCATCTACCTGCCTTCCGGCCAACATAAGCTGAAGTTCTGCAGGAAATAATACTAGCAACATCTTATTGCCATACCCGTACCTGCTGTTTTATGTTAGCTAATGTGGAAACAGGCGCCTTCGAATCTGATCACACCAAATCGATATTTCTTCTGGGTCACAAGTAATACGGTGTCAACTCTTCAGTGACATTGAGTTATACTGTCTTGAACTACGTCGCTATATTTCAGTAGGGGCGAGTTCCACCTTCTTACAAAAGAACATCCATGGTATTCATACCGCCATTGGTGCCTCTTTGGGCACTGTTGATTTACTGTTCAGTACGACATCAAGTCGGAGAACACTTGTTGCAAAGTAGTAAGATTTATCCCCAGCAAACCAGTTCCTAAGGTAGCCAGTGCGTCGGTTTTGCAGAGAGCATGTGCAGCCGAGCTTTCGGACATGGCGAATAACCATTGCTACGTAGTAAGATTTATCCCCAGCAAACCAGTTCCTAAGGTAGCCAGTGCGTCGGTTTTGCAGAGAGCATGTGCAGCCGAGCTTTCAGACATGGCGAATAACCATTACTATACCTTTGCAGAACGACATGTTCACCATAGCTGTTTATTAATTCTCAATGCTACCGGTTTCGGTTATTTACCATTGTCAAGTGTTAGCAGAGGTTAGCTAATAGCTTAACATGTCGAAATACAAAAATACAAAATTATAACACAAGTATTTGTTGTCATTGCTCAAGTTATTGTCACAGTGGCTGACTGCTACAGAGTCTGTAGCAGTCAGCCACTGTGACAATAACTTAAGCAATGACAACCAATACTTGTGTTATAATTTTGTATTTCGACTTGTTAAGCTATTAGCTAATCTCTGCTAACGCTTTACAATGGTAAATAACCGAAACCGGTAGCACTGAGAATTAATAAACAGCTATGGTCAGGGACTGATGACCTAGCTGTTTAGTCCCCTCAAAACCAACAACAACAACAACAACAGCTATGGTCAACATGTCGTTCTGCAATTATCTGAAAGCTGTTATGCCCCATCTATTCATCATTACTACACCGGTTTACATTTTATTCGGCGGTCCTGCGTTACACCGTATGTTTTCCAATAACTTAAGGCATCAGTAATGAATACTGTGAGTAGCTCGTGTGATAAATGAGCGGCAGCGACATGGTAATAGCAAGTTGGCCCAAGTTACTAACAGGATGACCTAACCAATTATTTATTATGCTGCGTGGCTGGAATCTTAGAGATTACCACAAGGCTGTTGTAGTTGTTGTGTTGTGGTCTTCAGTTCGCAGACTGGTTTGATGTAGCTCTCCACGCTAACCGGTCCTGTGCAAGTCTCTTCATCTGAGAATACGCACGGCAATCTACGTGCTTTTGAATCTGCTTACTGTATACGTGCCTCGGTCTCCCTGTATTATTTTTACCCCACACACTTCCTTACAATGCTAAGTTGTCTAACAAATCTATCCCTTCTCTTAGTTAGGATACGCCACAAACTCCTTTTCTCCCCAATTCGGTTAAGCACCTCCTCATTAGTTCTAACCAACATCTTCATGATTCGTCTATAGCACCACATTTCGAAAGATTCTATCATCTTTTTGTCTGAACTCCTTATCGTCCACGTTTCACTCCATACAATACTAAACTCCAGACAAATGCTTTCATAAAGGACTTCCTAACATTTAAACTAATATTGGATGTCAACAAATTTCGCTTCTTCAGAAACGCTTTTCTTCCAAACGTATTCTTCTTTACCTCGGAAATCAGACGTTATCTTGCTGTCCAAGTAACCAAACGTATCTACTACTTTTATTATCTTATTACCTAATTTAATTCCTTCAGCATCGCCTGATTTTCTGACGCTACATTTCTTTATCCTTGTTTTACTCTTGTTGATGTTCATCTTATAACCTCTTTTCAAGACATTGTCCATTCCATTCAATTACTCATCGGCAAACCGCAAAGTTTTTATTTCTTCTCTCTGAACTTTAATTCCCTCTCCAAATTTCTCCTTGCGTTCCTTCACTGCTTGCTCAATGTACAGATTGAACAACAATGGTGAAAGGTTACAACCCTGTCTTAGTCCCTTCCCATTCTCTGCATCCCTTTCATGCCCTTCGACTCTAATAACCGCTGTTTGGTTTTTGTATAAGTTGAGTATAACTCTTGGCTCCCTATAGTTTTCCCTGCTACCTTCAGAATTTGAAACAGTGTATTCCAATCGACATTGTCAAAAGCTTTCTTCAAATCTACAAACGCTAAAAACGTGAGTTTGCCTTTCCTTAGCCTATCTTCTAAGATAAGCCGTAATGTGAGTATTGCCTCCTGTGTTCCAACATTTCTCCTAAATAAAAACTGATCTTCCCCAAGGTCAGATTCCACCAGTTTTTCCATTCGTCTGTAAAATATTCGTGTTAGTATTTTGCAACCATGACTTAATAAACTGATAGTTATGTAACTTTCACATTCGTCTGCACTCGCTTTCTTCGGAAGTGGAGTCATTATATTCTTGTTGATGTCTGATGGTATTTCCCCTGTCTCAAATCTTGCATACCCGGTGGATCTATTTGTTCATGACTTGCTCTCCTAACAGTAATAGCAGTTCCGATGGAACATCATCTACTCCATGGGCCTTGTTTCTACTATCTCACCTTCCTCCATTTCGTTTTCCATTTCTAGAATACTGCCTTCAAGTTTATTTCTTTTGTAAAGACCCCCTATGTATTCCTTCCATCTTTCAGCTTTCCCTTCTTTGCGTAGTACTGGCTTTCCGTCTTTCTCGATATTCATACCGCTGTTTATCTTGTCTCAAAATGTGTCCTTTATTTTTCTGTAGGTGGTATCCATCTTTCCCCTAGTTATACATTCTTATTCGGTCCTGCATTTCTCCTGAAGCCACTCCTGCTTAGCCAGTCTAAACTCCCTGTCAACCTTATTTTTTAGTCGTCTGTATTCCCTTTGCCTGCTTTTATTTTTATATTTTCCCCTTTTGTCAATTTAGTTCAGTATCTCCTGTGTTATCCAAGGACTTCAATTAGGTCTTGTCCTTCTACCTATATTATCCTCTGTGGATTTCACTACTATCTATAGCTCTATCAGACCTATCTACTTCCACTGTATGACGATCCCCCCATTTCAGACAATCCTTGCCTAATGCTCCCTCTAAAACTCTCAACCACCTCTGGTTCCTTCAATTTCTCCAGATTCCATCTCCTTAATTTTCTACCTTTTTGCAGTCTCATATTTTAATCTACAGTTCATAACCACTAACTTAAGGTCAGTATCTGTATCTGCTCCTGGGTATGTCTTGCAGTTTTAAACCTGGTTTCTAAATCTTTGCCTTACCACTATAAAGTCAATCTGCTATCTCCTAGTGTCTCCTGATCTCTTCCAAGTATATAACCTTATTTAATGACGATTAAACTAAAATTCTACCAGGCGATCTCCTCTTTCATTCCTTTTCCCCAGACCAAATTTTCCTACTACATTTTCTTCTCTTTCCTTTCCTAATACCGAGTTACAGCCCCCAGTCACAATTAAAGTTTTCTTCTCCTTTAACCGTCTGAATAATTTATTTTATCTCCTCATACATTTCTTCGATCTCCTCATCATCGGCAGAGATAGTTGGCATATAAACTTGTACTGCTGTGGTCGGTGTTGGTTTCTTGTCTATCTTTGCTACGATAATGCGTTCACTATGCTGTTCATAGTAAGTTACCCGCATTTCTATTTTCATATTCATTGTCAGACCAACTCCATTACCACCAACTAATTTTGTATTTATAACCCTGTACTCACCTGACCGAAAATCCTGTTCATTTTGCCACCACACTTCACTAATCCCCGCCATATCTAACTTTAAACTATCCATGTATCTTTACAAATTTTCTTACTTATCTTCTCGACTAAGGGATAAAACATTCCACAATCCTATCCCTAGAACTCTTGTTGCGTTTTTCTTGATGACGATATCCTTCTGAGTAGTCCCCGCCCGGAGATCCTAATGGGGGTGTAACGATACACTTTTTTTTATTTTTTATTTTTTTTTATCTTTGATATGCGATGCTTATCGCCTCCGGTTCCCTCTGACTCGCAATGCAACTAATTTAATTTCGTTCGTAATTTTTTACTCCTAAACAAGCGAGAAGACGGAACCGTGATAGTAATTTTTATTCACTCTATGGTTTGTATCTAATCGGTGTAGACGTCTTTCATACCTGTATCCACTTAGGTAAGAAGGATGCAAGCTGTTGCTGAAAATAAATTATTTAAATTTAAAAGCATTCCCTCTCCTTGGTTTTAACTCCTCCACGCCAAATATTTAATTTCTTAAGGTTTTCAGCTCCTTCGTCCGTAATAGTTTAATGTTCAGACGCCATTACAATCGCTTCGAATTGCCTGCAAAATTTCAATCAATCAATCATCCTTATACAATACTTTGCTTGATTTTAGAACCTGAAGTGATTTCTTTTGTAATTTCACGAAGTCGATCATTTTTTTAAAATTATTTTATCATTACCAGTAACTTCATGTTCCACCCACGGTCACACAACAATGAAAAGCGAAGTGAACAGTCTGAACATTGATCTCCTACGGAAAGTATCTCGAACATTCACTTATTAAATAAGACATAAAAGTTATCATTTCCAGCTTCTACAATACGAAGTGCAGGATCCTTGCTTTCCGTAAGTTTTATAACGTGCTGTTGCTTGTATGGTGCCCAACTTTAATATGAAATCCGCGGTTTATTTGCTTTAATGTTCATTTTGTGCTGTACTTTAACTTATTTCAAATTCAAACATTCGGTACCATCAATTATTTGTCCAAAAATATAATCGCGGAATCTACTTTTAACAATTATGGCATCATACGAAGCAAGGGCAACGTTATAGGGGACTATTTTACCTCCGGAATATTTTAACCAAGCGCATGTCATCATCATATAATTATAAAGTACCCCTGACGTCCTCAGGCAAATTAACGACTGTATTTCTTCCTTCCTTTCAGCCGTTCTCAGTAACTGCATGGCAAAGCCATGTTAGCTGATGTTACACGGCCAGCACAGTCAATAATCCAGGCTTTTTCCCTTGTAACTAATGAATAGGCTGCTGCCCCCCTTCAGGCACCACACATTGTCTGGTTTCTACACAGATACCCCTCCGCTGTGGTTGTACCTACAGCACAGCTATCTGTATCGTTGAGGCACGCAAGCCACCCCACCTCGGCAATGTCTGTACTTCATGAGGGTGGGTCAGAAGACTATGGCAAGAATTTATGGCGATGAGTGGGGCCATCAAGCACTCTGCACAGTGGTGACTTTGAACAGGTACTTGGGCCAAGCCTCCTCGGCCAGTACTCTCTACAAGGATGTCTGCATGTGGGATGGCAGTTACTTTGGCCATCAGTCCCACCTCCCAGTACGCCTGCAGTGCCTCAAACTTCTCCTGCAGACGCAGAGTTGACGTCACTTTGAAACATCGCCGACGGATGAGATCTCTGAAATAGCACTCAGTGTCTGGAACATTATCATGAATCACTGAATTTTCTCCAGCGCCCAAAGATTCTGTTTATTTGTACTGACATGGAGGGATCGTTTCTGTTAAAGTGTACCTGCGGCCTCGTAATAGCACCCTCCACAGTAACCAGAGACCACAACCGTACGCCTAAATGCGGTAAAGTGCTGAATGGTAAATCAAACAATAAAATAAAGATAACGGATCAGCAAGCTATTAGCACGTTTTCACTGGATATAAACGACCGGTGTTTTTTGTTTGGAGCAATGATCTTCATTTTGAGCGTTTGGATAGTTTTGTTGGAAGCTAACGATAGTATTGGTGACTTTTGTTGCATCTACTTATATTAATATATATTCGAAAATTATTTCAAATGAATATGACGACGCAACAAAAGTATTTTGAATGTGCTGATTATTTGTATATTTGCGGAAAAGAGCTTATAAACTGATCGCATACTCTACACACTATTTTTGTCATTCAATCTTAGAAAAGCCGAAAGTGTATCACTCAATGAATTTCAATGGCCGTTAAGTAAGAGAAAGCGACAAAACGTACAGTCACTCTGATAAGCCTTTCTCGCACATTAAAACCAGCAGGATGATCAAAATTAGGTTTACCAAACGTCAGCCATGTTCGCAATTTTTGCCTTTAATGTAGCACGCTGACACAATCTTTCGATTTCTTCGAATGTCTGCAATGTTAAAAATTTTTGGTATCATGATCTTTCGGTTTCTATTTTCCTCTGGTATTGTCAACAATTTATATAGTCTTACCTGCCCCGACATCCATAGACATTGACGAGGTGCCTCAACGATGCAGATAGCCGTACCGTAGGTGCAACCACAGCGGAGGGGTATCAGTGGAGAGGCCAGACAAACGTGTGGTTCCTGAAGAGGGGCAGCAGCCTTTTCAGTAGTTACAGGGGCAACAGTCTGGATGATTGACTGATTTCGCCTTGTAACATCAGCTAACGTGGTTTCGCACATGCAGTTACTGTGCACCGTTGAAAGCAAGGGGAAACAACGTAAAAGTAGGCCACTGTACGAAATAAAAGGTTAATTCTGGTAGAAGGTACCCAGATAAAAGTTTACTGTTATAAAAAAGCTTAATTTTAGCAGTAAAATTAGCAGAAGGTCCGCGTGAACTACCGGCTAATCCCTATTGCAAAACCTTGTTCCCTGGACCAAATTGAGAACTGACTTGGGTCAAATTACTCTAATAACAGGAAGTTAACGATACAGTGGCCAATATGCGTAGCAGCTCACACGAAATTACACACAGGCATTAATAAACAAACCACCACAATTCAAGTTATTTCATACAGGTGGCTAAGAAAAACTTTTATGGCGTAACGGAACTTAAAACTAAAAAAATTGCATCTCAGCTTGTTCTTAGCATTGGTGAAAAACAATATTAAATAAAAGGGGGAAGGTGCTCGAAAACTACAATTTATAGGCAAGTCAAAATTATACTGAACTTAACTTGTTTATTCAGGTCGAACCCAAGCAAAATGGGGAACCAATTTTGTTAGTACAATAAAAATGCATCTCTTTTACAGTATCTAATACTGACGATGCCCAGCATTGAAATTAACATAAATTACACAGAACCTAACGCTACTGGGAGGAGGATTTGCAAACAACACTCACTCGCTCACACACACGCAATGCAACAGCGAAACTCACCAAAATCAGCGTGCTGAAGCGAGACAGAAGCAGGCGCCGCTATCGTAGGCGAAATTCAGCAAACCCGGAGGTACCACACAACACAATACACAATAAAACTGCGAAGATGGCTCTGGTCTGTCGTGCCTGATTTGAGATGGTGCGTGAGTATAACTAAGTTAAGTTGCATTTAGATTAGACCGCGAGCAAACACGGTAACGGCGACACACGGCTACGTTCCACGATCGCAATCCACTGAAGGTGGTTAAAAATCGGATTCCTTACACAAAATCACGGCGGACTCTTAAGTTGTAATCTGAGAGTAAACCCGCTAGGCACTGGTTTTATGAGAAGTGGCGTGAATTCAGGTGACTAGCTGCATACACCTGAAGTCGGAGTTTGGAAACACGTAGTTTCGAAAACCGATAAAAATGTATAAATTCAATTTCCGAAAAATAAAGAAAATTAACTACGGCATGCAACCCCTAGAACTGCGTAGAATTTCATAAGTAAGCTACTGAAATGCAGCAACATGCGATTGGAAGCGTTTACAGAGACGGATGAGTGCATACTACAAGTTCGGAGAAGAAACAGCAAAATTGTAATAGATGGGGAAGAAGATCGCGAAATGTTAGTGGAAATCAGAAGGATACACGCATAGTTATTTGCCTGATGGACATGGAACAAACAATAATGGAAGCTGAAGGCCTTGTTCTAAGAACCAACCACGTGGAACAAATATCATTCGCGGAAGGAAATGATAAGAAAGGTTTTACGTGTACTGGACAAAAATGAACATAACGTCAGTGAGAAATTGGGCCCCAAAAAGCTAGAAAGAATTTACACAGAGTTCGTACACCGCCACATAATCACAAAAGTTTGAATATACCAGGCCGTTACCAAACTGCAACTAGTAACACATACACCGCGGTTATCTTTTGGATATTACTGGATTGAAAAACTAGAACACATTTCCGTGCACGATAAAAAAAATATATTCCGAAAAATATATGGAAAAATGAATGATTGATCTCATCTTCATTCATCAGCGCAATAAATGGATAAATTATCTGGGAACAATAGATTTCGAAGGTTATGATAGTTTCGAAAAATATCGGCCCTATAATTCGAATTATGCCAACCTACACCGCGAATTTCTTTGTGTGCAATAGCGTTTCTCTTAAGGCATGTAGATTTTCGGATAATAAAATACGTGAATTTCTAGAATTAATCTAGCCAGATAAGTGAAACCAAGCCTCATCAGTAAAATATGTTCGATCTGAACCACCAACTCCATGTCTGTTAATAAATTGCTGAAACCAATCACAATATGCTATTCTTTTCGTATGTCCATACAAATTTATTATTGCAATGAAGTAATTTTATATGGATACAGCCCCAGTTCTTTGGTTACGGCCTTATGTGCTGTCATACTAAAGACTTTTGCGTCTTATGATACTTTCCTTACTGATTTTGTTGGACTCATGATGTCCAAAATGTCATCGAGGTTCCGTTCTGTTAGAAGTATCAGTTCGTGGTGCATCATGAACTTAACCTGTTATCCGGAACTTGCGAATTAATTCACGCACAGTGTCGTGATGTGGACACCTCGACGTAGGAAAACGCAGTCTAAATTGTTGTCTCACACACCCCGGGAAGTGAGCCTCGTAACCAATAGTTTTCTGTAAACCAGACGAGAAAAGCACTCCAAACTCGCGGCAAAGGGAATCCAATTCACTGAACGGAACCGATTCCGACGTGATGTGGACAGCATCTACATAGGTATAAATGATCATCAGATTAAACTACGAGTAATCAGAGCTCGAACGGAGAGAGTCAGATGATTTTTTTGTCCCACGCGCTATTCGAGAATGGAATGGGAGATAAGTAGTATAAAAGTGGTTTGATGAACCCTCTGCCAGGCATTTAAATGTGATTTGCAGAGTATCCCTTGTAGATGTAGATGAATGCATCGAGGTCAACATATTTTCGGAAGCCACGCTTGTGACTGACAAAAATGTGATTTCTCGCATAACGTACTGATACTCCACCATCAATCGTAAACTGACAATGAACCGGAATTGGCTGGTCACCATAGCCGACCAGAAGACGAGAAATTTTAGCAAGGGGTGGCTTTTCAAGCGCCAAATACGTATCCAGAATTGACGAGAGACACAGAGGCGCTAGTGAAATTTGAGAATGGAACGCCCGGAGTTCAACTTGGAATGTGACGCACAGCTTTGGAGGGGCGAGATGTGCCTGGCCTGATGCAGGAGAAAGACAACTGAGTTCCGTTTCCATAAGGTCCTCGTCAGAATGCGGAGGTCGACCGCGCACGGAACTGCGATAAACAGCCACTACATGGCATTGTTTTCAGCATCAAGGAGTCTTGTGTAGTTCGCTAACGAACTAGTTCGGAAGAGCGCTCCCACAGGCGAACTACGCGAACTAGTTCGCAGATCCCTCGCCTCTCAGTTCGTCCGCTCCTTCTCCGAAGACTGACGCGTAACAGCGAGAGGACGCGAGAGCGCGCTGAATCGCGTGATTCACTTCTGCCAGTTGCCGTCATTTCGAGCTGAGAGGCAGCTCAACTGTAGTTTTAGTAGCGGTAGCAAGAGCCAAATCGAGCGGACAAACTAAAAAGAGCGACCTACTTCGCTGTCGAGCCGCGAACTAAAAGGAGAGCTACCGGTCGCGAACTAAAATATGCGCGATAGAATTAAAAATCACGTGTTTGCCTTCTGCTGATGAGAGCCATTTCGAGGTTAGCGTCTGCCTGCTAGATTACATAGTTCTGTGCTACTAACGTCTGCTTTGAAGTATTCTGCACTCTGCAATATCCGAATAATAAATTCCACAATGCCAAGATATAGAGATAACTCTACACTTAAACGCGAGAAATTATCCACAAACTGTTTCTTTTGGGCTGCGTGTTATCATTAGCGGCTCAAGCAGCAAGCACATGAAGCAGCTGGGTGGGGGAACGTCTCCCTCCACCTGCATGCGCAGACCACGCCGCTCAGGCGTCACTGGGAGCGGACGAACTAAAAGAACGAACTAGTTCGCGGCAGAGCCGCGAACTAAAGTGACCGCTCCCGATCGCGAACTATTATGCGCAAGTCTAGCATGAAGCGCACCGCGGTAGACGGAGTGCACAGCTAGGGCGGTCATCGGTAGACAGAACTTTGGAAATGAACTGAAGCAGGTAACTGCGAAGAACAGGAAGAGGGCGGAGAACAGGAAGAGGGCGCAGAACGACGTCTGCGTGGACGCGTAGAAGGTTACGCCGTCACCTCTACTATTCCCTCAAACTGATCTGCTGCAGCCCTAGGAACCTCAAAAGCCTGGACAACGCACAGATCCTCGTCGAGGGTGGGGTCCTGCCATGGCAGTCAAAAGGGTGCAGCGTAACATCCTCCTTCAATCGGTAGGGGCTTTTAGAACCTCCCTGGGAGGGGCTCTACTGGTATCGATCAGGCTCTGCCCCCTGGACATCAAGATACGGGAGACGTTACCCTGGTACTGAGCAAAGAAAGGAAACTTAGAGAAAGTAGAAGATATAATTGGGGTCAGGGTGGGATCTAAATTAGAAATTAAGAGAAGAGGTGAAGAATTTTGGCAGATAGCATGGGATAGGAGGAAACAGGGGTAGAACCCATCAGTTACTCCCCAACATTCGGGAAAGCGACAAATGAAGTACTTGAAACCTATTAGATCCCAACGGCCTCGTATCACTAGCAGTCGAGGTGACAGACATCTTATCCGCATGGCTGTAACGGATCATGCAGCCACGTTTCGATCCGTGAGTCAACAGATGTGGACGTTTGCGAGACAACAACCATCTGCACGAACAGTTCGACGACGATTGCAGCAGGAGGGACTATCAGCTCGGAGACCTTGGCTGCCGTTAGCCTTGACGCTGCGCTGCATCACAGACAGGAGCACCTGCGATGGTGTACGCAACGAAGAACCTGGGTGCACGAATGGCAAAACGTCATTTTTTCGGATGAATCCAGATTCTGTTTACAGCATGATGATGGTCGCATCCGTGTTTGGCGACTTCGCGGTCAACGCACATTGGAAGCCTGTATTCGTCATCGCCATCACCCGGCGTATCACCCGGCGTTATGGTATGGGGTGTCATTGGTTACACGTCTCGGTCAACTCTTGTTCGTATCGACGGCACTTTGAACAGTGGCCGTTACATTTCAGATGTGTTACGACCCGTGGCTCTACTCTCCATTCGATCCCTGCGAAACCCTACATTTCAGCAGGATAATGCCCGACCGCATGTTGCAGGTCCTGTACGGGCCTTTCTGGATACGGAAAATTTTCGACTGCTGCCGTGGCCAGCACATCTCCAGATCTCTCACCAATTGGAAAAGTATGGTCAATGGTGGCCGGGCAACTGGCTCGTCACAATACGCCAGTCACTACTCTTGATGAACTGAGGTATCGTGTTGATGCTGCATGGGCATCTGTATCTGTAACTGTAATCACATGTCAGTTCTAGCACATTTGTCGAATGAATACCCGTTTATCATCTGCATTTCTTATTTGTGTAGCAATTTTAATGTCGGTTCCGGAAGAGGACGGCACCAGTGTGTGACTGTGAAGCTCCAGAGGGCCCTTCGGAGCACCTTGTGTACTTGTGTCCCTCATATAATAGGGAATGCGCTGATCTGCGTCTCCAGCTGCTTCACCAAGACACTTATCAACTAGTACAAGACGAAGAAACCTTCGATGTATTAAATAAACTCACTGAAGTAATCTCCAAAAAGATCAGGGTCAACTTCATGGGGATTAATACCTAACGGAACAACAAAAACACCAGATTAGACTCCACACCAAGACATGCCGGCGGGCACGGAACGAGCGCCTCTGACTGCATTACGCCCTTACCTCGATCTACATCTGCATCTACATCTACATGGGATACTCTGCAAGTCACATTTAAGTGTCTGCCAGAGGTTTCATCGAACCACTATTTATCTCCCATTCCATTCTCGAATAGCGCGCGGGAAGAAAGAACACCTGAATCTCTCTGTTCGAGCTCTGATTTCTCGTATTTTATTCTCATGATCATTTCTACCTATGTAAGTGGGAGTCAACAATATATTTTCGCATTCGGAGGAGAATGTTGGCGGTTGGAGTTTCGCAAGTAGCCCACGCCGCAGCGATAAGCGCCGTTGTTGTAATGATTCCCACCCCAGATCTTGTATCATTTCCGTAAAGCTGTCTCCCCTGTATCGTGACAATACCAAACGAGCTGCCCTTCTTTGGACTCTTTCGATGTTCTCCGATAAACCCACCTGATAAAGATCCCACATTGGGCTGCAATACTCCAGAAATGGACGGACAAGCGTAGTGTACGCAGTTTCTTTAGTAGTTCTGTTGCATGTTTTATGCGTTCTGCCAATAAAACGCAGTCTCTGGTTCTCCTTTCCCACGATATCATCTACGTGTTCTTTCCAATTTAAGTTTGAAGTAACAGTAATTCCTAGGTATTTTGTGGAGTTTACGGCCTTCACTTTTGATTGATTTATCTTGTAAACAAAGTTTAACGAATTTCTTTTCGTACTCATGTGGACGACTTCACACTTCTCATTATTTAGAATCAATTGCCAATTTTTACATCATAGTGATATCTTCAGATCTTTCTGCAGTTGGTTTTGATCTTCAGATGATTTTACTAGACGGTAAATGACGGCGTCATCTGTAAGTGATCATAGTGATATCTTCAGATCTTTCTGCAGTTGGTTTTGATCTTCAGATGATTTTACTAGACGGTAAATGACGGCGTCATCTGTAAGCAACCTAAGAGAGCTACTTAGATTTTCCCCTAAATCGTTTATGTAAATAAGGAACAGCAGAGGACCAATAACACTACCCTGTGGAATGCCCGATGTCACCTCTGTTTTAGTCGATGCCTTACCATCGATTACTACGAACTGTGTCCTCTCAGACAAGAAATCCCCTATCCAGTTGCAAATTTGGCTCGAGGGTGTGGGAAACTCGGACCGACAACAAGATTGTATTTGGATTTCATATGTTAGTCATAGTTGTAGTTGCAGTCTTCTAGTTGTAGGTGGTAGATGTAGAATAGAAAATCAGTGGATGGGTCTGTAAGCACCTGCAGTAAGGGTGGAGGGCAGCCCAGTGACTGGGGCTTTCCGCAGGGCTTAACTTGGCGGACTCAACGACAAAGTAGGTTTATAATCACAATGGCACAACCTGTAACACTGCAGGTTGCAACGAATAAAAAAAATATCAAGTACATGTATGCTAAAGTACAAACTAACAATAATAATAATAATGATAGTTTAAAGAGATTAAAAAATGTACACTGCAAAAATTTCATTGCATAAAAAAACGACCCATTTAATCATAGGAATTGGCATATTATGTATAATAAAACAATAAAGTAAAAAAAAAATGAGTTACGTCTTTTTCGCAACCAGTGCTCGACCCCTCTGAGCAGTGGAATTATTTATTTAAACCCCTCATATGCATATCGCTGGCCAGACCGGAGGAGACAAAATCGAATTAATTGGGATTCAGTTTGTGTTTCGATAGAACATCATCGTATCATGTAAGTGTGGCCCACCACTTACTATTATTAAAAATTAATTTTAGTTTACTCACTGCAATTTTTTCATTTATAACTACCTCCCTTTTGTTTAAATATTTTATTAAATTCAGTTGCTTTCTTTAATGAATTGGCAGTTAACGTCTACAACAATGTCGGGCCGCCATTACAGTCTAAAATCAATTATTCATGTTTAATTACCTTTCCACCGGGTCCATCATAAAAACCTAAAGCTTTTTCACATTTCTTTCGAAGCCCGCTGCTTTGATACATATAAATTCAGCGCCACGCGCCCTGTTGAAATATTATCACGTATAACAAAATCCGGCTCCACATTATTACGTAATGTTGGCTACCAATTCTTATTACGGCACCAAGTGTACTTTCTTGTAAACAGCTTAACAATTCCAGAGCCTACAAGAGTTATAAAATTCCCCATGCTTTATTTTCGTAAGCACCTGTGTGTCTTAAGTTTTTTATAACATTGCCTGCAAGGACCCCCCCCCATTTTTTCCAAATTTTACCATCCATATTATTATTGTTGTTATTATTATTTCATTTCCGTTACATTTTTCACATTCAGGGCTCATTTTCCCTTCGATCAATATTTATTTTGTATATTTATTTTCGCGACATCATATCTCACTTCGGTTACGTCAAAATTATTCAACTTAATTTTGCTGTCCCGGTAGTTTCAAATCTTCAGATGTTTGTGGGACTTAACTACGGGGTCATCAGTCCTTAAGCTTACAAACTACTTATGAACTAGCTAAGACTAAGGACGGCACAAATATCCATGCCCGAGGGGGGATTCGAACCACCGATCGTAGTGGCCGTGCAGACCATGACTGGAGCGCCTCAGTCTCCTCGGCCGCCGCGGCCGGCCCCGGTAGTTTACGTAACCCGCAGGTAGCGTTATACCCTGTATCTTTTCGCTCTGATGAAAATCCATACGGGAGAGCACCACGTGCGTTTGTTGACGATAGTAGAGCCAAGCAATTACGACATACGGGGAAAAGACAATTCCACGTGCTCTGGCATCGGAGCGAGCTTTCGAAACAGACTATTCTACGACTAGAAAAACGACTGTGAGGAAAATGGGATCTACTTTCTTAAAATTGCTGCAGTTGGCGAGCGTCCCAGTCTTCCTTAGACTCTTGAAAAAGGCGGAAAAGCGCGTGGTGCACCATGATGAAGGGGGGGGGGAGGAGGGGGTATGTCTGAGTTGACGGAGAGAAGGGATCACGGCGGTCCGAGAGGGCGCAACCAATTCCCTGAGCGAATCTAGCTGTTGATGATGTTGGTGAAATAACTGAACCAACGCTGGATCCATCACGATCGAAACCAAAGCACACACGTAAGGAACCTCGGCAGAAGTAATACTGTTTTATAGAGTATTACGTTATTCCTCAGAGACGACTGCAGTACAGCATTTGATCGCAACTTAGTACATAAGACATTAGCAAGAGAGAGCCCCACATTAAATACTTTGAATAACTGGACATCACCGGTTGGGATTTTTTGTGATCTCTCAAAGGCTTTTCATTGAGTAAATCATGGGATTCTTATAGATAAGCTTGTGGAATGAGTGGAACAGTACACAAATGGTTTAAATCATACTTAACTGGAAAAGTCAAGCAGTTCACATGGTACAGAAGAAACAATTAATCCCTCTAACTGGGGAGTCGTCAAAAAGGGGTCCGACATAGGCACCGACTTTTGAAAATCTTGGGTCATGCTCAGTGACGTTTACAGGCGTGGGGGGAGGGCAGTTGCCGGCCTGTAGTCCCCCTCCCCTCCCCGACTCCCCCGACAGGTATTTCTAAACAAAAAACAAAAACTCATACAAAACTTCTTAATTTTAACGTCTACATCTTCCCAATTCCAAATACAAAAGTAAGTTTAAAGTAATTATTTTTTTATTCTAGTAGTATATCTTCTTTTTTTTCCTTCATCTGGTGTTAATTTAGGACCATTTTAATCTCTGAAAGGAGAAAAGTATTTTTAATACATAGTAAAGAAATTAACAGCTATTAATTTCACGTTCTAGAACTACTGGGAGGTTTTTGCGACCATTTGATCCTGTTCTTCCCGCTGCACTAACTACTAAAATCATTTTCAGCTTCTTCGTCTTCTGATACATGCATATCAGATAATGATGTGCTTGTATTGTGAATACTGTGTTCACTATCGCAAACACTTACATCGGATCTGTGGTGTCGCCCAAGTCTAAAGTGAGCGCCACCTACTTTTGCCACATGCCGCCATGCACGTATGGCGCGGCTTCCTTACGACGTCAGCCACGAGCGCCCTCTCCTACAACTCTGCTCGTGGCCACTACTGAACAACATCATTCTCTTGGGACTGAGATAGGAACCAGCTAACACTTCGGAATCAGATAGGCACCAGTGAAGACTTGGCAATCGGATAGGCACTAGGCAGGCCTCTAGCTCAACTATGTATCAGCATTCTGCAGTACTGAGCTATGTAAAAGTTAAGTATTACTAAGTCTCTAAGAAATATATATCTCGTTCTAATTTACTCTAGTGTTTCTAGTTTCTGCTGTCCCACTGGCTGGTCACCTCCTACCTGCACAAGCGTGCATCCTTTATTCCTGTGTCGGTCTTTCTACTCAGCCACCGACACCTACGACGGAAACGAGACACAAAAGCGGTGACGAGGCTAGGACACAAAAGTGGCGACGAGGAGCCATAGAAGAACCTTGGACCAGACCGCTTGCAGCAGCCAGACAGCAGCAGTCAGAACACGCAGAAATTGCTCCCGCCCACTCACCCTCATTATAAGATTTTTGGGGGAACATATATGGTTACGTGTTTTGTGGACTTTTTTGTTGCAGTGCGTCCTCATTTACATTGCATTTGTGTTTTGTTATAAGTTTCTTGTATGCGCGGCTCCTAATCGGTCAGCATGTCCACTACCCTGAACCCAAACTTAATGGAAATTATTCAGTTAGAGACGGCCCAAATCATGCAACTACTTCAAGCAGTGGCGCAGTTGACGGCAACTCAACAACAGCCGTCGCATCAGCAGCCTACACCTGCAGCCACACCGCTTCCTACATTTCGCCAGTACAACGAACGTGAGGAAGAATGGAGCGACTATTTGGCGCAATTTCAAGAACTCGTTGCAGCTCATCAAAATACAAGTCAGAGACTGAAGCATCTGTTATTATCTGTGGTGGGAACCAAAGCCTTCGTGTTACTGCAGAAACTTTTCCCCCATGCATCTCCTCTTGATCTAGAATTTGACGCAATTGTAGATTATGACAGAAAAGTTCTCGTAGCCGCAGCGCGGTACCGATTTTTCAGACTAAAAAAATTACCAGAGCAGTCACACCAGCAGTGGATTACAGAACTGAATGGCTTAACCCGCAAATGTAAATTTACTTGTTCTTGTGGACTTTCTTATAGTGGCGTGATGTTGAGAGACGCTATCACTCAGAACATTCAGGACCCCAGAATTAGGGCAGCTATTTTAAAAGAGTCTGACCCCTCATTAGACAGTGTACTGCAGCTTATTGAAGCGCATGATACTTTTGACTTAGCAGATGTAGAAATGCAAAGCCACAGTGTTAATGCAGTGCAACGCAACGGATGCTTTGCTAGCCGTAGTTTTCAGTGTAGCCCTAGTGATTCTTTAAATTCTACCAGCCGTGCTGAACAGACAGTGAACAGTAGCCAGTGTAAAAGTGCGACACAAAGATTGCCCCGTCGTGTTAGAAATAGTAATTTGAATAACGGGCGCCAACGCTCATTTCAGAAAAATGTTCGTAAATCTTGCCCCCAGTGTGTATCTCGCCACAAACGTGCGCATTGCCCTAGTCGCAACGCAACCTGTTATCAATGTGGCAAATTGGGACATGTACAGTCTGTGTGTATGCAAAACAAAAATTCAAGGAACGGTGCCGTTAGAAGCGGAGCTTCGCAGAGTGCGAGAACAATTAATTCTGTAAATGTCATACACGCTGTGAACTTGGACAGTGCTTCTGTTGATTCTCACATGCAAGAAAGTTCTGCGCCAACGGAAAAACTATGTAGTGAGCCACGTCGCAAGCCCGACGAGCGCGTCAAACAGTGCAACGGAAAACGGTTTTGGACAAACATAATGACTATGTACAGTGCAATCCTGTAGTGCACCTAGTGCCTTCTACAACTCCTCATTGTAATAGTGCCCAGTAATGTGTAGCTAGTGACAGTAGACTTGCTGTAGCTACTCAAAAGTTTAGTGCAGTAGTTAGTGAATCTGTAGTCGCCTCGCATTGCGCGAACGCCGATCCGGCGGTAGTGCCATCTAGTGACAGTGTTGTTAATCCGCTGCGTGCCGATTCTGCGCCGCCTACTTCACTACGCGGCCCGCGCATGCGTAAGCGTATCAACAAGCTGTAACAGACGTTGCCCACATTCGCGCACCTGTCGTGCGCCACAAGCAAAAACTTTTTGTGACTCTTTCTATATAAAATAAGACTGTGCAATTTCAGCTCGACACTGGTTCCGCTGTCACATTACTTAATAAAGACACTTACGAACTTCTGGGTTCGCCAAAATTGTCGCCGTCTAAACAAGTGCTAACAGCATATACAGGACAAAATATTCCCGTGCTAGGAACGTGTAGCCTGCCTGCCTCTTTTCAAGGTGTAACGAAAACAATTGCTTTTGTAGTTCTTCAGGCCAAATCTACACAGAACATTTTTGGACTAGATGCATTCCACTTGTTTGGCTTATCTATTCAAAGAGATGTGTTTCAAATTTCGTCAGTAGTGTCTCAGGACAAAATCAATGCATTGTGTTAAAAATTTAGTGACTTGTTTTCGCCGGAACTAGGTTGTGCAAAAGACTTCGTGTCACATGTAACTTTAAAAGAATCTGCAGTACCAAAATTTCGTAAAGCTAGACCAGTGCCTGTCGCAATTCGTGATAAGATTGCCGAAGAACTTAAACGTTGGCAAGATAGTGGGGTGATTTCTCCTGTTTCTGCGAGTCAGTGGGCCTCGCCTTTAGTAATTATAACAAAGCCGACAGGAAAACTTCGTCTCTGTGCGGACTTCAAATCAGCAGTGAACAGTCAAATAATTGTAGACACTTGCCCCATGCCCAGACCTGAGGAACTAATGGACAAATTAGGACAGTCTCGCTTCTTTTCCAAGATTGATTTAGCAGAGGCATACTTACAGATTCCGCTTGATGACGAGTCAAAAAAGTTTTTCGTCATTAATACTCACATGGGCCTTTTTCAATTTCAACGCCTACCCTTTGGCAGTTCTTCCGCCCCCGCTAATTTTCAGCGATTTTTGGAACAGCTGACAGTTTCTGTACCGTGTTGCTCGAACTATTTAGATGATATTGTGGAATCCGGACGTACAGTTGAAGAACATTTATCAAATCTGGAGTGCCTTTTCAAAGTATTGACTGCAGCAGGTCTACGTTGTAATAAAGCAAAGTGTTCGTTTTTTCAGACTGAAATAGAGTACCTAGGCCACGTGATTAATGCCCAAGGAATCCATCCCTTACAGTCACATCTTCGAGCAATCAAAGACTTGCCTCCTCCTAAGAATGTGCATGAACTGCAAGCAGTAATGCGAAAGCTTAACTATTATTTCAGGTTTATTCCCAATGCCTCTCAGATTGCAGCTCCACTGCATCATTTACGTAGGAAGAATGTTCCTTTCGTATGGTCTAAAGATTGTCAGGTTGCCTTTGACAAACTAAAGTCTGCACTACTCAGTGATGCATGTTTGATTCCCTTTGACCCCCAGAAGCCTGTAGTGCTAGCAATGGATGCCTCGTCGTACGGTGTAGGTGCAATATTGTCACATCGTATTGGTTCTCTCGATCGTCCTATTGCCTTTGTATCCAAGCTACTGACACCAACGCAACGGAATTACAGTCAAATAGAAAAGGAGGCCTTAGCAATCATTTACGGCGTCACAAAGTTTCACATTATCTCTATGGCAGAAAATTCTATTCGTTGACTGACCACAAGCCTCTCACGTCGTTGTTCTCACCCACAAAGCCGATTCCGCCACGAACGGCACACAAGCTTCAGAGATGGTCCTTGATATCGTCTAACTACCAGTATGAGATTTTGTACCGACCTACCACTAAACATGCCAACGCGGACACACTTTCCCGACTTCCGGTTGGCCAGGATGTGTCATGTGATTCTTCAGAAAGGGCATGTTGCCAGATAGACTCCAGACTGCCAGATTGTCGCAGACTTCCCTTTGAACTCTCGTCGGGTTGCATAGGAAACCGCTGCGGATGCAGACCTATGTGTGGTAGCACGTTTTGTTCGCTTTGGTTGGCCTGCCAGAGCCAAAGTCATTGAGCGGCCTCTGGTTCGACGTTATTTTGCACAACGTCATGCATTGTCTTTAAGCCATGGTGTTCTGTTGTTCCATACCGACAACGACCAAACAAGAGTGATTGTTCATCGTTCCCTGCAACGAGAAGTGTTACGCCTCCTGCATCAAGGACATTGGAGTATTGTTAGGACAAAGCAACTGGCCAGACGTCATTGTACCTGGGTTGGTATGGACGCCCAGATAGAGAGCATGACGTCACAGTGTACAGTTTGTGCGGAGCATCAGGCGGCTCCTCCGCAACGTTTCTCAGACTGGCCACGCCCAAAGGGACCATGGCAACGATTACACATTGACTTTGCCAGACCTTTCTGGAATACGCGCTGGTTAATCGTTGTAGACGCTTTTGTGATTGTCATGAACTCATTCAGTGCGTTAACATCAGTGTTTTGCATCGAAGGTTTGCCTGAAACTATCGTCAGTGACAATGGACCTCAGTTTGTGCGGAATTTCAACAGTTTTGTCGTGTGAATGGCATTCAACATATTACCACCGCACCTTTTCACCCTCAGTCCAATGGTGAAGCAGAACGTTTCGTTCGAACATTCAAGTCACACATGGAAAAGATGAAAGGTCAACACTCCAGGCAGCATGCTCTTCAAATTTTCCTGTCTACGTATCGGTGCATGCCACGTGACGGCCCGTCTCCTGCCGAGCTGCTACATGGCCGCCGTCACCGCACTCTCCTTCACCTGCTGCCGCCTACCACGCACCGAGTCGGTTCGTATGGCGCTACGCGTTTTCGGGTTTCTACGCCGGTGCTGTACAAGGTGTTTGCTGGAAATAACCGTTGGTTGACGAGCACCATTCAGCGCGTGCTCTGTCGCAATATGTATGTGGTACGTTCTTCCACAGGGTCGGAGCTGCGGCGCCACGCAAACCAATTGCGCCTGCACAGACCGTGCGATCCTGTCTCGGGTTTTTTGATTCCAGACCCGGTTCACCGCCAGGGAGCACAGCCCCATCTCTCGCCGCTGGGTCCAGCTTCCCCGGGCTACGAGATCCCGATGGATGTCGACGAGCCTCGTACGTAGTCGGCCCCTCCGCCTCCGTCGCCGCCTCAGCTGTCAGCGTCAACGAGAGGGACTCCGGGACCGTGCGTGCCCCCGCCGCCTGGGCCACGCACCTCAGAAGAAGATGACCTGCTCCCTCTGGGCGGAGGCGTGCGCCCTTCCCCTGATTTTGATGGGTTTCCCGGGGGATCGCAAGGTGTATACCGGGGCGCGGACGGCGTCTCGATCCTAGCCTCAGCTACGACGCCCGTCCCACCAGTAACGCTCCCTCCCAGGCCCTCCTCCCAGTGCAGTCGCCGTGGCCCTCAGCCCTACGCCACGACGACGCGGCGTTTGGGGGGGGGGGGGGGGAGGGTGTGGTGTCGCACAAGTCTAAAGTGCGCGCCACCTACTTTCGCCGCGCGCCGCCATGCAAGCACGGCGCGGCGTTCTTACGACGTCAGCCACGAGCGCCCTCTCCTACAACTCCGCTCGTGGCCACCACTGAACGACATCGTTCTCTTGGGACTGAGATAGGAACCAGCTAACGCTTCGGAATCAGATAGGCACCAGTGAAGACTTGGCAATCGGATAGGCACTAGGCAGGCCTCTAGCTCAACTATGTATCAGCATTCTGCAGTACTGAGCTATGTAAAAGTTAAGTATTACTAAGTCTCTAAGATATATATATATATATCTCTTTCTAATTTACTCTAGTGTTTCTAGTTTCTGCTGTCCCACTGGCTGGTCACCTCCTACCTGCACAAGCGTGCATCCTTTGTTTCTGTGTCGGTCTTTCTACTCGGCCACCGACACCTACGATGGAAACGAGACACAAAAGCGGCGACGAGGCTAGGACACAAAAGGATCGTCTTCCTGGCTTCATTCTTCTGCACATTTATTTTCTATACAGTATTACCAAAATAGTCAGTAACCAATTCTGCTTCATATCATACCATGTCTATCGATACCAACAGGTTCACAACCCATTGTTACATCACACATCAATTCAATAAACAGGATGAAAAATGTCACGACTTATACTAACATGACTTCTAGGAGAACACATAAACATTAAATTAAAAGAACAAACATTTTCATCATATCGTACCAAATTCACTTTATTTCTAGTTAATTACTATAACAATTAAGGGTTTCCGTCTCCAGTTTACAATATTGACGTAACAAGCGGCATGCCTATAACATTTGGACTATTTAAAAACGGTCACTTCACTGACATGTCAACGTGGATTTTAATGCATAATAATTCAATTAGCTGTTTGTTTTAAGATATCTTTATACAGTGGTGTATTACAAAAGCCAGCCGCCCATCAATGTGATGAGAGAGTCGATTTTAATTAGTCAGGAAATATAACCTAAAGAAAAAATAATACCAAAATTTTCAGTGGGGTATGCCGAGCATTCCAACACACATTTTGGGGTATGCTTCAGCGACCGAGCATACCCGTAGTCGGCACCTATGGTCCGACAACTTTCGGTCTTGGGTCCTTTGCTGTACTTAATATATATTAATGACTTGCCATTCTATATTCACGAAGATGCTAAGCTATTTCTTTTTGCTATCGTTACAATTATAGCTATAACATCTGACAACAGGAATTAACTGATGAAACTGTAAATGACGTCTTTCAGAAAATTGTTAAGTGGTTCTCTACAAATGGACTCTAATTAAATTTTGATAAAACCCAGTATATACAATTTCAAAAAGTAAATGGTATGACACCATCAATAAACTTAGACTTTGAACAGAAATCTGTAGCCAAGGTAGAATATTCAAAAAAATTTAGGTGTTTTCATTGACGAGGGGTTGAATTGGGATTAACACATTGAAGATCTGCTAAAACGTTTGAGTTCAGCTACTTACACTATCGCGGTCATTGCAAAATTTTGTTATGTATGTCTCAGTAAATTAGCTTACTATGCCTTTTTTTATTCATTACTTTCATATGGAATCATATTCTGGTTCAACTCAACATTGAGTACAAAGTATTCATCGCACAAAAGCGCGTAATCAGAATAATTGTTGGAGGCCAGCCAAGGTCATCCTGCAGACATTTATTTAAGGATCTATGGATGTTTACTGTGGCTTCACAATATATTAGAGAAGATGCAACGGAGAGTAGTGCGTTTCGTTGTAAGCTCAATTAATACTCTTGTCAGGAACATTTTATATGGACGTAAAGAACAGAATAAATTAATGACAGTAACATATCAGACTGGCAATTAGACGACAATAAAAGCGATATTGGCGAACAGAACTGACGGTAAATAGTGCAGTGATGAAGCCTATCTTCTTCGGCACTCAAAGCGGACTGATAAGATGTTACAGTTATGTTACCTATGTGTGCCTGAACTGGCCGTCAGGAGAAATAGAAAACATTATTCAGATCTTGGGTCAATATTACAAGTTCCCTCTTATGAGGTACTCAGAACCAGTGGCGCAACCACAGGGTGGACGGGGGCCTGGAACCTCCCAAAAAAAAAAAATTTTTTTTTGTGTCTTATTGTTTTCATTTTTTTTTTATTTCCTCTTTTTATTTCGTCGGCACCGGAAATTTGAAATAGTATACATGTAATAAATCACAGTAGAAGAGGCTTGCTCAGGATAGGGTATTGTGGAGAGCTGCATCAAACCAGTCTCCGGACTGAAGGCCACAACAACAACAACAATAAATCACAATGTAATTGTAATTTGCCAAGCACAAGTGACCGTTCCAATGGGTCGTTATCGTGATGCCGCTACTGAGAACGTGTGCTGCTGTTGCTGTGAGCGGTTTTAATGCCGCCACGACCAGCTTTGATGCTGCCGCTATTGTTATGCTATGCTGAAGTTACGAGCCGATTGTTCATGTGCAATAAACTGTAAAGACCTTTCTCTTTGGCTAGTAACTTAGAAGCTGCGTAATGATTTTACGAGCTGATTATATACAGCCGGCCGCGGTGGCCGAGGGGACTGAGGCGCTTCAGTCACGGTCTGCACAGCCACTACGGTCGGGGTTCGAATCCCCCCTTGGGCATGGATATTTGTGCCGTCCTTAGTTGTAGGTAGTTCATAAGTAGTTTGTAAGTTTAGGGACTGATGACCCCATAGTTAAGTCCCTTAAGCTTGACAAACATTTGAACATTTGATTATACACACTCCATTTCCATTGCTCCTCTTCCACTTTCAAATGAATGAGAGCCTACTCATTTTATTCCTAGTGCAACTGTTTACGTAGTATAATTGGTTAAACGATAAAAATTGTAAAAATAAGTCGTAGGTTAATAAATTCGATAAGCTTAATTTTTGAAAAAATGACCCCCCCCCTCTCCCCAAAGAACCAACTCCTGGTTGCGTCACTGATCTAAAGTACAATTTATGAAAATAGCAGAGTGTTATTATTATACAGATGTGTAACAATACGTTATATCGCACTATGGGGGATCCACAAATCGAAGCTGGTGGAAATAATTGCCTTTACAGCTTATGGATTAAAATTGCATTATTTCAAAGTTACAATCTTTACAAAAAATAAAGCAGTCAACAACCCGAAGATTGGTTTGAACACCACAGTGCTTTACTAGGCAAGGTCCTGTTTGGAGGTGGTATGCCGTTGCCTTACTCCGACCTTCGAACTGACTTACCCAGCCTGTTATAGGGGGACCTACAGTTTAACGTGGGTTCCGAACCACGGTGTTACTCGGTTTATTTCACATGAACATTACTGCCAGAGGTGAAAGAAGTGGAAAGTGACAGATAAAAATCGTAGGACCTTGCGGGGATCGAACCAGCGCCCTTTGGATTTGCAGTCTGGCACTCTACCACTGTGCAACCGAGGCGTTGTTTGTGCCTATATGTCACTCAGTAGCCAAAACTACACATCGCAAACGAATAGTGTGGTAGCAGGTATCAGTCTCTTATTGAGCACTATGGTGGTAGAGGGTTGATAACGAGAAGGGGGCGGAAGATATTGGAGTAGAAAGTTACCGACTTACAGATTATGGTTGAAAAATACATTAAGTTACAATGTGTGTCTAAAAAGAACTTGTCCATGGTTTACTACATTCTACTTTTGTGGTGTACAGTTGAAGAGGCAACGGTAAAAATGATGGATGCCAAATTTTTATCGAAAATGAGTCAGGAGCGGTAGCGCATAGCTCAAGCCAAGTAAAATGCACATACAGCGTTATATGACGACAACGCTGATAGTCGTTGTGTAGTAATGACCTGAAAATTACCTATGAACGGAAACGGCGTTTGATGTCAATTGTGGCATAGGGAAAAATGATGACTGTCATTCCCGCATGTTTGCGAATCTGTTTATTGTATTCTATATTTCTTGCCAATTCTGTTGGCAACGCTGCTTTTATTATTGTCAGTCCTTTGTTTTCATAATTATTATTCCATGGATGCAATTCGTACGTTATAAGTCGTCATAACTGCAGTGGTGTTTCAGTGTTGTTTATTTGCAAGACGATAAATGGAAGGTGTGGAAGACGAAGCAGATGGCTTTCAAAATGTTTCTAACACAGAGATGTCTCCTAAGAAGAGAAAAATGTTTGACATAGTGAAGAAACTGCGTTTTTTCATCTCAC
Source organism: Locusta migratoria (assembly GCA_026315105.1). Classification (NCBI taxonomy): domain Eukaryota; kingdom Metazoa; phylum Arthropoda; class Insecta; order Orthoptera; family Acrididae; genus Locusta; species Locusta migratoria. The sequence goes on from CM048745.1 coordinate 851,362,559, forward strand.
GAGACCCGCCCAGTGTAAAAGATTAAAATGGTTTGAAAATGCGTCTGATAAACAGAGATAACAAATTCTTAAAGAATTTAATGAAATAATAAGTTATGATGAGCTGAATTTCTATTTATTTGAACTGATGTCTATAGACCCAATAAAATAGCGCAGGCCTAGACAAGATTTGAATCACACAAGGTTCCATCCCAATGCGTATTCTTATAAGATATGTCTCTCAGATAGTCAATAGGTGACTGAGATATTTGTCGTTGTTAAAGCCTTTATTGCTATTCATGGTATCACGCCACAAAGAGTACAGACATTACAAACATCAGGGAAGCCTCTATGTGTAGCACCGCGACAAATACTATCGTTTACACAACAGGAAAACTCCTGAGGTATTTGAAGCAGTTAAACAATGCACTGCATCTTTCAGATGTAGGCAAACTCATTACAGGACGGCTGTAAGAAAGAAACTGTACCAACCTGCAGAGCTGAATATTAGAAAACTGCATCAGAGGTACAAAGAAAATTTGGCTAAAATGTAGAGTCGGTTGCCCACGCGCTGCAAATGTTGGCAACACTACAGAATATCTACGTATACACCACAGCAGTCAGCCATAGAGCAGGCACAGCATGTTTTACTTATTTTATGACCTGTACGAAACAGTGATAAAATTGCCAAAAGACGATCCATGCTAATAACACGGGCAACAGAGTCTGCAGTTTTACCGAAAAATTGGACATAATGACCATAATATTAAAATAAAAATTATGTAATTTGTTACAATATGAGGCAATGAAATACACTAACTACTAGTGCACATAGTTTCACACTACATCCCCAAGCTTTGTTCACAAACCGTTTCAAACTTTAAATTGCTTCTCCTCAAAAACTGATTTCAAATGACATCCATCATTTTTACCGTTGCCTCTTCCGTCGTAAAATGTGCTGCTCTATGTATATTTGGGTGCCATCACATGTACATCAATACCTGTTACCTAAATCTACATACATACTCCGCAATCCGCTGTAAGGTGTGTGGCGGAGGGTACACTGCACCACTACTAGGCATTTCCTTTCCTATTCCACTCCCAAAATAGAAAGAGGAAAAAAAATGCCGATACGCCTCCGTACGCAAAATGTAAGTAGGTGGCAGCCAGATCGTACTACACTCACCTTCAAATTCTGATCCTCTAAATTTCCTCAACAGAAATTCACGAAAAGAACGTCGTCTTTCTTCCACCGATCCCCAATTGAGATGCCAGAGCATTTCCGTGACACTCGCGCATTGGTCGAACCTACCAGTAACAAACCTAGCTGCTCGCCTCTGAACTGCCTCTATGTCTTTCTTTAAACTGATCTGCTACGGGTCCCAAACACTTGAACAATACTCAGGACGTGTTCTTACAAGCGTTTTATACGCGGTCTCCTTTACAGATGAAGTACATCGTCCCAAAATTCTCCCAATAAAGAGAAGACGATTGTTCGCCTTACTCACAACTGCCCTTAAATGTTCGTTCCATTTCATAACGCTCTGCAGTGTTACGCTTAGATATTAGAACGACGCGACTGCATCAAGAAGCTCACTACTAAAGTTGTATTCGAACATTATGGGATTGTTTTTCCTACTCATGTGCATCACCTTACATTTTCCTACATCGAGAGGTAGCTGCCGTTCTTCGCACAAGCTAGATATCTTGTTCAAGTCATCCTGTATGCATTTACAGTCAGTTAAAGATGACACCCTCCCATACACCACAGCATCATCAGCAAACAGCCGCAAATTACAAGTTATTCTGTCCATCATCATTTATATATCACACTCCCCTGGGGCACGCCTGACGATAAACTCGTCTCTGATGAACACTCGTCGTCGAGAACAACGTACTGCGATCTATTACTTAGGAACACTTCCAGCCAATCACAAATCTGTGAACCTATTCCATAAGTTCGTATCTTCGTTAGCAGTCTGCAGTGTGGCACCGCGTCGAACGCCTTTTTGAAGTCGAGAAAAACACAATCCGCCTGTTGCCCTTCATCCATGGTTCGCAAGATGTCATGTGAGAAAAGGGCAAGCTGAGTTTCACATGAACGATGTTTCCTAAACTCGTGCTGATTTATAGAAAGAAGCATTTCCGTCTCAAAGAAATTTACTATATTCGAACTGAGAATATGCTCCAAAATTCTACAGGAAACTGACGTTAACGATATTGGCCTGTAATTATGTGGCTCAGTTCTCTTTCCTTTCTTATAAAGGGGAGTCACCTGCGCTTTTCTCCAATCACTAGGAACTTTGCGCTGAATTAAAGATTCGCGAGAAATGCAAGCTAAGTAAGGGGCCAATGCCGCACAATACACTTTGTAATACCGAACTGGTATTCCATCCGGACCAGGAGATTTTTGTATTTAGCTGTCTCAGTTGCTTCTCTACGCAGGAGATACCTATAAGTCTTCCATTTCGGAATTAGTACGTTGATCAAATGAATATTCCTTCAAACCTTCTTGATTGCAAATTATTTTATTAGTTAATGACGCGTTTCGCCATTTAGCAGGGCATCTTCAGAATATCAGAATTTACACAAAATTACAAGGTGGAATTACAAACGGTTATAATACTACCTGGACTTATTTTGTGTTAAGAAGACAGTATATATGATAAACAAAGCTTGCAATTCGCTCTCCATTGTGTGACACCATAAGTTGTTATAGCAGTATTTCTATTTTTCTGGAATTTTTTTGATTTCCTTGTCGCCCTACAAATGATCGGATAACAACGAATTACAGTTGGAACATACTCGGTAAAGATGTGAGAAACATGAAAGCGAATTTTAAGACTACCTTAATAGAAGTGGTGGTCTCTGGTGATACAAGATAAGCCCATGTTTACAATTGCGCTCACGGGCGGTTGGCGGACGTGGTGTGCTGCTCCGCCGACTTGTACAGACTAACTAAAGGAATGTGGATAGGGAGTGACATAGGAAGCCGATGTATAAGACGGGACGGGTGACACCTGGCTATCTGGATACAAATTTAACGAAAGGGAGGTTATTAAGCAGGGCAGTAGTTTATAATTTATGTTGGTATTTGTAAATGAGAGGAATTTTATTTGAACAGAGACATCATAATAACTAGGAATGTTTGATCTTTGCATGCCAACTGATCGTTTAGAAGGTGTGGGTGTTCAAAGTAAGCGCGCTTCGCTATCTCAAACTCTTCAAGTAAATTTAACTTACGCCCCTTCTGCGCAATATGTAAGATTTACATGTTGTCAATGGTAGGTTGTTGATGACCGGATGCTTTCGTGTGATCCGCTTTAGAATTCTCAGCTATTCTCTACACCGGAAACCTATTACTATGTCGCCCATTTCGGAATTAGTACGTTGATCAAATGATGGTACATTTGTGCGGTCCTCCTGCGTGAAAGATTTCTTAAAGGTTACATTTAGAACTTCAGCTTTCGGTTTGCTTTCTTCTATTACTGCCCCGGAATGATCAACGAGTGACTGGATAGTGGGCTTTGACCCGCTTATCGATTTTACAAAGGACCAAAATTTTTTTTCGGGTTCTCGGAAAGATCTTTTGCTAAGGTATGGCTGTGGTAATTATTGTATGCTTCGTGCATCGATCTTTTTATAGACGCACGAATCTCTACTAACTTTTGCCTGTCATCATTTGCGTGTTCTTTTTTGAATCGATAGTGCATCAGTCTTTGCTTTCTCAGCAGCTTTCTAACATTATTATTATACCGCGGTGGATCTTTTTCATCCTTAATCCTCATTACTGGCACATATTTCTCTAACCCTTTATTTACAATGCACTTAAATTTAGTCCACAATTTCTCTACATCCATAGTCCCGGAATTAAACGATGCCCATTCATTTTCTAAGTGCGATCGTAACATTTGCTTATCGGCTCTTCCCAACAAAAACACGCTCCTAGCCTTCTTGATTGGTTTATGAACTTTGGTCACCATCGACGCTATGACGATATCATGATCACTAATTCCTGTCTCGTTAATGCGGTCAGGCCTGTTTGTGGCTATAAGATCTAGAATATTTCCATTGCGCGTGGGTTGCCGGTTTAACTGCTCAAGACAGTTTTCGGAGAATGTGTCCAAAAGTAGCTCGCAAGACTGCTTGTCTGTACCGCCTGAAATGTAACTAGCGAGGTCCCAATCTATACTCTTAAGGTTGAAGTCTCCTCCGACTAATATTACATGGCCCGGATACCTACGAAGTACCTGGTATAGACTTTCTTTGAATGATTCTAAAACTGCTACAGCAGCACTGGGGGGCCGGTAAAAACACCGAACTGTTAACTTTACTTCTTTAAGACCTGTTATACGTGCCCAGATAACTTAGTTACTTTCAACATCGATCTCAGTAGAAACAATATCTTTGTCCACAGCGATGAACACTCCTCCTCCAGTTGCATCCGATCTATCTTTCCGATATACATTCCTCGCCTCGCTAAATATTTCTGAACTTGCCACCTCATGATTTAGCCAGCTTTCGGTGCCTAAAACTATCTGAGCACAATAATTTCCATATATTGCGGCAAATTCGGGAACTTTGTTTCTAATACTTTGTAAGCTCGCGGCTAATATTTTGATATTCGAATTTTTGAGACGAACGTGGCCTGAATTCGCTGTTTGAATGTTGACAGGCGAGTGCTCGTCAGAGTTAGCACTTAGGTTAAAAAAAACCATGTGCACTCCGCAAGTACTCTTCTATCCGAGTAGCCGTTTCCTTAGCGTTGTGCACCCCTGATCTATCTAGGGGCACCCTAAAATTCCCCACCTGATAACGCAGATCCAGAAATCTGCAGCCATGACTGTCACAGAGTCGGCGAAAGATCGTTTGCTAAGGTATGGCCGTGTTACGTGTGCTACGAGGTGATGTAAGTAGTGTCGTGGCACTAACTACACTGATGGCCGGTTTCCGAAACAGTAGTCACCTGCCCCGTTATAGTTATCTGTGGGTTACCTGAACGTTAAGTACAAAATGGGTTTCCGAGACAACAGTTACCGTCACAGCCGTAGTTACCTGTCCGTTAAAGATAAATGCGCGTTCCCCTGGGGTTACCTACACGTTAACTTTAGTCTTAACTATATCCGCTACGTAGCGCTAGTGGGCTTCCAAACGCAAGTACAGAAGTTATTTAACAGTAGTAATTTTATATATATATATATATGACAAGGTTCCGTATTATTTTCATACAATTTTAAAATTTTTGAAGCTGAAGAATGGAAATTCTTTCATCATCGTCGCCACCGCCGTCGTCTTGTTTTTCTTCTGATGCTTCGGACAGTTGTTCAGAAGAAGAAAACTTAGCTGTACTCGGCACTGTTGAAACACCACGACGCGTTTTTCGTTTTAGCTGACAACCATTTGATCTGTGTAATGAGAGGGAATTTCATATGCGTTTCAGAATAATAATAATAATAATAATAATAATAATAATAATAAAATACTAACCAATGACATTGCCGGGTTCAAACGGAGTAAAACGCGGAATTCAACATTCCGGGTTAAATTTTACATCGCGCTCGGCGGTCGCGAGAGATAATGTTGATAACGGGTGACGTTTGCATCAGCTGCATCTCCCTCGCGATTGGTCATGCAACATCTCGACATTGAGCAACAGTGGCCAACGTTATCTCTCGCGATCGCCGATCTGGATGTAAAATTTTACCACATTTAAATCACAAAGCCATGCTCACATAATAAAACTTTCAATTAAGCATAAATATACCCCTTTGGAATAGTGTTCTGCCATTCAATTGCCTTTACGATCAGTCAATGTTTCAAGTGATTAGTGTTTTTTTTATTATTATTATTATTACAACGTGGGGCTCCGGTAGGTGGACGGGTGGACGTAAATTGACCAGCCTGTGTTGTGAAAAGTAATGTCACATTCACAGAACATTGGGAAGAGGAAAACTTACATTCATAAAAATATATGTTGACAACAATGACTTTATTGTTAACCCTGCCTTCGTTGTTGTTTATCCTGTTTTTCTTTTTAAAAAAGAATACAGCTCTCTGAGTTGCCTTACCGTCTTCTCTCCTGTCTAACGAATTGTACAGTTTTGTGACAACTTCCAAGGCGTGTTGTTTTTCCAAAAATAGTCAAACCATCTGCCTTTTCATTTACTAAAACTACTTTCCTCTCTAAATTCAAGTCGGTCAAAAGATTTTTCTCAAATATAGTCAATTTTTTTCCTCACTTGTTGCCCATTGCCTTTGAAAATAGAAACAGAAAACTCGTAACAGCTATACAATCTAAGACGCGTCTTCGATTTTAGTTAATAATCACAGTCAATAATCGATAAAATTCGAGTAATTGCGATTTTCGTTAGTAGTGCCATCTGTTATCTGTTGAGACGTACTATTTGTTTCGACAGAAGGCGTAGTTACATGATACTTAACTAACGGTCGTTGAAATCAGCTACAGGAAACCCAAGGAAGTTACCTGGCGTGTTAAATTACGTGACGGTAGCTAATGGCACGGTAACTATAGTTTTCCAGAAACGACCTATTAACCAATAGTCAGCACGGATTCAGAAAGTATCGCTCTTGCGAAACACAGCTTGCCCTTTATTCACATGACGTGTTAAGTGCCATCAACAGGGATCTCAAATAGATTCCATATTTCTGGATTTCCGGAAGGCTTTTGATACTGTACCCCACAAGCGGCTTCTAATAAAATTGCGTGCTTATGGAATATCTCCCCAATTGTGCGATTGGATTCACGATTTCCTATCAGAAAGGACACAGTTCGTTGTAATTGACGGTAAGTCATCGAGTAAAACAGAAGTGATATCTGGCGTTCCACAGGGAAGCGTTATAGGTCCCCTACTCTTCCTCGTGTTTATAAACGATTTAGGAGATAATCTGAATAGCTCCCTTAGATTGTTCGCGGATGATGCTGTCGTTTATCGGTTAGTGAAGTCAACAGAGGATCAAAAGCAACTGCAAAGCGATTTAGACAAAATTTCTACTTGGTGCGAAAATTGGCAATTGACACTAAATAAAGAAAAGTGTGAAGTAATACACATGACCACTAAAAGAAATCCGCTGAACTTCAATTACGTGATAAATCAATCAAACCTTAAGGTCGTAAATTCTACCATATACCTAGGAGTTACAATTACGAACAACGTTGACTGGAGAGAACACATAGAAAATATTGTTGGGAAGGCGAACCAAAGGTTACATTTCATCGGCAGAACGCTTAGAAGATGCACCAGCTCCACCAAAGAGACTGCCTACATCACACTTGTGCGTCCTCTCCTGGAGTACTATTGCCCCTTGTGGGACCCTCACCAGGTGGGACTGACGGAAGATATTGAGAAGGTTCAGAGAAGGGCAGCTCGTTTTGTTTTATCACGTTACGGTGGGGAAAGCGTCACGGAAATGTAGCACGAATTGGGGTGGAAATCATTAAAAGAAAGACGTTATTCATTGCGGTGTGATCTGTTTGCGAAGTTTCAATCACTACTTTTAGTTCTGAATGTGAAAATATTTTGCTAGCACCCACCTACTTAGGGAGACATGACCATCCCAATAAAATAAGAGAAATCAGATCGAAAACGGAACGATTTAGGTGTTCTTTCTTCCCGCGCGCTATTAGAGAATGGAACGGTAGAGAAAAGTTATGAAAGTGGTTAATGAACCCTCTGCCAGGCACTTAAATGTGATTTGGAGAGTATCTATGTAGATGTAGATGAAACCGGGTATGAGGGTGGTGGGTCTAAAATAAACGCTTGGAGTCTGCCTCACCTGCAGTTGCGGCAGCCGGCTGTCCCGCCACCTGCCTCTCGTTGCTAGGCGACGCGTCTGCCTCCATGGCGCGGTGGGGTCTGGACTAGGCCCTGGGCACGTGGCGCCCGCCACCGGCGTTGTCAGCGAGCGGACTGGCCGGTGGCCAATGAGAGCGCGAGGCTGCGCGGACAGACGCGACCGCGGCGCGGTGCGACCGAGCCTCCGTAGCGGACGAGCGAGGCAACTGTCCGCGAATTGGAGCAGCTGATCGCCGCCATTTGCAGGGAAGAATCCGACTACTGGTGCTGTTATTTCAAGGGTATGAGACGCAACAGGAGCAAAATGAAGCACAAAACAAACGCATGTTTTTTTTTTTTTTTTTTTAAAAATTACTGAGTACTGCATTCTGCTTAAAGAGTATTCTTAAACTAGCTCTTTATTCACACGAAGTGATGGGTGCTATCGACAAAGGTTCGCAAATCGATTCCGTATTTCTTGATTTCCAGAAAGCTTTTGACACCGTACCTCCAAAAAAAAAAAAAAAGTTCAAATGTTTGTAATTCTATCGGACCAAACTGCGTGGTCATCAGTCCGTATCTTACAAACTACTTAAACCTACGTAAACTAACCTAAGAACAAGCACACACACCAATGCCACAGGGAGGACTCGAACCTCCACGGCGAGCAACCGCGCGCTCCGCAGCGAGACGCTTTAGACCGCTCGGCTACTCAAATGTTCAAATGTTCGTTAAGCTTAAGGGACTTAACTACGGGGTCATCAGTCCCTAAGCTTACAAACAACTTATGAACTACCTACAACTAAGGACGGCACAAATATCCATGCCCGAGGGGGGATTCGAATCCCTGACCGTAGTGGCCGTGCAGACCGTGACTGAAGCGCCTCAGTCCCCTCGGTCACCGCGGCCGGCAACTCGGCTACTCCACCGCAGCACCGTACATCACAAACAGCTTTTAATCAAATTGCGTGGTTATGGTATATCTCCCCAAATTTGCGATTGGATAGGGGATTTTTTGTCTGAGAGGACACAGTTCGAAGTAATCGATGAGTAAGGCATCGACTAAAACAGAGGTGATATCGGGCGTTCCACAGGGTAGTGTTATTGGTCCTCTGCTATTCGTTATTTACATAAACGATTTAGGGGAAAATGTAAGTAGCTCTCTTAGATTGTTTACAGATGACGCCGTCATTTACCGTCTAGTAAAATCATCTGAAGATCAAAACCAACTACAGAACGATCTGAATAAGATATCAGTATGGGGTAAAAATTGGCAATTGACTCTAAATAATGAGAAGTGTGAAGTCGTCCACATGAGTATGAAAAGAAATCCGTTAAACTTTGTTTACAAGATAAATCAATCAAAAGTGGAGGTCGTAAACTCCACAAAATACCTAGGAATTACTATTACTTCAGACTTAAATTGGAAAGAACACGTAGATAATATCGTGGGAAAGGCGAACCAGAGACTGCGTTTTATTGGCAGAACCCTTAAAAGATGCAACAGAACTACTAAAGAAACTGCATACACTACGCTTATCCGTCCATTTTTAGAGTATTGCTGCCGAGTGTGGGATCCTTATCAGGTGGATTTGACAGAGGACAGCGACAGAGTCCAAAGAAGGGCAGCTCGTTTCGTATTGTCATGATACAGGGCAGACAGCGTTACGGAAATGATGCAGGATCTGGGATGGAAATCATTACAACAACGGCGCTTATCGCTGCGGCGTGGGCTACTTACGAAACTCCAATCGCTAACATTCTCCTCTGAATACGAAGATATATTGTTGACTTCCACTTACATAGGTAGACTTGATCATCAGAATAAAATACGAGAAATCAGAGCTCGAACAGAGAGATTCAGGTGTTATTTCTTCCCGCGCGCTATTCGAGAATGGATGCGAAATAAATAGTATAAAGGTGTTTCGATGAACTCTCTGACAGGCACTGAAATGTGATTTGCAGAATATCCCATGTAGATGTAGATGAAGAGATAATTCGTTTCCGACACGAACCACTCATATTTGTCCTTCAAATCTCGAAACAAAATGTATGTATGAAGTGAAGGAAGTAAGGCTAAATATATTTAACACACTTATCGTAAAAACTGAAACGGCAAGATAAATTCCGAATAAGAGTATTCGCTAATGGCAGTTTCATTGTATTTTGATCCAGAGTACCGTAATCTGACTGGTGAGAAAGACAGGCATAATATTGACTACTACTTCATTAAACCTACGACGCCGCGACGGAGCGGCCGAGCGCACTGATTCGCTATGCTATGGTGCGAGAGGCCGTTTCCCCTTCGGGGTTCGAATCCTCCCTCGGGCATGACTGTTTGTGTCCTCTTTAGTGTAAGGTAGTTCATAAGTAGTTTGTAAGTTTAGGGACTGATGGCGCCGCAGTTAAGTCTTTTAAGAGGAGCCGGAGGCGCCTATGCTGCCCACGTTAAAATCACTAAGTTTGAGGAGCATTTATAATTACCAAACAAAAAAAATCTAAAAAAAATTTAACATAAAGAGTGGTTTAGAATTGATGGTAAGATGGAGGGATATTGGAGTAGCTTTCCTAGTTTCCTTTAAATAATTTTTTTATTGTTTTTTTATTAATGACCCAACGTTTGTACAAAAAAATTGCTTTATTTAGTCAAATTGAAACTACTGAATATATTGCCAGATGGCTGTGGTACAATTTAAATATGATCACTAGGAGTGCTGTATAAAAATTGCATTTCCCTAGTTTGATTCGATTTTGAGAAAATGTTCCTTAGATTCCCAAAATTCTAATTTACGGGAAATGGCTGTCAAAGTTTTCAATAGATTCCTGCACTGTAGGATGGATTATCAGGATCTTCTTCTTCATCCCCGATAAGCTTCTTTTTTTGTCTTCTTTTCTGGCCTGTTGTTCCATCATATTTCACATTCCTTTCTCTTCCTTCTGCTCCTCTTATCCTCTCTCTGTAAATATTTTTAGTGGTCGTAAAAGTGTTCACCACAGCTTGTAATCCTAATGCCTTCAATACTCACACTGTTCCCTTAGTTTTAGGTTGCTATTGCATTATAAATGTCAAAGTGCAGTGTTTTTATGCTTAAACACCCTTTCACGAATCAATGTCCAAATTAAATCTCTCTCATTAGGATTATGCGTCTTCCGTTAGACATTCGTGTAACAATTCTGGCTACGCTACATTGAGAAACTGTTTTTTTTTTTTTTTTTCCGTTTATCGCACCTGCAGGCAAATAATTCTTCTGATCATAGTCCTTTTTGGCATTATGTTTGCACCAGGAATCTGCTGAGGCTCGGTTGAGGGTATTCATTGAAAAAGGCAGTATGAAAGAACATTGTCCACAACTCTTTTCACATGTCAGTAGCATTACTAGTTTTGCCTTACTGCATGCCCATAGTATCTCTGTAATGGTTCAGTCACCTCATCAGTAAGCCAGACTCTTGACTTTCCATCACTGAGCTTACACAAGAAGTATATTATTATTAACAACAGGCGCAACACTGAAGTAGTTCGAAACAAGCAGCAAGAAAGAGACAATGTTCAGTGCTCTTAGAAAGCAATGTAGACAACCCTCGCACACTCGCTGTATGGGCTATAATAAGGAAATATTCAACTTCGGGACGATGAAATGCAAAGCAGTTCGCCAAGAAGTCACGAGAGGTTGTTAGATGCATTCAGCAGCCCCGCCCATTTCCTCTGCAGGCGTGGGAGAAAATGGTAATAACTCCACTTCTAGGGGGAGTAGAACAGTAATTCAAAGTTTGCGTTAAAGAGGAACGTTCCAATTAATTTTTGATAGCAAAAAAGGAAAATCGTAATTTTTTGGATTTGACCACCTCCGGCTCCCCTTAAGCTTGACAAACTTTTGAACATTTGAAACCTACGACAAACTTAAAACGTCATTGCATAGTTCACTGACTGGGTGGCTTATGTATAAAGCTCCAGTGTGGGATTGCATTTCCTTAGCCCGTGCAATAGTTCCTGCATCTAATATTAAATGAAATTAACGAAATCTTACTGTAAAAAGTTAGCTTCTGAAACAATAGCTTCTGATACAATAGAAATTCCACCCACCTCTCCTTCTGAAATTAAGAAAATAATAAACTCTCTCAAGAGTAAAAGCTCACATGGAATTGATGATATTTCCAGCAGGGTAATAAAAACTTGTTCTCAAGAAATAAGTAGGATTCTCAGCCACATATGTAATAGTTCTCTGAAGCATGGTGTTTTTCCTGATAGACTGAAATATGCTATTGTTAAACCACTACACAAAAAAGGGGATACGTCTGATAACAACTACCGCCTAATTTCACTTCTGACAGCCTTATCCAAAATTCTTGAAAAAGTAATGTATTCTAGAGTAGTTTCACACATAGGTAAAAATAAAGTTATAACAAAATGTCAGTTTGGTTTTCAGAAAGGCTTTTCAACAGAAAATGCTATATATACTTTCACTAATGAAATATTAAATGATCTGAATAACCGTACATCACCCGTTGTGATTTTTTGTGATCTCTCCAAGGCTTTTGATTGTGTAAATCATCAAACTGGGGAACAATCAAAAATGGGGTGCCACAAAGTTCGGTCTTGGGCTCTTTGCTGTTCTTAATATACGTTAATGACTTGCCATTCCGTATCCATGAAAATGCTGAGCTGGTTCTTTTTGCTGATGATACAAGTATAGGTGTCACACCTGACAGGCAACAACTAACTGAAGAAAATATAAATGACGTCTTTCACAAAATCATTAAGTGGTTCTCAGCAAATGGGCTATCATTAAATTTTGATAAAACACCGTACATACAGTAGCGTACAGTAAATGGAATGACACCATTAATAAATATAGACTTTGATCAGAAAGGGTAGCTCGTTTTGTACTATCGCGATATAGGGGGAGAGTGCCACAGAAATGATGCTCGAGTTCGGGTGGAAATCATTGAAAGAAAGGCGGTATTTGTTGCGGCGAGATCTATTTGCGAAATTTGTATTACCAACTTTCTCTTCCGAATGTGAACATATTTTGTTAGCACCAACCTATATGGCAAGACGTGATCATGAAAATAAAATAAGAGAAATGAGATCGAAAACTGAAACATTTAGGTGTTCCTTTTTTCCACGAGTTATTAGAGAACGGAACTAATATTTGAAACTTTTGCAGTGAAAAATATAGTCACTGACTACGTTCGATTGACTTCAGTTTATACATTACTGCGCACGAAAAGCAGCCAACTTTGTGAAATTGTTTTTAAAGGTCAAAAGAAAGCGATACATCGCTTATGGCGAACAGGGTGTTGAAATTTGAGGACGCGGCATATACAACTACTGTAGCCTCTAGCCTGCAGCTCAGTTGGTCAACCTTGGTAATGAAGCACATGCCCGAGCCTACAGAAAGTGATTTTAAAAAATACCACAGATAGCAATTCTCTAACTCTTTTAAAATATTAATGGCAAACATGTTCGGAAGAAAAGTAAATCTGGTTCTATGTATAATTGTTACAAATATTGGATTGCCAGCTGTCACTGACGGAAATAACAAGTTCATATGGTGACTGTAGGGTTCTATGGAAAAGTAAATGATGTTGGTGTTTTTGATGTTTTTGTTGCATGCACCTTCCGACATGCAATAGAAATGGAAAGACTAATACTATCAGAAGATTTGCAAAGTGAAAATGTGAGTCGGACCGGGAATCGAACCCGAGTATTCCGCTTCGGGCCAGCGGTCGCCCTAACCACTTGGCCACCCGTGCTCGCCTCCCGCCCGTCTCAAACTTCCACAAGTCGCACGCTATGTTTGTAGCGCCCCTATGGTCCATGCCCTCTTACACTCGCCATTACGGATTCCCGTGCGAGGTCGAGGTCGGACGTATGACCGCATCTGCGGTAAAATAACTGAAGCTAACGCCGTCGTTGCGTTTAATACTTATTGTATTGGTGTGGTGTCTGTTTTTTCGGACGTCCGAAAGAACAGACACCAAACTAATACAATAATTATCAGAAGAATTTTTGATAAAATGTTCAAATATTCGTAAAGCTCAAGGGACTTAACTGCGGGGTCATCAGTCCCTAAGCTTACATACAACTTATGAACTACCACCTTATACTACAGGCGACACAAGCATGCATGCCCGAGGGGGGATTCGAAGCTCCGACGGAGAGCGGCCTCGCTCATCGGAGCACAGCGCCTCAATGTGCTTGGCCACTCCGCCGCGGCAATTTTTGACGGGATCCAATATAAAGTGTCCATATATTGTCCTCGGCGATGCAGCATTTTTCATCTGAACCAATATTTAATGAAACTTTCCCAGAAAGAACAATAACAGGGGACATTCTGCGTTTACAACAGATGATTATCTTGTGCAAGAATGGCAGTAGAATGTACAGGGTGATCGGAATTTCCCGTTACAAACTTGTAGGACTTGTAGAGGGTAGTGAGTACAAAACATTTTGAATAGGAACCCATGTCCAGAAACGTGTAGTTTCCGTTGCACGACGGTTTCAATTCAGATGATTATCTCATCCACTCCTACTTGAGGAATGTAATTAGGTGTGACCCAGTACAATTGTTAGCAATCAATCTGTAAAGAATACTGGATCGTTCCGTTATTACTTACCATTTTCATTACAATTTACACATTGTGGTTACGTGATGGTGCACCACCTCAATTTTCACTGGCTGCCCGGAGACATCTCAAAGACGATTTCGTGAAAGATGGATAGGCAGTGGTGGTCCAACCGCGTGGTTTACACGATCGCAGGATTTAACTACTATAGACTACTTCTTGTGCGGTCGTATGAAGAGCCTAATTTATGAGACACCTGTAGAGACAGAGGAAGATCTGCTGGCACGAGTTCTGGCCTCTGCACAAGACATCATTGGAGAGACACCAGGTGGGATGGAAAGAGTGCACCAGAACATGCTTCAGAGGTATAGTGTGTGTAACGACGTTGGTGGTCGCCACATCGAGCCGCTGTTGTAATGCATCAGTATGTTGCGGCTGGTGCCGTAGATGCTGGGTTCTTGTTGTTGTCGACTAATGCAAACCATAAGGCGTAAATTGTAATGAAAATGCGTAAGTAATAACGGAACGATTCAGTATTATTTTCAAACTGATTGCAACAATTGTACTGGATCACACCTAATTACATTCCCCACGTAGGAGTGGATGAGATAATGATCTGAATTGAAATTGTCGTGGAACGGAAACGATACGTTTCAGAACTTGGGTTACTATTCAAAATGTTACGTACTCACTACCCTCTACAAGTCCTAGAAGTTTGTAACGGGAATTTCCGACCATCCTGTATAACACCTAAATTTAGAATTTGCATAAGGTTATGCAAACCAATGTAAAAAAAAAAAAATGCAGTACACATTCTGAAAGCTATATCTTTATATGCACAACATCTTCCGTGACCTTCAATCAATTAATGTCGATAAAAGTAAAGCAGTCAACAATCCGAAGATTGGTTTGAACACCACAGTGCTTTACTAGGCATGGTCCTGTTTGGATGTCGATAACGCTGAATTTTTGGAACATGTACACTAAAATACACCAAAAGCAGAACATGGCTGTTTTCAAAAGAGATAAAATGCTTCTTCGGGAGCAGCCATGGAATGTGAGAAAATTTTAATTAATATCTTGAACAAAATACCATAGGAAGAATGTAAACTTTGCTGTTTAATAACTCTGTTATATTTTCATAATTGTAGTACAAGTAGTTATTTTGAAAAGAGATGATTAGATTAATACTTGTACGAAAGATCATATATACGACATTTCGTAATGATGTGGAACGTGTAAGATTAGTAAATGTTGTCTATACATCACAATGAATATTTTAAAGATCTTTCATTTTCATTTTTGGCCCACTTTAGGTTACGGTAGTAACACTAAAAGTGGGCCTTTGCGATCGTCTTTTGACAGATCGAAATTTAAATGAAAATAACGGCTTAACTATTCATCTGACAGGAAAATTGAATAACCGAATTTGTAGAGCAGAAAATACTCTACAACTTTGCTCCGTTATGTTTTTTTTTCATATCTCGTACCGTTTCAAAGATATTTGCAAAAATAACGGCGATTTTGGGATGTATGTCTGTCTGTCCGTAACTTGTTCCCCCTTTTTAAGACGAACCGTTCAACCGCTCAGCACCAAATTTTACAGACATGATTGTAGGCTGCCAGAGACCAGAACCTCCCTTTTTCAAATTTTTCGGACAAAAAATGCGGTAGTAATACCAAAAGAAAGCCGTTTGTAATATAATTGTAATTGCAAACGAACCGTTCACCCGACACGAAAATTGAATAACCTAATAGGTAGAGGAGAAAATTCTCTACAACTTAGCTCCCTTATTTTTTTTTTTTTTTTTTTCATATCTCGTATCGTTTGAGACATATTTGCAAAAATAACGGAAATTTGACACGCTCCATTGAATTAACGAAAACCAGCCGTTCGGAGGTGTCACGTGAAAAATCCTCGCCCAGACCTCTCTCTGGCATACGCCATTCTTGCGTTGCGTATTTGATGATTTTCTTATTGTAACTCACACGTTGTTATTTCAAAGCAATGGCGCATTAAAGAATTCACAAAAACACATCGTTTTTCGTATGATAAATGATAATCTAGTGTCTACAAATGCTATATTAGCATCAGTTAACAACGGCCGTCAATAGTATGAGATTAAGGAACGCAGCTTCTAATTGTTAGCCTTAGCGTAGTGGGCAATGCGTTAGTCTGTGACGCTGAAGGTCAGTGGTTCGGAACCTAAAAGGGTTTCAGACACTCTTATTAATTAATTTTTTATTAATCAGATTACTATTTCGTCCAAAATGTTTGCAAAAACTTACAAAACCACAAATCCAAAGTGGGCCATGAAACACGTCGGTGCGATTTTTTTTAATGAGAGAGAAAAAAATAATTTGTATTTTGGATAAAATCTTACACAAAACACGTGAACAACACTACTTCAATATAAGTGTGTTACATGAACTTACCGGTAATACAAATTATTTTGACAACTTCCAAGCATTCACGTTACAATAATAAATGATGTTATAATTCTTTATTGCCTCACAACACGGAACCATCTTAAACGGAATCAATCAAACTTTCAGACATTGTAACTTTAAATCCCAGGCGCAAAGCGCGCCCGCTTCCAAAGCCACCTGTATCTAGGTGGCGCTGCCGCTTCGCGCGGAAACATCAAACTAAGGATGGGTCGAAAATCGCGTATCTGTTAAGAGTCACCGTGATTTAGAAGTAGCATTTTTCACAGTCGCAACTTTACGGAATCTGACTGCGATTTAAGTCGCAGTTTAGAAGCGCAGTAGCAACTAAAAGTAGCACGTCGCAATTATAAGAGTAGGAAGAAGCAGTTTGCACTCTGCCATCTGTTGGTCGACGTTTGTACTAATATCTTTGCATTGGGCAGACTATAGAGCCTACCTGCGATTTCAGTGACAAATCGCGTTTAAGAGTCGCAAATAGCAACTGAGAATAACATTTAATATTCCGCCTTGTGCTACTTGTTGGCTAACTGTCGTACTTTCACTCGTGTGATGTTTAGGGATGTTGTCGAATTAATAAGCAAGAAGATAATTTTCATTTGTGAAAATGTTTACACTTAGTGGCACTATTTTACCTGACGACAGCATTTACATGCTGTGAAGCAAAGCCTGGCATGTATGTTTTTAGGTTATAGTTCGTAAATACAACAAATGTGAATGCCAAATAAATATTGTATTACGTACTTGACCCCTGTTTAAAATCATTTTTCTTCATAAAACCTACAACTATTATGCGAATTCAGAATACGTATCTTACATTGCAAATCTGGTTTCGACGATTATTTTTGCAGGCGTTATACATAGTACATAAAATAAAAATTCCAAAAGTGTTGGTATCAAGTGGTCAAGTAAGTAATTTTACGAAATGTTTAATAGTAGGCCAATGTCATTTTCTGTGTGGACTGTGTTAAGTACTGCGATATAGGAGTAAACTTGTACCTTCGAGGATTCTATAAAAATATTACAGTTGGAAATAAACACGTTTTTCGCGTAATGGAAAGTTTTATTTTATCAGATTTGTTTTAGGTTTAGGAATTTTGTTTCCCGTCTTTTTCCTTTTTGTACATTCCGTCCTGTGATGACGTGAGTGAAACCAGATGGGTGGTATCGGATCCTTCAGTATTATTAAAACTTTTGTTTACTGCAGTGGTGGCATAGTGTGCTTATGTTGGCAACGACCGATGAATGATCCTAGAAATCTAAATCACATAGATTGATGGAAATATTTTATCATAAAATAAATAAGGAATGTTATTCTTAATATGTGGTTGCAAGGTTTATTGTGTGTAACCCTGTACAGTCAGTAAATTAAAAATTCTTATAAAATGAAGATTTAGTTGCCAACATTAGCACACTAGGTCGCTCGTCGATTAGTAAAATAATAACGCAAGCTCTTATCTATAGTTATTCGGCAGAATATGTAGTGTACCGAAAGATTTTAAAGGGAAAAAGAATTTTCAGAAATTACGGTGTATTTCACATTTACTTATAATCTCTTTCAAATTGGTAGGTGACTTATATAACACAATGTTCAAAAACATCTGTTCATACATTCTACAGGTAAGAACATAGAACTTTTGTTGCACTGACACAGTTTCTGTATGCCTAATCCGCCCAATCTTTCTGTTCATGTAGACTATAGGCCTACTTGCCAATTTCTGTTACACATTACTTGCGAATAACCTCACTTTTAACTATACATTACACACCAAACACTGAAATAGCTTTTAGAAGACTAATGGTCATTTGTCGATGTGTAAATAATCCGAAGATTACACGCAAATGGAGCTTCAATATTCTTTTTTTGTATATATTTGCATATAGGATGAGAAATCTGTTATGGATGATACTGCATTTGCACGCACGGAAGTAGCAGAAATTACAAAAGTAGCAGAAATCGCAGAAGTAGCAATATCAGTAGCAGAAGTAGCACAAATCGCAAAAGTAGCAATATCTAGGGTTACCATACGTCCTATTTTCCCAGGACACGTCCTCTTTTTGAGGGAAGAAAATGTGTCCTGCCGGAATTTATAAAATTTTTGTGGGTTCCGGAAAAGAAAATTAATTTTTGTATCATTTGCGACAACGGGTTTTAGCTCCGCAGTTCCAAACTGTTCGCAACTATTACGCACATACAAAGAGCGAAATTGCCGATCACAATTTGGCTCTCCGCATGAATCTGACAGTTGCAAACGATTCGGAAATTCTCTGCAAGAGACCCGGTTGTCTATCCTGTATTCAATCAGTGTGTTCTGCATTATGTTCTTTGGTGTTGCTTTTTATATACTTTGTGGCGTTGATATACTTTCTGGCTGTATTGTGTGTTCGAGATTGTAGGTAACCTTTTACTTCAAAATAATTTATGAACTTAAATACAAAATGCCGAAAACAAAGCCACTGTTAAATGATGTGCTCTTGGAAAAATAAAGAGAAAGATTATTAAAAAAAATTGAACATACCAGCAGACAAAGGCAGGAATAGAGTTTAAATAGAAAATATAAAAGCTACTGCATGTGAACAGTATAATTTCGAACATTTGAAATGCCTGAGCTTTTATCTATACTTGAAAAACAAAAATTTCTTGAGAGACATTTCGTCGTCCTCCAAATATAGTTGGTTCAAAAGTGAGCCGACCGCGGTAGCCTAGGGGACTGCGGCGCGCCAGTCACGGTCTGCACGGCCACTGGGTTCGAATACCCCCTCGGCCATGGATATTTGTACCGTCTTTAGTGTTAGCTAGTTCATAAGTATATATACATGTGGCGTTTGTTGCGAGAGAACAGATGTCACTTCTGATCCTGCAGTTGTTATTATTTAATATTCATAGAATATATGACATCAACTGCGATTGGGCAAAGCTGAAAGTGAGTACCAAGCCGGGATTCGAACCCGGGTCTCCTGCTATCTGTGAACCTTCCATTCTAGGCAGTTGCGCTGACCCCTACACCACTGGGGACACAAGTGATCACCGCACCTGCAAGGACTACCTAAGCACGCCTCCCGCCTGATACTGGGTATACATTTTCAGCTTTGCCCAATCGCAATTGATGTCATATATTCTATGAATATTAAATAATAACAACTGCAGGATCAGAAGTGACGTCTGTTCTCACGCAACAGACGCCACATGTATATATATAATATGCCGGTGACGGGCAATGATCCTATCGTTAGTGGGGAGGGGTGGGCAAAGTTTGAAGCCCTTACTCTTACGGGAAGTAGTTAAACTACGAGTTTGAGTACTGTGGGCAGGGCGAAGCTGGGAATTTGTATCTGACGGAAGGCGTGAATGGGTAGTCCTTGCAGGTGTGGTGATCACTGTGTCCCCAGTGGTGTAGGGGTCAGCGCAACTGCCTAGAAATCAGGAGACTCGGGTTCGAATCCCGGCTGGGTACACATTTTCAGCTTTGCCCAATCGCAGTTGATGTCATATATTTTATGAATATTAGTTCATAAGTAGTTTGTAAGTTTAGGGACTGGTGACCCTGTAGTTAAGTCCCGTTATAACCCTACCCGTCCTACACCACCGGTTAGAATATGATAATTAGAAAAAGACCCGTGTGCCTAATTATCTTAATTTGGTGGAAAAGCTATCGGTAATGAAGCCGATGATGTAGTGTAGGCTATAACCGGAACGTTGCTGCACCTCTTTGGTAAATAACAATGATCGATAGGAATAAAGAAAGTGGAAGGTAAAATTTGGAATAAAATTATTAATGTTTAAATGAAAAAAATTGCGGAACAAACGGAACACAGGGATTAATTTGGAAAAAGTGAATAACTTATTGATTTACGGTCGCCAGCTCGATGTACGAGCAAATAATTTGGTGGGATGTCAATAATAGAAAAGTTAATTAAAAACGTGAAATATTACGTAAAATTTGGGTGGGCAGAAAATCAGAGGGTGCGAGTCAAATTCGGTACAAAAGACACTGACAATATACTAATTACTGAGAAATAGTTTACTAACACAGGGTTCATTGTAAGACAGCGAAATGCAAGCCATAGCCGCGCAAATGCAACATGTAGCAAATCATGCAAAACACTCACCTTAATACTTACTATTTACAGCTTCAAATAATTAATTGTTTATATATGACCAGAACTTATTCTACAGTGAGTATGCCATGCGCTTTAGCAATAATCAAGTTGTAACTGAACTATTAACTATACTAATGACAAGCTCAAAAAATTAATTAATGACTTGTCGTGCTAACACTGAATATTTAGAAAAGAACCATTTAACCTTCTGATTAACTTTTACTCTATCTTTAACCAGGAATTATTAGCATTCAAACACTTGTAAACAATTACTATTCTCACTAGTCAGTACTTGCAAGTTAAAACGAACTTTACCTCAAAATGATATACAGTGGAAAACAATTAATCTTTTACACTGTTAATGAAATACCTCTTGAAATTGACAGTTAATCTAGCAGTTTCGTTCAACTTAGCAAACCTATTGATCAGCAACACTGGCATAAGCTACGTTTAGTAATACTTTTCTGAACACATTTTTTATTAACGACTGTCACATTGTCTTTAATGACTCTGATTTTTAGTTTTCTATAACTTTGTGAATATCCTCGGAAAAACAATGGATGAGGAAGGAACCTGTCTGGACAATGACTATGGGTAATGATTTTTAAACACAGGTTCACAAGTAACAGTGTTCGCTATTGAACAATCATCACTAATACGCTGGTTAGCTGTACATGCTAAGACAAACAGGACAGATCTTACTGAATTTGATGTGCGACGTGGTGCTGCTGATTGAAGACTGTTGGCACTTAACAATTGGCAAATACAGGCTCTTCTTGGCGACGAATGTTAATTACAATTTAGGGCCCACAGCATTCCTCTTGATGCATTTATTAATTATTTAAGCTGTGGCCGTATGAATAAATAATATTGCCTCTTCACCGTCTCCTCCACTAGTGTCAATCCAACATGCATTTTCCTTCACTTACTTTTTCCGTACACCATTGAGCACACAAGGCGTCTGTCCGCCGCTACTTCTCAACAACGACTCCTTTTCGCTGTGCGCCTCTGCGCTACCAGCGATAAAAAGCTGCCTACTCAAAGATGATACTATACAGTAGCAAAGCCCTTGCTAACCCAATATTTTTGACATATATTGAAATTAGCAGGACAATGCAAATATATCACAGAAACAAAATATACAAATACACAATAGATTACAAAAAAATACAAATAATGTGGAAAAATACATAAAGCATCGTTTTATATATCACCCTGTAAGCACACATGACTGGAAAGCACCGTTGGTCACTGTGTTGTTGTGTCACATATGCCCCACGTTTCATTGGTCTATAATGTCTTATAGATCCAAGGAAACGTCCAGACTCAAACAAACAGTGATCAACGACATGCAAGAAAAACACAAAACAAATCAATTTAGTCAACACTACATCAAGAGATTATCACACAGGATCATATTCAACTGTGTCCATTATTATCATCTACTCATTAAATACAGCTCTTAGTCTAATTAATCACATAGGTTGAAATCGCTATGTCCTCACACAATAACAAACCAGTACCTTTCTCAAAAAATTATCTGTGTCCTTCCTCACTAATTATTAATTAACCGAAATACTTCATTAACCAACTCACATAGGATAAATCACTATGTCCTACACATTATTCAATTAACACCCAATTAAAATCTTATTCACACAGCATAAAATTACCTGCGAATAATAACATCAATCATTTTTTTTTCAGGCACTGATTTGCTGCTCAGTACTAAATTTCTCGTACGTCCTCATTACCATTGAAATTATTGGCATCAGCACTGTGTTGTGCCCCACTTTCATTTTATTTCTGTGCTCGCATGTGCACCATGTCCAAAGGCACCCAACTTCAAATTCAGCTTAACTGCCTCATTATATTGATGAATAACTTTGATTAATTTTTTTTTTGTAATTTTGTATCAGTCACCTGCAACTAAAATAACCAGTCTAAGTACACCTGAAGTCACAAACAGTTCATACAGTTGAAATCAGAGATTAAAACAATCATTCACAGAAACATTTAGTATACATACTCTAATTAAGCACTTAAATTTGCTAATTACGTTAATGAGAGGTCACTGAATAATTTGCTGCAATCATTTAAGCAGTCCATACTTAGTTTCAGTACACCTAGGCAAAGCTTAGTCTATAATCATTTCGCTAATGATACTTCACAAATTACATTTCTTTATTTACTGGTTAATTATCCCTACTCTGGTATGGTTGTAAATCAGTGATGTTCCGCACACCGAATTTTTTACCTGATGCGGATACACCAGATAATAAGCATTAGGGTGAGGAATACTTTGAATTTCAAACGGTCCATTATAAATAAATTTAAATTTTGCAATCTCATAATCTATTTCACTAGATTTCTCGTGCATTTTCACGAGAACCTTGTCATGAATTTTGAATTTTATTGGTTTCAAATTCTCGTCGTGCTTTTTGATCCGTGTTTGAGCACGCTTATTCATTTGATCTCTCAACATTTCTTTCTTCCGCGCGAGATTTAATTCTTGCCGCTGTGGAAAATTAATGAGTTCCTCCACTACACTTTTCGGTCTCATTCCCAGCATAATCTCATAAGGAGTGAACCCAGTACCTTCGTGGGACAGCGAGTTCATAATTAGCTCAATGTCAGACACATATTTGCCCCACGCTTTATGATTGTTGTGGCAGTATGTTCTGAAATATCTGCCCAGCTCACGCATATAGCGTTCTGCAGGGTTACTTGAAGGGTGATAGACTGATATGTGGATGACATCCACCCCTTCACCTTTGATACCTTCCGTCCAAATCTTAGAAATGAATTGAGGCCCGTTGTCGGATAATATTGATTTTGGCTTTCCTATTTTTTGAAAATAGTCCATCAGCTTCCTGTAAACTGCTCTAGCAGTAGCTTTACGTAATGTGTACAGCTTAACAAATTTAGAAAACGTATCTAATACAACCAAAATGTACGCGAAATTTCCAATTGTTTTCGGAAGAGGACCATATAAATCTGTGGCTAATATCTCCAGGCTGTCCTTGGGCTGAATACTCTGCATCGGTCCTCGGTTTGTCATATTAGCTACTTTTACTTTCTGGCATCTGTCACAAGTTCTCACGCGTCCCGTTACATTTCTCATCACATTGTCGAAAACCACAGACTCAGTTATCTTGTCTGCGCACGTTTTCGCTCCGCAGTGACCGTAAGCTAAATGAAAATAGTCAATGAGCTCCGTCACGTATTTATTCGGCCAACAGACGCGCCACTCTTCCGTATCTAAGTTCTTACGCCGGTACAGTATGCCGTCGTAAATCTTGTAATATTTGCGCAGTTTTTCGCCTCTCTCATTTTTGCGTCGAATTCGCCTTTAATTAATTTCCAAATTTCGTCATCATTTTGATGTCGGCGCATGTTCTTACAAATGTTCTCAATTTTCTTTCTGCCTTCAACCTCCTTCAAATACATCAGTTTAAATAAGCCTTCTGATTGTTCTTCATTAACGACACCGTCCGGGTCGTACGGCATTCTCGACAGCGCGTCGGCAACGCAATTGTCTACGCCCCTGATATGGCAGATTTCATAATCAAATTGTTGCATGAATAGCGCCCATCTCCTTAATCGGTCGTGCAACAATCGACATGTTTTCAAAAACGTCAACGCCTTGTGGTCAGTGTGCACAATAACCTTGTGCCCCCACAAGAAACCTTTGAATTTTTTAAAGCCCCAGACAATAGCTACGGCTTCCTTTTCAGACACGCTATAATTTCTTTCATATTTCGTCAAGATCCTACTCGCGAAAGCTATCGAGCGAACCTCTCTTTTTATTTTCGCCTTCTCCTACTTCTTGGAAAACATGTACTGCAATCCCATAATCAGATGAATCAGTTCCCATATGAAAAGGTATTGCCAAATCTGGAAGATGCAAAATTTGATTTTCTAATAATTCTGTCTTTAATCTTTCAAAAGCTACTTGACACTTTTCCGTCCAAATAAATGCACTGTTTTTCTTCAACAAATTACACAAGTCCGGATCATTAAAAACTTGCCCCTTCGCCAGTGGCGTAGCTACCACACCAAGGGCCCCGGGGCAAAAATGACGTTGGGCCCCTCTCTAAACTAAAACTATACCATAGGCGCCGACTTTTGTAAATCTTGGGATATGCTCAGGGGCGTTTCCCCCGACAGGTATTTCTTTAAAAACAAACAAATATATATATTTTTCCAATTCCAGATACAAAGGTAAAGTAATAATTTTGTTTTATTTTAGTAGTATTTCTTCTTTTTTGCTTCATCTGGTGTTAATTTAGGACCATTTTAATCTCTGAAAGGAGAAAAGTGATTTTAAACATACAGTAAAGAAATTAACAGCCATTAATTTCAATTTCACGTTTCAGAACTACTGGGTGGCTTTTGCGACCATTTGAATCTGTTTCCCAGAGCTTTCGTCTTCTTAGACATGCATATCAGGTAATGATGTGCCTGTATTGTGAATCCTGTGTTCATTATAGCAAAAACTAACATCGGATGGTCTTCCTGCCTTCTTTCTTCTGCAGATTTATTTTCTATACAGTATTACGAAAATAGTCCATAACCACTTCTGCTGTCATACCATGTCTGCCGATACCAATAGATTTACAACGCATTGTTACATCACACACCAATTCAGTAAATAGGATGAAAAATGTCACGACTTAAACCTAACACGAATCCTTGAAGACAATTGACTTCTAAGAGAATACATAAACGTTAAATTAGAAGTATACACATTTTCATGGTATCGTACCAAACCCACTTCATTTCTAGTTATTTAATACCACAATTAAAGGTTACCGCATACAGTTTACGATATTGAACTTACAAGCAGCATTCCATTAACATTCGGACTATTTGGAAAATGATCACTTCACTCACATGTAAACATGAATTTTAATGCCTACGAATTCAATTACCTGTTTGTTTTAGATAATCTTTTTACAGCGGTGTATTACAAAAGGCAGCCACCCATCAATGGAATGAGAAACCCGAATTTAATTACAATCAAGAAATATAACGTCAAGAAAAAAATAATACCAAAATTCTCAGTGGGGTATGCCGAGCATACGCACTCACATTTTGGGTTATGCTTGAGCGACCGAGCATACCCGTAATCGGCGCCTATAAACTATACAGATTCAATACTACTTCACCAGGTCCTTACCGCTTACTGGAAGACATAATAAGGTACAACTAAATACTTTTAAGTAAATTACTGTGTGTCACTCAGCAGATAACATTTAATCGTACTCTCTATTACAATTATAACTGTGAAAGTTAATTATACTTTCAAGCAGGAACTACTAGGTGGATTTGGATGGAATTTTGGAAAGGGATAGAGTTGGACCTGCGTAGGAAATACAGGTAAAACTACCATGGAATAGTTTTCGAAGTTGCTCCATACTAGCTGAAGTCGCAGGCAGAAGCTAGTAAAAATGAACAATGAAGTTTTACTCAACCACGAAAATATGGCCTCCTGCCGCGAATCAAACCGTGAACAGCATTGTCACACTCTGCTAGTAATTCAACAGGTGGCAGGGTGCACGTCTTAGCGGACAAGCAATACCTTTTTTATGTTTATATTCTGAGATGGGAATAATTTTTAGATTTCACTTCGTGCGCTTGAAGTTTGTTAGCAGTGTTCAAAAAGTTAAAAGTCGAAAATCCTTCATTCAGCTAAAATATTATATACAGTAGAACGTCGATTATCCGAAGTGTGCCGGCCGCGGTGGCCGAGGAGACTGAGGCGCTTCAGTCACGGTCTGCACGGCCACTACGGTCGGGGGTTCGAATCCCACCTCGGGCATGGATATTTGTGCCGTCCTAGTTCGTAAGTAGTTCATAAGTAGTTTGTAAGTTTAGGGACTGATGACCCCGTAGTTAAGTCCCATTAGCTTTACAAACATTTGAACATATCCGAAGTGTAATTGTGGGACATGGATGTTCGGAAAACCGATTATTCGTATAATCGAACTGTACACTTCTACTTGCCAATAAGAAGTACTGTACAGTAAATGTATTTATGCAGTGTTTCGAGTCGAGCGATCCTTCAAATTGCGCCGAGCGGCACGCCGCAACATTTGGAAGGCGCAGCTGTTGCTGTGGTTAGCTTTGATGCTGCAGCTACTGTACTTCTGCCGACTGGAGTGTGCCGATTGTTGTACTCGGCGACTGTCGGCTTGGCCTGTCAGCAGGCCCCACTAGAAGCAATGTTCCGTCACCATGTGGCCCAGTGCGGCTACTGTGGGAAGCTTAGTTTCACGGGAGGGGAATTGATGGACGGTAGGGTGGGAAGATAAAAAAAAATTAAATAAATGAAAATAAAAATAAATAAATATCATAAAATAAAAAAAACGACGCTCTACTGTAACTTTTTCCGAACTTTGCTCACCGAGGCCGAGGGGCCCCTTGATCTCGGGGGCCCCGGGGCACTGCCCCGCCTAGCCCTATGATAGCTACGCCACTGCCCTTCGCATATTTTCGATAGAAATTACAGAGACCGAGAAACGACTTCAATTGTTTCTTCGTTCTCGGTGGTGGGCTGTTCCTAATGGCTTCTAATTTTCGCGGATCCTTAGTTATTCCAGAAGTTGTTATAATATGCCCCAAAAACTCTACTTCTTTCTTTACAAATTCACACTTCTTTATTTTCAAAGTCATCCCGCCGCGTATCAGCGTGTCTAATACTTTATTCAACAATTCGCAGTGCTCCTCCCACGAAGAAGTTGCAATTAACATGTCATCGACATAGATTGTAATTCTAGAACCAAGTTCTTTACCCAATACACTGTCTAATGCACGGATGAACACCAATACTGACGTGTTCAATCCGAACGGAATGACCTTATACTGATAACACTTTCCTGCAAATAGGAAGGCTGTCAGTTTCCTCGACTCTTCTTCCATGGCAATTTGCCAATACCCTGCCGTTAGATCAAGGCTAGTCATGTACCTCACGTTGTGAAACTTTTGCAACACATCGTCTATACATTCCGGACGATCAGTTTCACGTTTGACTACCTTGTTCAATTCTTTCGCGTCTATTACTATTCTAACACTGCCATCTTTCTTAAAAACCAAAACCATTGGGTTGTTGTACGGACTTTTAGATCTTTCGATAATTCCCCATTCTTCCATTCTGTTTATTTCGTTTTGTACAGCTTCCTTCCGAGCTAACGGCACCTGATATACTGGTCCAAAAAACGGCTCATGTGGTACAGTTTCAATTTTATATTCAAATACCCGTACTTTACCAGGTTTTTCTGAAAACACCTTCCTATTGTTGACCAAAATCTGGTATAATTCTGCTTTCTGTTCACATGAAATATCCGAAACATTTTCTACTATGGTTTTGAAATCATCGTCAGTCGGTTGCAGTGCGTTTAAATTTCTGATGTGATAACGTTCTGAACCGTCACTTAATCCTCCATACAACGGCAACGTAACTAAACGCAACCGCAAATCTTCATTATTTATTACCCTGCTCATCTCATCAAAACCTATTTCCATTTTACTGTCTTCCACAGAAAACGATATAACTTTTCTGCCACAATCAATTGTCACTTTATATCTCAGCATCCAATCTATCCCTACTATCATATCGGTACTCAGTTGAGGTACTACTAAAAACTCCTGTTCAGATACACAACTTTTAATAGAAAACTGTAACAGCACTTGTGATTTAATTGGTTTGCTACATGCTCCGGTAGCACCTATCACTTTTACGCCTCTTACAGGCATCTCCACTATTTCCGTTAATTTCTTTAATTGCTCATAATATGACTGAGACATTGCACTAATTTGGCTTCCAGTATCGACTAAAACTTGTACGTTCGTTCCATGAACTTTAACCGGAACCATGATTTGATCGTACCTTTTAGTTTCATCACCTTTGTCTTCCCACAACATATCCTGTTCCACGTCTAAATTATCCCATAATAAACCGTCCTGTTCGAACTTTGTAACCTGCTTTTGCCTCCTACCATCTTTTTCCTCAGACTGACATAACACACATTTTATGTCACGCACCTCTGATAATTCAGCGAGTTCATTTTCACTGTCACTTTCGTCCGGTCGTATCACGTCTGCTTTAACCTCGTACACATTGTAATCATCTGTTTCGCTCGTTAATGTCGTTCGGTCATCAAAACGAGCAAGGACTCCCGACACATCACCTCCGGCTGCCAGTCCAACGTGGTCGCTTTCGTCGCA
The DNA here is from genome assembly GCA_026315105.1 of Locusta migratoria. NCBI lineage: Eukaryota > Metazoa > Arthropoda > Insecta > Orthoptera > Acrididae > Locusta > Locusta migratoria. The sequence continues at coordinate 851,391,676 of CM048745.1, forward strand.
ATCGAGAATGGCATCGATACAAGCTTTGTTTGTCGACACTTCCCGTGTCCCTTTTTCTTTCCTATACTCAATAACATCATCATTATCTCCCATTATACATTCATTAACTTTATCCATGTTACGTGACACTTCTCTCAGAGTGCCCGCTCCTTTCAAACAACTTTTTTCAGTATTGCAATGCTTAACTTCATCTTCCTTTACTGTAAAATTTACTTTCCTACCTTCCCTTTTCCATGCTTCTATACCTTCATACATCTTACCAGCTTGTATCAGCCAATCCCGGTTATCGACTTCCAGATCGAACACGCTAGACATGGCATTTGGCACTTTCGTGACCTGAAGCTGCATCGGAATTTGCGCCGGCCCTTTATGTTGCCGCGCATCATCCTTTGCCCCTTCGATAACAATCCCGACTTCGCTAGCTACTACATCTGTTTCTGTATGCATACGAAGTACATTCCTTTCGTGCAGATGTTCGCTCCTATTTTCTTTCGCGTAAACTCGTTCGCAGTCGTTTATTTCATTTAGGCGGTTGCCGAACACTTTGTCACTATTCTCGCAGCAACCGTTCCTTTGTTGATGGGGCCGCACCTCGTTACCCGCAGCAGTTTGCCCCTCTACTGTTGCGGCTCCTCGTTTTTTGGGAATCGATCGTCACACCGATATGAGTGGTGACAATCTCTCCCGCGATGGGCGCCTCTACCTCTACCTCTGCCTCTTCTTCTTCCTCTATCCACTTGTGCACACCGTACTTCAAACTCGTTAACCTGGTTGTTGTCATACTTCGGGTTACCGTAATTATTTTTATTTTTATTGGAGTTATTGTTATTGTGGTACCGGTTGTCATTACTCCGATACCACACATCTATGTCGCACACTTTCCTTAAGAAAGAAGCTTTGTCTTTCTCGCCCATTAAGTAACCGCGAACACTCCACGGTAACTTTTCGCGCAGCGCGGTCATCGTGCTTCGCTCGGACATTTGACCTTTTACATGCTCAATTTTCCTGCACAGATTTTCGCAGTACGTTTTCATGTCTGTATCTTTACCCGGTCGGTACGGAGGAGCGTGCATAAATTCTTGAAGTACTTCATCCTGTTTTTCTACGGACCAGTACTTCTCTTCGAATTTTGCCAAAAATCCCTCTAACGTCCTACAATTATCTGTCGCATTCACAACCCAGCTACTAGCGTCACCACTCAATCGGGTTCTAGCTATTCTGATACGCTCTTCCTCAGGTAACGCAGAAGGTATAATCTTTCTGCACGCATGCATGAAAATCACTGGGTGAACGTTACCTTTCGGGTCGAATTTTTCGATTTCCAGGCTCACATGGTTGGGATACACGCCACCTAATGTGAACGTGGCAGCCAAACTCTTTACGGTTTCTAAACTCTTTACTTGCTCTTTAATTTCTACCAGCTTTTGATTAACGTTAGATTCCAAAGTCTGAGCCTTATTTTGCACATCAGCATTGACTTTAATTACCGTTTCTTGTAATTTCGTTTCTGTCTCGTCCTGAACCTTCACAATTTGTCCCTTTAATGTATTTACAGAATGATTCAGTTCAGTACGTATTTCCTCTTGTTTGTTACTGACAAGCCTTACTTCACGATCAACTTTAGTTTCTACCTCTTCGCGAATCTTTTCTGCCTTTTCTTCTATAATCTCATTTATTATCCCTTCCATGGACCTAAACTTTTCAGTTAACTGATTATTCACGCTGTCACAAAGATACTCTTTCTGCTTTTCAATTTCATTAGTCATTAACTTCTTTACACATTCTAATTCGCTATTAAACTTTTTATCTAAACTCGTTATTTTACTGTCCATCTGTTCAGTCAGAGTTTTCATTTGTTCACCAATTTTCGTGTCCAGAGAATTTATTTTACTATCAAAAGCTTGGCTCAGAGACTGAACTGATGAGTCTAATTTGTTATCTAAACAATCAATTTTGCTAGCTAACGATTTATTTGATAGCTCTATTGCATCTATTTTGTTAGTTACAGCTTTATTTGATAGCTCTATTGCATCTATTTTGTTAGTTATGTCTTCAGCTAATTCTTTGTTTGATTGAGATAACGATTGATGTGACTGACTGATAACTTCACTAATCCTTTGCATCCACATATTCGGATCAAATGGTAGATTTGACATTGGCTCTGGTTTCATTTTCAGACCCACAGTATACTTAAAACTCGCTGTGTATGTTTCATCCGTATCCTGCTCACATTCTGGAATTTCCTGCTTTATTGTCACATCGCCTCCAACATGCATTCTCCTTCACTTACTTTTTCCGTACACCATTGAGCACACAAGGCGTCTGTCCGCCGCTACTTCTCAACAACGAGATAAAAAGCTCCCTACTCAAAGATGATTCTATACAATAGCAAAGACCTTGTTAACCCAGCGTGTCTACTACATTTACAATATTTTGACATATATGGAAATTAGCAGGACAATGCAAATATATCACAGAAACAAAATGTACAAATACACAATACATTACAAAAAAAATACAAATAATGAGGAAAAATACATAAAGCATCGTTTTATATATCACCCTGTACACACACATGACTGGAAAGCACCGTTGGTAACTGTGTTGTTGTGTCACACCGTAGCTATACAAACATTTGATTTCAAAAGTGAAAAAGACAAGAATGAGACAATTATGATGAATAAACTGTCAAGGTTCATAATATTTCGTTTTACAACAACCACACCATGTTTTAGTTTTAGTTTGTAGGACTTTTACGTTGTTCATTAATAAAGTTTAAATTACATTATGAAGTGTACACTTTTTTGACGATGAATATATGGTAACCCTAGCAATATCAGTAGCAGAAATCACAGAAGTAGCATTCAGAGTCACCGAAATCGCAGTTTGAGTGCGGATGGATACATGTCGAGGATTTCTACACTGCGATTGTAAACAGTGACAAATCGCAACTAAGAATCACAGATATCTAAAAGTAGCGGTCACAGAAATCCATGATGTCGGAAAATCAGCCTATCCCTATATCAGACCGGTTGAGCACTTCTGCATCGTAAAATCGCGCGTTGCACGCAGTCCCGCGCGGGCGCAATCACGTAGGACCAGTTTAATAGGACCGGTTTCCACTAGAGCGCGGCAACCATTCATTACATGTGGCAGCAGCAACGGCAAACTTTTTCTTTTCGCGATGCCGCGAAGACTCGTGGAAGCGACAGACGCTGGCGGTAGCCACTATCCCATTTCGAACACAGGTTTAAAGTCAAGACATAAATTCCTACAATTGATGTTACAGGCTGTCTCAAGTCCCACAGTATATTTTATCAACTATACCAGTGGCGTAGCGTGGGGGGTGCCGGGGGGGGGGGGGGTCATGGCCACGTGCGGCACATATTTGGGGGCACCAGGGAGCGGCCGAGCTGGACATTAGGGGCGACAAAAAATCGGTCGTGGCAGTACGTTGTGGCATAGACAAATATATACAGACGGGAAACCTCCGTAAGGGCCCGGTTCTACGCTCAGGGGTGCGGGGAGGGAGGGTTTCCAGCAGTTCCGTAAGATGTCCCATGATGGCAACTCTTTAAACTGGCCAGAGCAGGCGGCAGGTAGCGGCTGTCCCCACCACCACTTCCCCTCAAACGCCAGCATGACGGACACAGCCGTGGCCTCGTGGCAGGCGGCACGAGCTCTCCCCTCAGCCTCCCCTCCACGCTACCCCCTTACGTGCGAGAGGCGCCTAGAGCACTGTATAGTACAAGCGGAACAATCCGCCATTTTGAATCCCACGTTGAAGGCGCGCATTTGTACTCTTTCGCTTTTTAACATGCTCTTAAGGCCATTTAATATGTTTTCCAAACGCGGAAAATATTACAGCGTTGTAAATTTATTTGCTTACATTTCACTGAAAGAGGCAAGCAACTTAAAGTTAGTGATTAGATGGATTTTTAGAGATGATACTTTCACTTACATTTCAAAGTAAGGCATATGATGCTGTTCTAAATATTTACCACATACAGTTAAAATACGTTACAATGATCATATTTTCTGGCTTACAAATGGTATGTCAACATACGCTTTCGGTAACAGTTACGGAATAATGTTAAATTGCTGTATTGTAATGCCTCGCATATTTTACACACACCATATTTCAAAGAGGATTTTACGTCAACATGTGTTTTATAACTTTGAATGTCTGGTTTCGTTAGATAACGACTAACTAAAGTCTATCTGATAGCATACACTTAGAAATAAAGTGAATGTTTAATTCTAAGTTTTGAATTTAATGCCTTTCATGTACGACTTCCTTCCCTTTCGCATTTTTTTTTTCTTTTTTGCGAAGTTCAGTGTATTTTTTTCCTCCATACATCCTGTCCATAGCTTGGCTTAGGCTTAGATATTCCCGTGTTGAGAGTCTCATTCAAATTACACACTGATCTAACGCGAAATAATATAATTTAAAAACCAATGCCTGGGTAATACCAGCTGCTTCATGCATCACTTAAAATATAATTAACAGCGCTTAGAATAGCTCCTTAGTTGGTCTATATAATATCAAGAAAAGTAGCTCACTTTAAACTGACGGTATATTGTGTTATGTTAACAACATGTAGCAAAGCCATTGCTTACATTATAGGTCTATATTTCCATTATTACCTCTCTGTGAGCATAACTAAACAAATAAAAAAAGGTTTTGTTCTTAACGTTACACAGATAGTTGCTCTATTTTGGCGTCCATACTTGGCGTCGGGTTTTAAAAAAGCCTCCTTTTACGCCGATCTATGTTTGAAGGAATGCAATACAACTTAAATCGCACATGTCTGCTATTATTTGAGCAGTTCGATGCAGCACAAGTGTTTCACACTGTGAAACAATAAAATCACGAAATATTTGCTGATTCACTTCGCTACACAATACAAAGCATACAACACTGTCTTTGGAGTGGGATTCGAAATGGCGGATTGTTCAGCTCGGTATATCTAGTGCTTTAGAGGCACCCTAAGGCCAGGCGCACATTGAGACACAGCCGACGCAGGGCAGGGCAGGGCAGCACAGCACAGGTTTCTGTGACTGCCGCAGCGCAAGTTGCGGCACAGGACAGGCCAGGGCAGCGCAGCTCCTGCCTCCGCCTGGGCCGCACATTGCCGGGACACAGGCTGCTGTGCAAGTGCCGCACAGCTTTGACGGCAGGCAGGCCAACTTCTGGGGTGGGGGTACGGTTTGCTGCCTCACTGCCCTCTCGCTGCCAGTCTTCTCCAGCTGCTTACCGTGCATTCTGACCCGTCTGTGTTCGACATGGAGGAAAAAGTAATTGAAGCAGTTCGTCCGAACCTGGTTTTGTACGATCCCAATCACACTGACTACATGAAAACCAAACTCAAACAACAAATTTTGGATTCTATTGCAAAAGATCTCCATATGCAGAATAATAAGTATTATGCTTTATTACTTCATTTTAATGCAAATACATCGCGTTAGACATCAAAGCAATGTGTCGACATGGTTACAGGGAATTTGTCTATTCAAATGACAGTCGCAAAAATGTCAATTGTTTTATCTAGTATTTTCCTTTTGAAATGCTGTCTGCTTGCCAAGATAGCCGCGGTGGAGTAGCCGAGCGGTCTAAAGCTTCTCGCTGCGGAACGCAGGGTTGCTCGCCGTGGAGGTTCGAGTCCTCCCTGGGGCATGGGTGTGTGTGTTGTCCTTAGGTTAGTTTACCTATGTTTAAGTAGTTTGTAAGCTACGGACTGATGACCACGCAGTTTGGTCCGATAGATTTACAAACATTTTAACATTTTTACCAAGATACACTTCCAAATGTGTTAAAATATTCAGTAAATTTCTCCCTCACAACAAAAGCACTTGTAGCACTCCTACTATTGTTAGGTATCAATGGAAGTACTTGATTGTTTGGTATCACAACACTATCATCATTTCCATTATTATCAGCAGCTGCATCACTTCGCAAGTAATTGTGTAGCACACATGCCGCCTTAACGACACCATCAACGCTGTCTATTTTTATCTCAATGGTTTTCTGAAGCAGCGAAGTCGTGATGCTAGAATTACAAAGGCGCATTCACATGTTTGCCTGGCTCGTGAAAGTCTGTAAATGAAAACATTCTATAGTTAACTGTAACGCTTCTACTTGGGTATGGTCTCATTAAATTGTCTAATAAAGAAGAGGCCTCATCCCCCACAAATACATACGGAAGCTCTTCTTTGTAGTGTGGCGGTAACTGTAAATTTTGTCTCTGTAACTTCTTTGCCAATGTACTGCTTGAAAAAATATTCCCATCACTAAACCTCCCCATTGACCCCAAATCAATATTGATGATCGACATTGCATCGACGGTGGCCATAAGCACTACAGAATGTGTATGTTTATAGTTGAAGAATGACGAACCACTTTTTGCTGGCGTCTTAACCACAATATGCTTTCCGTCAATAGTCTCGATACAGTGTGGAAACTGCCATCACTGTTCGAAACATTCTGCGATTGTTTTCCACATCTGTGCTGTGGGTTGCGGGAAATATAATGGTTGCATGGTGTCCCACATAGCATGCGAGACTTCATTAATTATATCTGACAATTCTATCGCCCATTCTGTAGCTCTAGGCAATATTGTGTAACTGTCTCCTGTGGCTAAATACCTGTGGGGAAAAATGTATTTAAGGAAAATGTCATAGTTTGCGCTGTAGATTTTTTTTATTTTATTTTATTTTATTTTTTTTTTTATTTTTATTTTTTTTTTTTTTTTTGAGGGTCTTCTCAGAAGTGCTGCCTTCTTTGAAAGCTGGACTTCATGTGTGCCAAGTCAACTGATCACTTTAACAGCAGTTCTACGTTAGCAGGACTTTTGAGCAGTCGCTCTTTTGCCCTACTCAGATGGTGGTCACCTTTATTATCGGAGGTCCCGCACCTGCTATTATGGTGGATCCTCAATAATTGCACGTGGAACTCTCACACGATGCCATCTCGCGGGGTGTACTGTGCCCGTATATTCTAGGTGCCTAGTGGTCGGTCGCAGGATTTCTACTTTGCTTAGTAAGTTCCTTATGTGCTTGATTATAAAGTCTTGCACAGTGTCCATATGGAGCTCGTCATGCAACTCTCTCGTTCTGGCCCATCTAGGGGCTCGTAGAATGAGTCGGAGGCACTTGTTTTGCAGTACTTGTAACATTTTTATATTGGTGGGACATGCCGTTCACCAAGACGAGCATCCGTGTGTCATGGCAGGGAGGACCGTGGATTTGTATAAACGAACTTTGGTCTGTGTGGCCATCTGGGTACTATACAATAACGGAAACAGTTTATGGATTAATTTAACCATTTTTTCTTTCTTAAGCAAAATGTGGTGTTTAAATGTTAACTTATTATCGAGCTGCACTCCGAGATATCGAACTTGCTGAGACCAAGGAATATTTGTATTGTTTATGTGGAGAGTATCGCGTAGATCAGGTCGTCGCCTGGTGAACATTACTGCCTTGGTGTTGTCAGCATTTATTGTGATCATATTTTGATGTGCCCAACTTTCAGTAAGCGTAAGCTGACGCTGGAGTCTGATGATGGCGGCGGTCAGACGCCGACTGCTAGCCAAGAATGCAGTGTCATCTGCGAACTGAGCAATTGTAACTTGGCGGACGGTCGGTAGGTCGTTAACATATAGGATAAACAGTGTCGGCGATAAAACAGAACCTTGTGGTATGCCTTCCTGGAGCGTTCGAATACCAGACCGTTGATTTTCCAGCCGTACAAAGAATCGTCTGTCTGTTAGGAAATTGTCCACTAGTTTGATCAGGTGTAGTGGGATTAATCCAATATTATGCAGTTTAACTATTAAGTTAGCCCTCCAGACTTTGTCATACGCAGTCTCAATGTCTAAAAACGCTGCAGCTGTGTAATACGCCCGGTTCATATTATACGACAGAAACTCCGTAACTCGCAACAGTTGGAGTTCGGCTGAAAGGTGGGGTTGGAAAGCGTATTGATCTGGTCTTATTACATCGTGTTCTCGTAAAGGAATTCTGAGTCGGTGAAGGATGATCCTTTCAAAGATCTTGGACATAGTCGGTAACAAGCTTATGGGTCTATGATTGCCAGGTTGTCGTGGGTCCTTTTCAGGTTTTGGTATAGGCGCAATTCGTGACGTCTTCCAGTCAGTGGGGAAATAAGACAGTAACAGACAGCTATTTAGGATTCTTGTTAAAAGAACAAGTGGCTTCCTAGGAAGGTGTTTCAAGTGGACGTTGGATATGCCGTCTGGTCCTGCAGCTGAATGCGTTCCCAAGTTTCTGATAATTTTACGGATTTCTGTCGGTGTTGTCAACTGTGGTTGCGTGTCATCTCTTGCTCGTCGTATGACCTGAAGTTGCCGTTCTACGTCTCGAATGTGTCGACGTGGTATATCGAAGTCATCAGCCCGTAATGTATTTTGGTGCTCATAGGTTTCTGCAAACAGTTCTGCCTTCAGAAAGGGATCGAAGACTAATCCTGCTGGTCCAAGTAAAGCTGTTTTTGGCGCTTTAGGGGTTTTCATCGCTTTAAGGAGGTTCCAGTCCTTACGTTCATGGAGCAGAAAAGACTCCATTCGATCTTCCCACATTTCTTGTCGCCACTCTACGGCCCTCCTATGTAGTTCCCGGGTAAGTCTACGCAGTTCGCGTTTGTCTGCCGGATTTCTGAATCTTGTCCACCTCTTTCTAACCCTATTTTTCAGCGACCTTAGATCTTGGATGAGAGGAGAAAATTCATCCGTGGGCCTCCTTTCAAACTGGACCGAGACTGTAGCATGTTTATATGCGTCTTTTATGTGTCTGGACAATTCATTGATAGAGTTATCAATAAAAGCGGTGGATGAGACATCGGCTGTGGGGCGTATATGTCTCTGTAAATAATGTGCATATTGGTCCCAGTTCGTGATATACTTCAAGGGAGGTCTCGGAGGTTCAATAGCCCTGTTTAAGTGACCAATCACAGGGTTATGATCTGAGGTGAGATCATTTATCGTGACTAAGTTCGGATTAAACCTCAAGTTCTTAAGTATAGTGATGTCCAGCACATCCGGTCTGTGGTTCCGGTTCCTTGGAATGTGTGTAACATCGACGGGTCCGTAGGTTATTGCTTGCAAGCGCTCTTCTAAATTATAGAGTTGTTGGCCCTTAGGATTATTTGCGCGAAAATTCCACGCAAAATACTTTGCATTGAGATCCCCGCATAAAATAATTTTGTCAAAACTATCGAAAATGGTGAGAAGATCCTCTTCGTCCATAGGATCAGCTGGACGAATGTAACCAGCCACCAGCGTGACATTTCCATACTGCGTGTTTATGGTGACTGCAGTGGCTTCGAGTGTGTTAAGCGGCGGTAAAGTTTCGACTGAATGTGAAATGAAGTCACGTAAATATATAGCGGTGCCTCCCCCTCGCCTTCCCTGTCGGTCTGTCCGATACCCCACCATGTTCGGAATTTTGAAGGTCTGTGTTCGTCGTAAATGTGTTTCTGTCAGAAATAAGAAGTCCACTTTGTGGCGGGTTAGAAAGTCACAGAGTTCTGTTTTCTTATTTTTGACTCCTTCGGCGTTAAAATTACAAAATGTTAAGTCGCAGGTCCTGTGGATCCTCGCAGCCATTACGGAGCAAAGATTTGCATTACGCTGTCCACCAGGACCATTATTTTGGATAAGATGTCAGGTGCTGTGTTGAATTGACGGAAAGTATTTGTTATGACTGCAAAGATGTTTCGTTGACGAAGATTTGAAAAGAATGAGTGAATGCCTCTCACAGTCTCAAGTATTTCAGCAAAATCAGATGTTGGTTGGCCTTGAGTGGCATCTGATGTGTTCGCGGCGGTATGTTGTGCGCCAGGGATCTTCCAAGGATTCTTTTTTCGCAAGACCGGGAACTCTTGTGGATTCTGGATGTTAACCGGTGTTTGGGGTTGAGTCGTTTGTCGTCTCGATTGAAAAGACTGGGCTTGTGCTGTGTATATGCGCAATGCGTCTTGAAATTTTTCACACCCTCTCCAAGAAGCAGCGTGATCCTTGTTACAATTAACACACGTCGGTTTATGGCCGCGAGGTTTATCGCAGTCTTTCGATAGGTGGTGTCCTGGACATCTTACGCAACGAGCTGGCAGGGTGCAATAATTGGCCGTGTGGAAAAACCTCTGGCACCTTTTACACTGCGGAGGTCCATCTTTATTCCTGTACGTTTCCACAGTGACTCTCGTATCGAGGATGTGTTTAATGTCATATATAGACTCACTTTATGGTCCTGGCGGTAAGGAGACGCAGTAGACAGGTTGTGGGATCAATTTCTGTGTGGCGTCACCCCGTGATTTGAACTGAAACACAGTCGCATTGTGAAATCCCAGTTGTCGTAATTCACTTTCTACATCTGTGTCCGGCACTTCCGCCGGCAGATATTTTATGACGACTTTTAACACTTTGTCTTTTGGATTCTGATGGGTATAGAACGGTATATGATGTGCATGGAAAAATTGTAAAGCGGCTCTGTGGTCTTCTATTGAGGCAAAATGATATTTAATGGAATCACCTTTATAGATTGCTTGTACTGGGCCCGTAATGTGTTTCTTAAGTTCTGTATTGAGCATCAGGTATTTTCCAGTGTATTGAATGGTTACGGGTGGGACTTTCAACGGCTTCTCCTTTGGCTGAGCCGCAGCAGATGTGGATGCGCCCTGATTTGTCGTGGTAGTCGGTGTAGATGCAGCCTCCTGATTGTCTGTATCTGCGCTCAAAGGAGCAAATTTGTTTGATGAAGTTACTACAGACTGTTTCTTAAGTGTTGCTGTGGGTAGCTGTGCATGTTTGCGCTTAGTCCCGGACTTCACTTGTTGAAAACCTTGATTTGTGTCGTGTTCGTCAAGGTCCATGTCCTCAGGGCGGTTTTTCCCGTCCTGGGGGTCCTCTTCAGATGAGTCATCTGTGAGCCAGGGAAGCCCACATTGGGCTGCAAGTTCCATTGCTCTTAGGTCACGGGCTCTGCGGTCCTTATTGGTAATGACCGAGTCCGTCTCTTGAACATGGTTGGTACTCGGTGCGGCTGGGTAGGGTATGTTGTCTAGCTGTGAGGAATGTCGTCTGTGAGACGATTGTGACGATTGTCTATCCATGGAAGAGTCCCTGGTTGCAGATGCTGTTCTTGACCGTGAACCAGTCTTTTGCCTGGACACACAGCGGCTGTCCGTCCGTGGACGGGCACCTGATACGTCACCATCGGCTAAGCTCAGCCTACCGCTGCCGAGTCCAGCAGCGGGGTTGTTCATGCCGCGACGGCCATCAAAAGTAAAATCCGCGCTCGTTTGTGAACGCTCACCCCCAGACCGGGGGTGGCGGAAACCGAAAACGAGTTCTGATCTATCGCTGAAACTGCGTACTACACAAGAATCAGCAATAACAAGTAACGTTGTTCCGATCGGGTAATAACTACTAAACTACAAACTACAAACTATCGATACAGACGCGATGTTTACACTTCAAACTGTGTTGATGCGTTGTAGATGTTCTGTCGTAATTATCATATATAGTACTAAGTTTATATAATGAGTACACAGACAGAAAGAAAACTAATAAGGTCAGTGCATTGAGATTACATAGCTGTATAAGGAAACACTGCGCACTGGTTCAACAAACAACGACTGCGCGACAATGGCTTAAAAACTGTCTCCCAATATGCGCAGACGCTGTGTCGCAAAGTGTTTCCTTTGCTGCGCTGCCCTGCCCTGCCCTGCCCTGCGTCGGCTGTGTCTCAATGTGCGCCTGGCCTAAGCCAGGGAACGGCCTGACACCTGCTAGCATCTTACTGAACTATGAGGGGAGCGTAGGACAGTGGTTTAGGGGGGGCTTCTCCTCTGTATATGTTACTCTGTGGTTGTGGTGCGCACACAGCGACAGGAAAATCGCAGCTACTCACAGTTCCAGCATGGATTTAATCGAAACAGTTTGTTTTGTGGTGCTGTTACTGCGAAGAAGAGCGAGAAAACAGCGCAAATGTCGTTACTGGCTACATCCGATTGTAACTCAGAGGCTAGTGAAAGGACAATTTTACAAATTACAGGAAGAGTTACAAATCACCCAAATAAATTGTTTTAATTCTGTCGAATGAGTAAGTATAGTTTTGATTATTGATCAGATATCAAGAAAATCATTTCATTATGCAAGGCTGTGAGCCTTAGAAATAAGGGCTGATGTGAGTGGTATGCAGATAACGGTTTATTTTGCAAACTACTTTGTGACTCCACAGGGATTAGTAACTGAGCAATATGAAAAATTTTAACTGTTATAATTGTGATGTCTACACTTTGCTCTTGAGGTAGCCACACAAAGAAAAATCTCACGCGGATGAATCTGACGGTCTTAGGGGCCAGGACTTGTTACCGAATCATGATATCACAAGGTTACCGAACAATTCTGACAGACGTACCACTGATTGCCGTGCCATGTGTGATATAGCTCCGACCTGATGATACGAGGCTTCTTGAACGATTGGAAATTTGTTCATTGTAGGTGTAACGAAAGTTCGTAACATCGCCATGTAATGATCGACATTAACAGTTGTTGTGCTTCGCTATTCATGTGCGAAACAATACGACCCGATAATCCCATCTGATGAAACACCACACCACACTGTCACTTTACTAGGGGGCAGAGCGCGCTCATGAACGCCATTAGGAGTTGTGTTTCCTGAAACGGTAGTTCTGTTTAGTCATGTAACCTGTGAGGTTGTGGTATCGCACAAGTATGAAGTGCGCGCCACGCACTTTCGCCGCGCGCCGCCACATACGCACGGCGCGGCGTTCTCACGACGTCGGCCACGAGCGCCCTCTGCTGCTATCCCGCTCGTGGCCACCACTGAACTGCATCGTCCACTTGGGAATCAGATAGGCACCAGTTAAGACTTGGGAACCAGATACGCACCAGTAAAGACTTGGCTATGAGATAGGCACTAGGAATCATCAGTAGGCAGGCCTCTATCTAATCTATGTATCAGCATTCTGCATTCAAGAACTATGTAAAAGGTAAATATTACTAAGTCTCTATGAAATATATATCTCGTTCTCATTTACTGTAGTGTTTCTAGTTTCTGCTGTCTCACTGGCTGGTCACCTGCACACGCCTGCATCCTTTATTTCCGTGTCGGTCCCTTTCTACTAGGCCACCGACACCTACGACAACCGGAGGACGAGACACAAAAGAGGTGAAAATGTGCCTCATCTGACACCCACAACTTGTTTAGAAATTCATAGTCAGCGTTTATTTTTTATCATTCTCCTTCAATCGTTGCATCGTCTGTAGTTTGTCCTGATGAAATCTTATATCATGATGAAAACAATCTGCGGAAACTCTCACGAAGCATTCCAACCACTACTGCTCGTTTACGAATTGAACGCCGTGAACTCCGAAGACTGATTCGCGTAGAACTGATACCTAATGTTTCCCGGCCTCTCAACGAAGTTAAGAGTCGCCAGAAACGACACGTGGTGCGGCTTCCATGTTAAGCTGTAGGTCCCCTTCCCACGGTTGGATAAATGTGCTAGGCTAGGGACACGCAAGTCGCCGGAGTGGCGTCCAATTGAAGGACTTGCACCAGGCCAATGAGCCACACGAAATTATTATTATTATTATTATTACCCTGTACCTTAGGCGAACCTGTAGGTGTAACGAAAGTTCGTAACATCGCCATGTAACGATCGACATTAACAGTTGTTGTGCTTCGCTATTCATGTGCGAAACAATACGACCCGATAATCCCATCTGATGAATCACCACACCACACTGTCACTTTACTAGGGGGCAGAGCGCGCTCATGAACGCCATTAGGAGTTGTGTTTCCTGAAACGGTAGTTCTGTTTAGTCATGAAACCTGTGAGGTGAAAATGTGCCTCATCTGTCACCCACAACCTGTTTCGAAATTCATAGTCAGCGTTTATTTTTTTATCATTTGTTGACAGAAACGCAGTCGTAGAAGATAATCGTTCTCCTTTAATCGTTGCATCATCTGTAGTTTGTCCTGGTGAAATCTTATATCAGGATGAAAACAATCAGCGGAAACTCTCACGAAACATTCCAACCACTTCTGCTCGCTTGCGAATTGAACGCCATGGGCTCTGAAGACTGACTCGCATAGAACTTATACCTAATGTTTCCCGGAGAGTGCTCAGCCGCGGTGGAGTAGCCGAGCGGTCTAAAGCGCCTCGCTGCGGAGCGCGCGGTTGCTCGCCGTGGAGGTTCGAGTCCTCCCTGGGGCATGGGTGTGTGTGTTTGTCCTTAGGTTAGTTTACCTAGGTTTAAGTAGTTTGTAAGCTACGGACTGATGATCACGCAGTTTGGTCCGATAGATTTACAGACATTTGAGAGTGCTCACTTCTTGTTCTGCTATGAAACACTGTTTTTATAAAATACTAGCTGAAAATCCGGCGCTGCCCTGGTATTTATTTATTTATTCCTGTCATTTTTCAGGTCCGCTGTTGTCCGTTCCACTGATCCATTGAATGGTGGACTGTTTACTCGCTAACTGCCTATGGGTGCCACTACTAATTTGAAATGTTCCTGTTATTCTGTGTCACCCTGTACCTTAGGCGAACCTTCGATCGGCAAATAATGTGCAATCATGACATACTAAGCATCCAACAAAAAGCCGCGGCGGAGTGGCCGAGCCCAATGAGGTGCTATGCTCCGATGCTCGAGGCTGTTCCCGTCGGGGATTCATACAGGGTGGTTGATTGATAGTGACCAGGCCAAACATGTGACGAAATAAGCATCGTTCGCAAAAAACTACAAAGAACAAAACTTTTCTAGCTTGAATGGGGAATACAGATGGCGCTATGATTGGCCCAGTAGATGGCGCTGCCACAGGTCAAACGGATATCCATTTTTAAAAAATCACCTATTAGAAATCGGGTCCCACAAAGCTAGAAAGTATTTACATAGAGTTCATACACCGCCATATGATCACAAAAGGTTTCAACATATCAGGCCCTTACTAAACTGGAACTAGAATCACACACACCGCGTTTATCTATTGGAAATCACTGAATTGAAAAACGAGAACACATTTCCGCACACGATCGGAGGAAACATTCCAAAAAATTATTCTAAGTTCACGAATATAAGTTAAACGTGCAAGTCAATGAAACGCTACCATCTCCAAAAACAAGAGCAGAACCAACGTTACCTCACCAGACGACCAGCACAGAGTGAAGATCCAGCGGTCATGAGGCGGAAAACTGCAACCGTCCTTGTGGAAAGCCACTGGAAGCCGGAAAATCCAAGAAAACAGCGGTGGTGGGGACGGACAACGATATTCGCGCTGGAGGGAAGGATCGCTAACTAACTCGCAAGCAAAGGGTGTAGAATCCTCTTTGGTAACCTCAGCAGCTATCAACTCCGAGCCAGAGAGAACGACGCAAAGCGAGCTATCACTCCCACATTCAAACAGCCATAGATTCTCGCACACACTTAAAGGTAAAACAACTGCACATTCTCACAGAGACAGTGGCGTAGCGGAGAAGCCGTACTTATGCCGTATTAATGAATATAATAATAAATTATTAACATAACAAAATAAGAAAAACCTAGAAATATTAACTAATATTTTAACACTTGAAATAAAAATGCTATTCCTCAAGCCTTGAAAAGAGTGGGGTTCAAGTTTTAACAAAATGATAATCTAACGACATTTAATAAATTATAACTTTACATAAATATACAAAAATATATTGAAGGCGACAGACAGCCGTCTTTCACAAGTAGGTTTTTTAAATTAAAAGACAGAACGTCGGTGCGTCTGAACTTTATTTCGGTTGCTCCAATGTGATACATGTACTTTTGTGAAATTATCATACATTACGAGAACGCAAGCTCTTACTGCGTGATTACCTGTAATTACCTCATGACTTTAATAAATGCTCAAAATAATGTCCAACTTCAATGCATTTGGTAATACACGTAACGACATTCCTCTCAACAGCGAGTAGTTCGCCTTCAGTAATGTTCCCACATGCATTGACAATGCGTTGACGCATGTTTTCAGGCTATGTAAATCATATCCATCAATTTTACCCACAGAAAAGAAATCCGGAGATGTAAGATCCGGTGAACGTGCGGATCATGTTATGATGCTTCTACGACCAATCCTCCTGTCATTACATATTCCATTCAAGACCACTTCGACTGCACGCGAGCCACGTGCCGGACATCCATCATGTTGAAAGTACATCGCCATTCTGTCATGCAGTGAAACATCGTGTAGTAAAATCGGTAGAACATTACGTAAGAAATCAGCATACATTGCACCATTTAGATTGCCATCGATAAAACAGGAGCCAATTGCCCTTCTTCCCATATTGCCGCACCATACATCAACCCGCCAAGGTCGCTGATGTTCGACTTGTCGCAGCCATCGTGGATTTTCCGTTGCCCAATAGTGCCGGTTTACGTTACATCTGTTTGTGAATGACGCTTCGTCACTAAACAGAACGCGTGAAAAAAATCTGTTATCGTCCCGTAATTTATTTTGTGCAATGTGGAAAAACTGTACACGACATTCAAAGTCTTGGCCATGCAAATCCTGGTGCACAGAAATATGGTGCGAGTGCAATTTATGTTGATGTAGAATTCTCAAGACCGACGTTTTTGAGATCCCCGATTCTCGCTCAATTTGTCTGCTTCTGAGTGTGGTTTAGCTACAACTGCAGCTAAAGCACCTACTTGGGCATCATGATTTGTTGCAGATCGCTGTTGACATTTCGCTTGTGGCTGAACACTTCCTGCCTCTTTAAATAACGCAACTATCCGACGAAAGGTCCGGACACTTGGATGATGTCTTCCAGGATAACTATCAACATACTCAGCACAATAGCCATACATAAATACCATATTGAACTTTTATGGAATTGGTAAATGGTCCATTTTAACACGAGTAATGTATCACGAAGCAAATACCGTCCGCACTGGCGAAACGTTACGCGATACCACCTGGGGCGTAGACAAATCTTTCCTCTGGGTGGGGTTCAGAGCTACATTGAGGCCCCCTCGCTCATTTGACAGGTGCCAAAGCTGTGACGCTGCCGCCACCACCCATGTCCCCCATAAAAGAAACTTGCGATTTCGGCCCATTTTAGATTACGGTAGTAACACTGAAAGTGGGCCTTTGCGATCGTCTTTTGACAGCTCGAACTTTAAATGCAAATAACGGCTTAACCATTCATCTGACACGACAATTGAATAACCGAATTTGTAGAGGAGAATATTCTCTACAACTTTGATTTCTTGTGTCTTTTTCATATCTCGTAGCGTTTCAAAGATATATGCGAAAATAACGGCGATTTTGGGATGTATGTCTGTCTGTCTGTCCGTAACGTGTTCCCTGTTTTTAAGACAAACCGTTCAACCGATCAGCACCAAATTTTACACCATGATTTTAGGCCGCCAGAGACCAGAACCTCCGTTTTTCAAATTTTTCGGACAAAAACTACGGCAGTAATACCAAAAAAAGCCGCTTGTAATATAATTTTAATTGCAAACGAACCGTTCATCTGACACGAAAATTGAATAACCTAATAGGTAGAGGAGAAAATTTTCTACAACTTAGCTCCCTTATTATGTTTTTTTCATATCTCGTACCGTTTGAGATATATTTGCAAAAATAACGGAGATTTGACAACCTCCACTGAATTAACGAAAACCAGCCGTTCGGAGATGTCACGTGACATTCCTCGCCCAGAACTCTCTCTGGCATACGCAATGTTGCGTTGCGTATTTGACGATTTTCTTATTGTAACTTACACGTTGTCATTTCAAAGCAATGGCGCATTGAGGAATTAACAAAAACACATCGTTCTTCGTACGGTAAAGCAATGGCGCATTGAGGAATTAACAAAAACACATCGTTCTTCATACGGTAAATGATAATCTACTGTCTACAAATGCCATATTAGCATCAGTTAACAACGATCATCAATAGTATGAGATTAAAGGACGCATCTTTCGATGTTTAGTCGTAGCGTAGTGGGCAAGGCGTTGGACTACAACACTAAAGATCTCTGGTTCGGAAACCGCTACAACCTAATTTTTTCCTAGAAGGGTTTCAGACACTCTTATTAATCAATTATTTATTATTTAGAATTTTGTTTGTCCAAAATGATTGCAAAATCTTATAAAACTACAAATCTAAAGTGGGGCGTAAAACACATCAGTGGTTTTGGAAAATTTTGTGATTAGTTGATAAAATAATGTGGCGTTATTGGAAAGGATTGTAGACTTGAAGAGCAGTCTTTCCTATTATACCTTGAAAATGGCGGGCGTTCACCTCCCGAAATAATGGCTATTGTCGAAGACGTTGCCTAACTATATTCCCGTAAATTATTTGAAATGTACTACCACATCTGGTTCAAGTCATAAGTTGTCAGCAATCGTAAAAAAATCTAAATCCTTCAGACAAATAATACATGGGGGAGATAAGGGGAATGGCGACACCTTAAGGGAAGATAGTTTTTTTACCTTGTGTTTTTTTTCGTACAGAATTATACCACAGCTTCGCCAGCTAATACTTAAAAAAAATAAAAAATAAAAAAAAAAACTGTAAAGCAGTTAACAATCCGAAGATTGGTTTGAACACCACAGTCCTTTACTAGGCATGGTCCTGTTTTGAGGTGGTATGCCGTTGCCTTCCTCCGTCCTTCGAACTGACTTACCCAGCCAGTTATAGTGGGACCTACAGTTCAACGTGGGTTCCGATCCACGGAGCTACTTGATATTTTTCACATCAACAACACTGACAGGGGCGGAGGAAGTGGTAAGTGACAGATGAAAATCCTACGACCTGGCGGGGGTCGAACCCGCGACCTTTGGATTTGTGGTCTGGTACTCTACCACTGTGCTACCGAGCCGCGAGCCGCACCAGTTAATACTATTTTATTATAACTTTTTCAGCCTTGTGTTTTGTTAAGTTTTATTGTTAAAACTATGTTTTGAAAGTATGTGCAGTGGCGCCAGTACCCTGGGTTCCGGGGTTGAAAATCAAGGATAAACCTACACGATGAATGAGTAGTAGAAAATAAGTACTATAATTGTTTTAATTTATACTTATCACTCTACTGTATTAGACATTTAGAAGGTTTCAAGTACTTGTCGATGTAAAATTGCAATGAAAGTATATTTTATAATATACACGTGATTAAGACATGGCAAAAGTCAGAAATACAGTTTTTGGCACTTCAAAACTACTATTCTCTACATTCTGCAAGTGCCCGTTTCACATAATGTATGCCTCTGTATTACACTTCATTTTGCCTGAATCCTCCACCATAGCGTCATTACCCCAGTTGCAAAATATGGCTAAGAGCGTCAATTTAAAGCCTAAGATTTTGCGAAACAATTAGGTTAGAAACACGAAATCCAAGCTAAATATCTACAAATTACGTTGATACGAGTATTAAAAAGCACTGATAGCCTATAGAGGTACTTATTTGAATAAAATAAAGACTCTAAAATTAGATCCAAAACATCGAAACTAATAATTCCTTTCGCACAATTAATATCTATCAAAAGAGGGGGAACTTTATCTGTCCGGTATACAATGTCACCACTTTAGGCATGCGTGCGTGCAGATGATCAGCATCTGTGGTGTAAACTGTACACGGAAGTAATAAGGTGGTGATGTCATACATTTGTTCTCGTTTAATCTCACTCGTTAAAAATATGTCTGTATCACGTAAAAGTTCGCCGCCCAACTGTAGTAATAAAGTTAGCAGCTCACGGAAGTAGGAAAGACACAGTGCCTTCGTTACACGCTAGGCAAGCCTCGCGTGGTACTTCAAACAGTCTGTCGGGCGTGTTTCTGGCTGGAATTCAGCAATACTTGTTGAATGATATTGAAGGTTAGGTTTTGGTTACCTGAGCCAGTTTCATTTAATTGGCAAGATTTACAGTCGTGAAAGCTGTGCGCGACGCTTGCCTAGGCCTCACGAAGGCCACCAATAAGACATAAGAGACAAAGTGTCCCGACAACAAGTAAGGAGCCAAAGCTCAACTCAGTACCTATTACAACTTACAGACACCCTGGTACCAACCTGTCTTTGTTAGCAAAGTTTTCATTCTAACTCTCATATTCATTACAGAAATTACTGTCAATGTTTAATTTTAGCAAAGGGGAAAAAAAGAAAAGAGAAAAAAAAATCTCTTCTGGAGGGGGGGGGGGAGTTTGAACTCCCTCTCCCCCCCCCTCCGCCCAGTATCTTCGCCTCTGTATACCACGTACTTATACGTATGTGACTATTACAGCGCCATCTATCACAAAGCGAAAAAAGTGTACCAAATAAAACATTAATATTTATTTATGCACTTGATTGACTTTTAAATAGTCTAATATTTTTCATTTCATTTTACTTAGGACAACTCTAAAAATAATTTGATCATTGTTTGTTATTCATAGGTATGTGGCGAGTTAGGTTTGAAGTGGGTAGGTACCTACCAGTCTTCGAGGACATATTGATGAGTAGAAAAATATGTTTATTATTAATTTTTAGAGGAATACGCAATTTTTTTCACTTTTTAGTGCACATTAATTTGTATTGGAATAGTGTTTTTAAATTCCGGTATAGTTACGCGAGCCACTTATTCAGTTAGTAAGATTTTTGTACAAAACTCAGGGAAGAACCGCTAACTGTAGATTCAGTATAGGAGTGTGAAAGACCACCGTTCATTGTAAAATTAATTCTAGCTGAAAGGAGCCAGTTAAAAGCTTACATTAAACATATAATTTTGGCATTAAAAACCAGCTAAAGGATTCGCGTGAACTACTAACTACTTCCTGCAACAGAATCTCGTTCCCTGGCCCAGAATTTAGAACTGGCTCAAAATTTACTTTAGCAGCAGGAAGACAAAGAGATGGTGGCCAACACACATCGTAGATCACGCGAATTACACACAATCATTAATATACGAGTCACCCCGATCTAAATCATTTCATGAAGAAGGCTGTGAGCACATTTATAGCGCAACAGAATTAAAAATATGATAATATGCATCTGAATTTGATCTCAGCACTGGTGAAAACCAACATTAAATAAAAGGGGAAGGTATCCATTAACAAATATTCAACAGTAGGATAGAATTTTACTGATAATAACTTATCTATTCCGTCCAAACATGAGCAAATGGGTGAACCACTTTAGTTACACAATAAAAATGCATCCCATTGAATGTTAAGTTAAAGTAATCTTAGCTGAACATCGTCGGGGAAGGGATTTCCAATCAACAAGCATTCATCCACTCACACGCGCGAAGCAAAGCGAAACTCACCCAACTCAGCGGGCTGATATGAAGCAAAAACAGGCGCCGCTATCGTAGGCGAAATTCAGCGAACCAGGAAATACCACACAACACTAGGAAAATAAACTTCGTAGGTGGCTCTGGTCTGTCTTTCTTAAGATGGTACGCGATACGTTGTTGTTGTGGTCTTCAGTCCGCAGACTGGTTTGATGCAGCTCTCCGCGCTACCCTGTCCTGTGCAAGTCTCTTCATCTGAGAATACGTTCGGCAACCTACATCCTTTTGAATCTGCTTATTATATTCGTCCCTCGGTCTTCCTCTACGATTTTTACCCCACACGCTTCCTTCTAATGCTAAGTTGACCATTCCTTGATGTCTCAGAATGTGTCCAACCAATCTATCCTTTCTGTTAGTCAGGATATGCCAGAAACTCTTTTTCTCCTCGATTCGGTTAAGCACCTCATCATTAGTTACGTCATCTACCCATCTAATTTTCGTCATTCGTCTGTAGCACCACATTTCAAAAGCTTCTATCATCTTTTTATCTGAATTCCTTATCGGCCACGTTTCACTCCCATACAATGCTACACTCCAGACAAATGCTTTCAGAAAGGACTTCCTAACATTTAAATTAATATTGGATGTTAATAAGTTTCGGTTCTTTAGAAACGCTTTTCTTCCCATAGCCATTCTGCATTTTATATCTTCTTTACTTCGGCCATCAGAAGTTATCTTGCTACCCAAATAACAAAATTCATCTACTACATTTATTGTCTCATTACCTAATCTAATTCCTTCAGTATCGCCTGATTTTCTGACATTGCATTCCATTACCTTCGTTTTACTATTGTTAATGTTCATCTTTTATCTTCCTTTCAAGACATTGTCCATCCTAATCAATTGCTCTTCCAGATCTTTTGCGGTCTCTGCCATTCTCAAGGCACAACTGCACTTAAGGAAGCAATGTGCAAGCGTATTTAATACCTCGGTTTGCAAAGGGTTAACAAGAAAGATAACACACACAGTACAAGTCACTGCAGAGTCAAGACAACCAAAGATGACCAAACCTAAAAAATATCGATAGTGACTTAAACAACAGGTGAGGCAGCATTAATTTTGTCCCTCTGTTTTTGACGAGAGACAGTTCCAGATTCCAAGCAGAATTTAAACAAAAACCACCTTCTCTTTTTATAAGGTCGCTTGGTAGCTTCCTCACACTGATTTGTATCTGCGAGCTGATAGTTGTCACCATCCAGCTCAGCGTGAAGAAGTACTTCGTACGTTGGTTTCATAGGTCACTTGTCATTTCATACCATGAAAGTTTGTTGACTGAGTTGTCCCATCTCGAGGAGACCTTTCGTCAGAATGGTTATAGTGAGAGACAGATAAGACGTGTATTGCGCTATCAGCCTTCTGTGCAATGAGCGAGTGACGATAGTAATGAAGTGGCACCTAAATACATGGTCTTTTTGCCTTACACAGGAAGTATTTCCAATAATATTAGTCATATATTGTGGAAATATGATGTGAAACCTGTTTTTCGAACACCTTCTAAAAGAAAGACCTTGTTGGGGTCCGTAAAGAATTATCTTGGTTTGCGTAAGGCTGGTGTATATCGTATTCCTTGCAATTGTGGCATGTCATATATTGGTCACACTATCAGGACTGTGGAAGACCGGTGTATTGAACATAAACGTTACACGAGCTTACAACAGCCAAACAAATCCGCTGTTGCAGAACACTGTCTTGGCACCGGTCATCCTATGGAATACAACACGGAGATTCTGGAATGCATTTCCACCAATTGGGATAGTGTTATTAAGGAAGCTGTTGAAATTAAACTAGCAAGCGACCTTATAAAAAGAGAAGGTGGTTTTTGTTTAAATTCTGCTTGGAATCTGGAACTGTCTCTCGTCAAAAACAGAGGGACAAAATTAATGCTGCCTCACCTGTTGGTTAAGTCACTATCGATATTTTTGATGTTTGGTCATCTTTGGTTGTCTTGACTCTGCAGTGACTTGTACTGTGTGTGTTATCTTCCTTGTTTACCCTTTGCAAACCGAGGTATTAAATACGCTTGCACATTGCTTCCTTAAGTGCAGTTGTGCCTTGAGAATGGCAGGGTGTCCTCCTGCCGAAATATCGGCGGTTGTCGACGACGTCATCGGGCAGCAACCCGTAAGTTATTTGAACATTCATTACGCCGAAAAAGTTAAGGTTTTACCCGGTGAAAGTTTCTCAACAGAAAATTCTGCAGGTCGCCTTTCCATCTGAACTTTCGGTTTTCTATTCTCATATATCATATCTATTGACACAAGAAGAATGAGAAATTGCTCCAGATCGTCTTCTGCTACATTTATCAGTTTCTCTTGAATGTCACCTGGAAGTCGTGCTTTCAACATCCTTATCAAGTCCCAACAGGAAGTTGGTTCTGTCGAATACCTAGTTTTGTCGGTGTATTTTTCAAAAACTTCCGGACTGTACCCTTCTGAACATCGAATGGTTCGGGATTAAATACCTCCCGGCAAAGTCGTTCCTTTTCCAAAAATCGTCGTTCGAATTCAGCTAATGTATTGCAAGGTTTTATTACGTCGCCGGCCAACAGCGACGGATGCCCTTGTATGAAGCCACAGATGTTCTTTATCTGCTCCTGCTCAGTCCAAGAATATGGAAGCACATCTTCGATTTATTTAATCAATATCACGGAGTGAACCGATTTCTTATCCGCGGAAAACCACTGGAATTGGCGCAAGCGCAAGATGCTTTGTTACGCGTAACTTGTGCAGAAAGACCTTTCAAGTGCGGCCAAGGTCGAACTATGCGGTGCGCTATTATGCACATTACTTCGCGACATGTCCGTTATTCCTGCTTCTACAGGTGCATCACGTCGTTTCGTTACGTGCTCGGTGTTGACACTTTGCATTGCATCTCACATGTCACTTCTTTTATAATTGTTTCAAACTGTTTAGTGAGATCTTTAATTTGAGAAGTTTCCGCGTCTCTTGAAACAGCAGTAACAACTGATGCTTCCACACGCGATAATCTAATATATAAAGCAGAGTGTCTGTATATGTGTACGTGTTGCATACAAAACTACAGTTTTGTTCCAATCTTTATGAAATTTTGTACACGTAAGCTTCAATCCATGAGAACGGTCTCCGTAAGTGTAAGAATCACGTACGATACTTAGTTCACGAGATACGTCGTCATAAACAATGAGATGCGCAGAAAACTGCTGCATTTAGCGACAATTCTGCTCATTTTCTCCTAAACCACTGGTTTTATTTGAACTTTCACTGGGTAGTTCGAATACATAAGTTGTGCAGTGAAAAACCAGAAGTCTTCACCAAAACATTCCGGCAATAGATTTTTTCAACAAAATCCGGTGGAAGGAAAATCGCAAATATTCAGCACAGTGTTAGCCGGAACTCTACAACAGACCTGGAGAGGAGGACCGAATGCTTTACTCACTGAATGTGTGCCTAAGGCAAATCAAATGTTGGTTATTCGGGCTAAGAGCGTGCTAGATGTTGTTGTTGTTATGGTCTTCAGTCCGGAGACTGGTTTGATGCAGCTCTCCACCCTACTCTATCCTGAGCAAGCCTTTTCATCTCCTCATAAGAACGGCAACCCACATCCACTTGAATCTGCTTACTATACGCGTCTCTTGATCTCCCTCTGCGATTTTTACCCCACACACTTCCCTCCAATGCTAAATTTACGATTCCCCGATCTCTAAGAATGTGTCCTACCAAGCGATCCCTTCTTTTAGTCAGGGTATGCCAAAAATTCCTTTTCTCACCAATTCTGTTCAGTACTTCTTCATTGGTTATGCGATCTACCCACCTAATCTTCAGCATTCTTCAGCACCACATTTAAAAAGCCTCTATTCTCTTCCTGTCCGCACTGCTTATCGTCCATGTTTCACTCCCGTACAAGGCAACACTCCACACAAATGCCTTCAGAAAAGACTTCCTTATCCTTAAATTAATATTCGATGTTAGCAAATTTCTCTCTTTCAAAAATGCTTTTCTTCCCGTTGCCATTCTGCATTTTATATCCTATGTACTGCGACCATCGCATGTTATTTTACTACCCAACAACAAAACTAATCTACCACCTTCATTGTTTCGTTACCTAATCTAATTCCTTCAGCATCGCCTGATTTTCTAAGACCGCATTCCATTATTTTCGTTTTGCTCTTGTTAATGTTCATTTTGTACACTCTCTTCAACACGCTGTCCATTCCATTCAACTGCTCTTCCAGGTCCTTTGCTGTCTCTGACAGAATTACAATGTCATCAGCAAATCGCAATGTTTTTATTTCTTCCCCCTGAACTTTAATCCCTATTCCAAAATTTTCCTTGCTTTCCATCACCGCCTGCTCGATGTACAAATTGAATAACATCGGAGAAAGGGTACAACCCTGTCTTACTCCCTTCCCAACTGATGCTTCCCTTTCATGCCCTTCGAGTCTAATAACTGCGGTCTGGCTTTTGTACAAGTTGTAAATAACTCTCCTTTCCCTGTATTTTACCCCTGATGACTTCAGAATTTGAAGCGTGCTAGATAAGACATTAAATTCCCTTTTTAGTTTTCGAAGTTTACGTCTGCAACGGATCGCGGACTTCAAAAATTTTTACGTGCCGATCTGGACAGGATCTCAGGTGCAGTTGTTCGCTTTGCGAAACAGCTGTGTTTTATATTCTTGTTTGGTCGAGACTTGAGATTAGACAGCCACCGTCGTACTGGCCGTACCGACGTGCTAGTGGTTTATGCACTTCCATTCTGGGGTCACTTGTGCTCAATACTCGCGTTTGTGAGTGTTTGTCCTAGGCGACACTGGGAGCATTTACCTAACAACTGCTATCTGCCGTGATAGTGGGGCTCTTATAGTTAAATGTCGATACTGCTTCACAGATCGTAGTGAGATTTCCGGGCGGAAGAATTTATTTTCTTTCAGCTCCACTCCTTCAACATCGTCCAGTAGCCAGCGAGATCCAGCGACTAAAGCCGACTAAAGGTTATTGGTAAAGTGATGCTCGCTATTTGCTAGGGTTGTTATATACATGTTACTGACGTTTCGTCCACAACTGCGCTGGACATCCTCAGAGGTACTACTGGAAGCGGTGAGTCTTGCCGACTGACGAGTCGTGCGTCGGAGAGCGGTATAAATACTGTCCAAAAGGGGGCGTGGTCAAGTGTTCACGTGCGCATCAGAGATAAGCCTTGTCAAAGATAAAACATAACTTTCGATAGTCGATGGTCAAAGATAAAAGCGTAACTACCTACTCTGAAGAGTCACAGTCCATATGTCATTAAGTTTCATTGCTTCTTCCTTTCTATTAAAATATCCCCATGTTTGTATATTTCTATTGCTTCTCTGTACAGTCTTGGATAATAGTTCGTCGTTGTACATTAAATTTCTGTTTCGGTAAACTTCACTTCATGATTTCCTGGTTGGAAAACATGTTCAGCTACAGCTGATTTCTCAATTCCACCCAGTCGGCAAAGACTTTTGTGTTCTTTCAGTCTTGTATTCACGCTCCTTTTCGTAGTACCAATATACACTTTTCCGCAAGAACACGGAATTTTGTGCACCCCACTAGATGACAGAGGAGGGCGTTTGTCCTTAACAGATCGAAGTGGTTGACTTATCTTTTTTGTTGGTTTAAAAACCGGTCTGATATCGTGTTTACGTAAAAACTTGCCTATCTGGTCCGTAACTGTTTTAATGAAGGGGAGAGAAACGGTGTTCTTCCATCGTTGTGTTTTGTTGCTGTCCTTTTGTTTACCCTTCCTTGGTCGCAGAACCCTCTTTACTTCTTTCCGTGTATATCCATTTTTCTCAAAAGCCTGCATCAGATGCTGTAACTCGGCATCTAGGTGTTCTGGCGTACAAATTCGTTTAGCTCTGTCAATAAGACTTTTAATGACCCCTCTCTTTTGCTGAGGATGATGGTTGGAATCCTTGTGCAAGTATCTGTCCGTATGCGTGACTTTTCGGAAAACCTTATGCTTCAAACTTCCATCCGTCTGTCGCATAACTGAAACATCCAAGAAAGATATTTCATTGTCATTTTCCATCTCCATAGTGAATTGGATCTTTGGATTTACACTATTCAGATAATTAAAGAAGTCTTCCAATGCTTTTTTACCGTGTGACCAAACGACAAATATGTCATCCACATATCGAAACCAACGTTTCTCTCCCCTTCATTAAAACAGTCACGGATCAGATAGGAAAGATTTTACGCAAACGCGATATCAGTACGGTTTTTAAACCAAGAAAAAAGATAAGTCAATTACTCCGATCTGTAAAGGACAAACGCCCTCCTCTATCATCCAGTGGGGTGTACAAAATTCCGTGTTCTTGCGGAAAAGTGTATATTGGTACTACAAAAAGGAGAGTGAATATAAGACTGAAAGAACACAAAAGTTTTGCCGACTGGGTAAAATTGAAAAATCAGCTGTAGCTGAACATGTATTCCAATCAGGGAATCATGAAGTGAAGTTTTCCGAAACGGAAATTTTGTCTACAACGACGAACTGTTATCCACGACTGTACAGAGAAGCAATCGAAATATACAAACATGGGGATAAATTTAATAGAAAGGAAGAAACAATGAAACTTAATGACATATGGACTGTGGCTCTTCATAGTAATTAGTTACGCTTTTATCATTGACCATCGACTATCGAAAGTTATGTTCTATCTTTGACAAGGATTATCTCTGCTGCGAAAGTGAACACTTGACCACGCCCCCTTTTAGACAGTATTTAACGCGATCTCCGACGCCCGACTCGTCAGTCGGCAAGACTCACCGCTACCAGTAGTACCTCTGAGGATGTCCAGCGCAGTTCTGGACGAAACGTCAGGAGCAGATATGTTTCTTCGACCACGACCACATAACCCGGAAGATTCAACAACGATTATTTCAGCCGGTCGTGAAAGCCTTCACTGCATGGTTGTTACATACAGTTTCAGTAATCAGCCATCAGTGTGTATGTGCGTGCGTATGATCGATGTTTGACATCTATTTCCAATAACTAATTTCTTAGCCCCTCTCTCCACCTTTATAGTTTTTCACGATAGGACAACGCCAAATGTATTGCCAGATATTTAACTGTGTTGAGTAATTTAGTGCTAAAAACTTTACATGTAAAAGTTACAGCTCTGTTTCTTTCATTCCTATTAGACTTCGTATATTGATTTGTAAATTTATTTGTTAAAAATCAGACAATTTGCTGGTCACACATGTATTTCGCGGTGTTTACCGATTTTGCTGTCATTTTTATAAATATTTGTTTTCATTTGTAACCCATTGCTTAACTACACTTTTAACTGTGATTTCATTTTACAAAATCTTTCATATTGTTTGTTAACTATCCCCTGAATTTCTGTGTCCTTTAATTCATAAATTTATTTGTTTAAGTCATAAATTTACTTTCCTTTACACATTCCTAACTCACTATTTTGGAGGGGTAATTAGATAGATAGGTAGAGGACTGTGTTTATTATTTGGTACACTCTGATCATTTATCTCGCCACTGTGCTTGTAGATTTAGGGTGTTTGATCTTTTTCAATGTTCTTTAATAAAAAGTATGGTGACGACCTTCATATTAACATTAATGAGTACTATATATACAATTAATTTGCATATCGGTGATTTTGCAGATTGCACACCAGTGGACCGTCTCTGACGAGTAAAAATATATCCACTCGGTGACGCGACATCATAGAAGCAGTCGAGTTATGGTATGAAATAATTCAGCTATTTACTACATTTGTCCACTTTGGATGAGTGTGAAAACGGTCTGTATACTTCTCGTATTCGATGATGGTTCTCTTTGTCTAAGCTGTGAGATTATTGAAATAACCTCAGTCGAGTGAGCAGTGTTATCTGCAGCAGCCGATGCCATAATCAGTCGTAGTCGGTCTATTAACTCGTCTGGCTGATAGTAATGTACAAGTACATACTCAAGAATTTGACTGGTGTTTACACCTTTATGATGATTGTAAAGACCTTCACTATTTTGTAAAGACCTTCACTATTCTCATCCTCTTTTAAAGGCATTATAGTGATCTTGTAATTCGTACTGTTTTGGTTTTGCGCCTTTTTTATGAACGTTAGTCAGATCCAATATTTCACCATAGTGTCTATGATCTTCCGGTGTATAATTTTAAACTGTTTTGGCAGGTTTTAGGAAAATAATGTTCAGTAGACCTACCGCCAATTTGTACTGCGTCCTCAGTCTTATAGATTGGGTGCCTAGCACATCTGTTTTGCTAACACCGTATATCTTGTCTATTTCTGCATATTTCTCGATTTTAGAAAAGCGTTTAACACGGTACCGCACCACAGACTGCTAAGGACGGTACGAGCATACTGGAATAGGTACCCAAATATGTGAGGGGCTTGAAGACTATTTACGTAATAGAACCAAGTGCGTTGTCCTCGATCGCGAGTGTTCATCAAGGACTAGGGTATCGTGAAAAGTGCCTCATGAAAGTGTGATAGGACCGCTATTATTTTCTACCTATATAAATGATCAGACGGACAGAATGAGTTGCAGTCTGCGGCTGTTTGCTGATGATGCTGTGTTGTACAGGAGGGTGTCGTTATTGAATGACTGTGGTAGAATGCAGAATGACTTGGACCAAATTTATGGGTGGTGTGAGCAATGGCAACTAGCTTTAAATGTAGAAAACTGAAAGGTGATGTAGATGAGTAGGCTAAACAATCCCCATAACGCTAGAACACAACATTAGTAGCGTCAATTAAATATCTAGGCTTAACAATGCACAACGATATGAAATACAACAAGCACATGACAGTCGTGGTTGAAGGCGAGTGGCCGATTTCGTTTTATTGGGAGAATTATGAGAAGATGTGATTCGTCCGATAAGGAGACCGGATATAAAACATTTTTGCGACCCCGTCTTGAGTATTGCGCAAGTGCTTGGCGTCCCTGCCAGATCGGTTTAAAGAAGGCCGTAGAGACAGTTAAGAGGCGGGCAACCAGGTTTGCAACCGGAGATATCAATGCACGAGTGTTATTGAGGTGCTTCGGGAATTTCAACGGGAGTCGCTGGAGGGAAGGCGACGTTCTTTTCGAGAAGCTCTGTTAAAGAAATTTAGAAGGCAGGAATGTGAGGCGGACCGCAGAATGATTCTAAAGCCGCCAATATAAATTTCGCGTAAAGACCATGGAGATATTACTGGAGACATTAGGGCTCGTACGAGACTCGTACAAGCATTCGTTTTTCCCTCTTTTTTATTACTGTAATGGAACAGGAAAGCAAGAAACAGGATAATGGCTGTCGCTGTATCTCCAGTGGCGGCGTAATTGCGCCACAGATCAGGTTGCGCTCAGCGCGTCGAGAGAACAGGTTTTCTGCTTCCACTTCACTTGCAACGTCTCTAAACTTAATTGACTCGTGTAGTGTATGTATCGCCAATTCCACATAGCGTGTGCCTACAAGGTTTTTGTTGTAGTAGTTTCTTACACTTGTCAACACTGTTTCTGCCTGCTCCAAGGTGTCTGTCGAGTCTGTCAAGCCTGTTGACGTCGTGCTAGCGTTCGTTTTAGATTTGACAAGCGTACTCGTCGTCTTCATCCAGGGACTGTAGAAATTCATGATTGGTTGGTTACACATGATCAAGAAGATACCGCTTACTTCGATTCTTATTTCCTTGTGAACTTCTATGAACCCTTACTAAAAGAACGGCTTCTCTCTTCGCTCGGTTCCAGTGTGATGATTACCTATTGCGATGGCTCTGATAGTCATGTTCTTTCGTAATTCAACAAAGCTATAAGGGACGCTTTAAAAAATAGAATGGCCACAGGTGGTGACACAGCTGTCATTTATTGACGCGTTTCGACCTTGTCATCGTCAGAATATAAAACTTGGGTTAAAGTTTCGTACAATTGTACCACTTCATGGGCTGCCGAAATATATACAGGGTGTCTCACGAAACACGCCTGCCAGGCGTCCCCGGATCGAGCAGCACGGCTCCCGGCCGCCGCCACTGCATCCGCCGGCCACGACAGCGCCCGATTGTCGGACTCTATTGTACCGCGGGCGCATACACTGAGTTAAAGTCTAAAAAACATTGCCATCTGAGTAACCTAAGCTTACCAATATTTATAGTAGATGTTCAAAATGACGTCCGTCTATGGAAAGAGGGCCTGACATCTCTTGAACACACTTGCGAACACTTGACGAATTTCGGCTGCCAAAATGACTAGTCGAATCCTGTCTTCCAACTCTTCGAGTGTATGGGGATTGCTTGCATACACCTTGTGTTTTAACATTCCCGGCGCTCTGCGGCGCGCCAGTCACGGTCTGCACGGCCACTACGCTCGGCATTTCGAATCCCCCCTCCGGCATGGATATTTGAGTCGTCCTTAGTCTTAGCTAGTTCATAAGTAGTTTGTAAGTTTAGAGACTGATGACCCCCGTAGTTAAGTCCCATAAGCTACACAATAATTTGAACATTTTTGAACATTCCCCAAAGATAAAGTCACAGAGATTTAGATCTGGAGAACGAGTAGGCCAGTCAACTATCCTATCAGCAAAAACACTTCGTATTGCTGCCATAGAAGCATTGGCAATGTGTGGCCTTGCATTGTCGTGCATGAAATAACAGTACAGCTTTTCGTTGGGTGAAAGTTCTTGAAAAAATGGATGCAGGATATTTTTTACATACCTGTCAGAATTTATTGTTTCGTGAAAAAAGATTGGCCCAATTATTTGCCTCGTACTAATTGCACACCACACTCCAGTTTTCACGCCATGAAGAGGTTTTGATGTAACTCATGTGGATTTTCTGAGCTCCAACGTCGATAGTTCTGCGAATTTACGTAGCCTGACAAATGCAGCCATGCTTCATCAGAAAAATAAAACATCTCAGGATCAACTTCCACATCGTGCACAGACTGTAACAGCCAGTTACAGTAAAGACGCCTAGCAACAGTATCTGAGTTAGTGAGTTGATGCACTACTGATACTTTGTACGGTTTCAAATTCAGCCTGTGTACTGCTCTGTGAGCGGATGCTCTTGACATATCCGTTTCTCGGAGTTTTTCCAAGACCTCCCTATCTCGTCTAATTTATTTTCGGTTAGAACACTACCTCCTATAGGCCTTCGTTCATCTAAATTTCTTCATTAATCTGCTTATCGTGGGATCATTGGAAACAGGCACACTGGGAAATTTCCGTATGAATTCTAGCCGACATTTCACATACGATCTGTTTTTGCATAGTTCAGCACAAGAAACACTCATTGAACCTTCGTGTATACCATACTGAAAGGAAACTCGACAGCAAACTCAAAACAATACACCCGAACACTCTGTCACGCAGTACAGAACACAAGAGCACGGTGTTTCTACCTGACGACAATAGGGCCGGACTCGGCGCTGTTGCCAAGTGTCCCAGAACATGCACAGCAGCGATCGGCAAGCGGAGCGGCAGCAACTCGCTGACCTCTCCCAGGCGATTTTCGTGAGACACCCTGTAGTTCAGAAGACCCATGGCGTGGTACAATTGTACGAAACTTTACCCCAGGTTTTAGAATCGATGACTTGCCGCATTACACCAGTTTATTTATGAGTCCCACGCTGATTTAGTATATTTAGAAGGAGCATTTTTTGATTCGTTTTCTATTCCTTTATGTTCTACATTTTTCAATGTACCCCTGAAAGATCTGCGGCTAAGGCTTTATTGTATCGAGGTGGAATTCCGCTAGCGGACTTCAAAACGCTTGATGATGGTCGATGTATTGTGTGTAGTTTTAATGAACTATCCTTAATTTTTCTTGACGCTCTGCCTGGATTCAATCATCCTGCCGACCGCAGGATAGTTTATAAAGAGGATACCGTTTGTTTACTCCGACGGAATTCGCGGAAAATCTTGCTCGTTGGTGATTTCAACCACGTCTTAAACCCTGCAGATCAGACTCCAAATTATGTCTTGCGAACTAAATGATATGGTGATGTCATTGGATCTGCAGGATACCTGAACTTGCAAATACCCTATAATCTTACAGTTCACGTATTTACAGCTACCTCCAGTAGCTCGTTGGACAGTTGTTATTTATCTACTTCGATAGGTAGTCAGCTCAGGTCAATTGATGTCATTCCTCCCACTTTCAATGATCGCTGAGCCGTTTCAACCACGTCCCACAGCGAAAATTCGAAGCCACCCCAGTTAAGGAGTATCCCTGGCTCGCTAGTTGTCAGCCAATGAGTTGCTGCGCCATTTTTCCTTCCCTCGCATCCATTTTGTATATCGCTTTTCGGCATACACCCGACAGGTCACAGATCTTGCGCATGCGCAGTACCAGTATTTCTCATCGTCTGCATCTTATTTTGACAAGCAGCAGAAGCTGCATTACCAGTCTCTCTTGGCGACGATTGGTCTCTTGATCGCTGTACTGTGCTGTGTAGTCAGAGCTGATTTTTGGTCATTAAATTAAAATGAGTTCGTGATCGAAACAAAATACAATGCGACTCATCCCTGCAATGGTGTTGTTGGATATCTTATTTGTGCAGAAAGTAGCTTCGCAATTAGTAATATTTTATTAGTGATTGAAGCGTGACAATCGTTCCAAAGCAATAAAAAGCATCCTATTTTTAAGAACATTTCAGAAATTTATAGTGCAGGGTATATGTGCCAGCTTCCTAACAATTAACAAGATAAAGAATTGAATAGAGTGTTATACAAGGTGTTACAAAAAGATACGGCCAAACTTTCGGGCAATATTGCTCACACTCAAAGAAAGAAAATGTGTTATATGGACATGTGTCCGGACACGCTTAATTTCCATGTTAAAGCTCATTTTAGTATTTCTTTTTAAATATAAATTGAAATAATTCGTTCAGACAATTGTCGAAATACCCAATTGTTTCGTTAGTATGTACTGTACTTCCTCGATTCGCGACATCAACACAGATTTTCTGTGAACTTTTGGGCAGGAATTGTTGGTGATGTCTTGATTGGGCCTCATGTTCTTCCACCTAAGCTCACTGGAGCACGTTATCATGATTTCATACGGGATACTACCTGTGCTGCTAGAACATATGCCTTTACAAGTAAGACACAACATGTGGTTCATGCACGATGGAGCTCCTGCACATTTCATTCGACGTGTTCGTACGCTTCTCAACAACAGATTCGGTGACCGATGGATTGGTAGAGGCGGACCAATTCCATGGCCTCCACGCTCTCCTGACCTCAACCCTCTTGGGGGCATTTGAAAGCTCTTGTCTACGCAACCCGGTACCAGATGTAGAGACTCTTCGTGCTCGTGTTGTGGACGGGTGTGATACAATACGCCATTCTCCAGGGCTGCATCAGCGCATTAGGGATTCCATGCGACGGAAGGGAGGATGCATGTATCCTCGCTAACGGAAGACATTTTGAACATTTCCTGTAACAAAGTGTTTGAAGTCACGCTGGTGCGTTCTGTTACTGTGTGTTTCCATTCCATGATTAATGTGATTTGAAGGGAAATAATAATATGAGCTCTAATATGGAAATGAAGCGTTTCCGGACACATGTCCACATAACATAATATGTTCTTTCTTTGTGTGTGAGGAACGTTTCCTGAAAGTTTGGCCGTACCTTTTTGTAACACCCTGTATATTTCTATCACAGATTTAATACCATCCATTCTACCTCCTCCTCTTAGGATAAAACAATGTCGTCACAAACAAATGAATAATATTGCATATTGAGCTTTTCGATGTTTTGTTCAAAACAATTAACGCGAAAGAAATCCTATGTAGCCAAAAATCGGTGTGTCACTGCCAAATCATTCTCTGTTGTGATTGCTTTCCTAAATTTTGTGTTCGTTCTAGTACGAGAGTTTTCACGAGAGCAAACTACAGAAATCTTCAATCCTCATCCTAACATAGGTTTTTAGTTTGTTTTTGAAGTACGCGCCGTGTTCTGCGGTTCATTCTTGGACAAGCATTGCTTGAGCTCCGTGAGTACCATGTTTTCAAAGGAAATCTTGTTGCCTCTAGCTACGATTCCTCCGCCTTTGTTTCCTTTCGACATCCAAAAGAACAAGCGCACCGGCACATAAAAATGTAAAATTTTCGACATCGTCATGGGAAGCCATCGTGAACTGATACACATCAACAGATCTAAACGCGCGATCATACATGTAGGAGGTCGCTACTTGTCAGCTCACGTCGCGTTGCATGTCCCGAAGTCGCATATACATGTCGCGCATACATGTGCCGATACAAATGCCAGTGTACCTTTACGGATTCCTCTCCCGACGATGCTATCGCCGATGTGTGCAGGCGGGCAATCCGTTGCAAGCTCTGGACTGGTGGTCTAACATTCCTAAACCTTGGCTTCTATCTACACTCATTCGTTTTAGCGCTGAAAAAGCTGCTGAAAGAACAAAAAAGTTTAAACGTTTGTAAATCTATGAGACTTAATTCTTTGATTATGAGTCCCTGGGCTTACAAACTACTTATACTAACCTAAGAACAAACACATCCATGCCCGAGGCAAGACTCGAACCTCCGACTGTGAGCTACCTTGCGCTCGCTCAAAAAAAATGTTCAAAAGTTTGTACAGATTATGGGACTCGACTACGGGGCCATCAGTCCCTAAACTTACAAACTACCTATGAACTACTTAATACTAAGGACGTCACAAATATCCATGCCCGAGGGGGGATTCGAACCCCCGACCGTAGCGGCCGTGCAGACCGTGACTGGAGCGGCTCAGTCTTCTCGGCCACCGCGGCCGGCTTGCGCTCGCTGAAATCAGGCGCACTAAGGAATTTTATTGTGGGTTTGTTCGCAACCCTTACGATAGTCTTCGGAATACTCCCTTGGCAGTTACAGAAGTCCATAGAGTGAAAACGAAACTCCAGTAGTTCAAATGAATAGAAGTGGATGGTATTCAGTAGCGTTGCCTGCCTCGTTCATTACCGCACGATGAATCTTATCCGGTTTCGAAAACTATCTCAAGGGGCATGTCTTATTATCATTCGTTCACTTAATGGGCATCAGTGGTCCGCAAACGTGATGTAATGAATGCCACTTACCAATATTTTTGCTTTGCAGTGGAATGGCCGTGCGCTCTAAGGCGCAAGGTTGCGGAGCGCGCGGTTGCTCCCTGTCGAATGTTCGAGTCCTCACTCGGGCATATATATATATATATATATATATATATATATGTGTGTGTGTGTGTGTGTGTGTGTGTGTGTGTGTGTGTGTGTCGTCCTTATCATACGTTAGTTGAAGTAGTTTGTAATTTTAGGGACTGATAAACAACAGTAAATAAGTCCCATAGCTTTACAAACGAGTATTCCTCCTATTTCGACGGCTTAGTGACGCTTGAAATTAAGTCGATCCCCAAAATGACGGGACTTTTATGTCGGCCTTAGTTGTGAGTCATCAAAGCAGTCTTCCATGTCGAACCCTGTCAACTTCCATTGCAGAATGTCTGGATATTAACTCGATTGCTTCTACCGCACCTAGAACACGCGCTTTAATTTTTATTTCCATCAAGCGGTCGACGGAGTTAATTATGAATTTGTGATGTGGGTGTTGGCTGTTGGTGTGAATGACGCTGCACATCAGATGTTCACCTCTCTAATTACTAGCGCGCAGTCATCCATTGACGTGTGTAGGGAGCGTTGCAAGGAAGTCCGTTATCCATATCATTATTCATACTTTTTCTGGCAATATTATTGCGGGCGAAATCTTCATGCGTCCCGATACCACCTTCTTTCCCGACACAGAGAACAACAGAACTATATGGCTCATCGGGCATTATGTCCATTACGTAGTGATTATCGCTTATAACCCAGATGCTTGTGCCTTCTCCCAATAAATAGTCACGAAACATTGGACATGGTACAAGATACCACACTCGTCCACGTTATCCCTCATTGATAACCCCGATTTGTTGGTACTTCTATGTTCATCACTGTTTTGAAAAAAAGAAGAAAAAGAAAGTGCTGTAGTGGTCAGTGCTACTGCATATTAAGAAGACTCGTGTCCGAATCCCGGATGGATACAAATTTTAAACTTTTCCCATTGATTTATTTCAATGCCCATTGGGAGCTTACGTCTTCGTTTGTTGATAATAGATGTAATATCAAAAACCATGTTTTTTCTTTTGGATATGACCAGATTTTTTTTTAAACGGTGAATTTAAATACATGAAATTGAGATGAAAATGGCGAAATTAATAAAATATGGACACGGTGGCTAAAATACATAGAAGTTAAAATAGAACCTAAAAAAAACAGCGACTAATATCGGAGACACTGGGGAAAAACACACAAGCAAGACTGGTTCTGCCGACTTCGGTGGTTGCGTCCGTTTTGAAATTCGAGATCACAGCACAACACTGGCACTGAAGCGAAAATGGCACTGAGTGAAACGTCGATCACTGAAACCCTGCAGGAGGAAGGAAGGGAGGGGAGATGCGGAGGGATGGGAGAGGGAGAAGGGGGCGCGGGAGAGAAAGTGGGTAAGCATCCCAGGAAGAGAGCACCAAGCATGGGAGGGGAGAGAGAGAGAAAAAGGGGGGTAGGGGGTGCGTCGTATACGGGGAAGGGGGATAGAATTGTGGCTGGTAGAAGGGAAAGATATCAGGAGGGCGTCATCTGGGAGGCGGTCGTAGCGAAAGTTACTTTGGGAAAGGATGTGGAGAGTGTGAAGCTGTAGAAACGGACGAATGCATTGGAACAGGCGTGGCAGGCGCCCGGTTTCAAATGGAGGGGGAAAACCAGAGGGAGGCGGGACTCTATTTTGCAGGTGACGTAGACAACGCGGATGTTCTCAAAGAAAGGGGAAAGGGATTGAGATCGTAGAGGATCCTCCTGAGGGAAGGGAGGCGAATGCGGTAAGCGAGGCAGAGGGCGTGGTTCTCGAGGATTTGGAGGGAGGCGGAAACCCATGCGAGATGGAAACTATAGAGGACAGGATGCATTAAGGAGTGGTAGGTGTACAGGATGGTGGAGAGGCTGTCCCCATGTCTGGTCAGAAAGGAGCTGGTGGAGGTTGATGGGGCCGCGGTGGAGTAGCCAAGCAGGCTAAAGCACCTCGCTGCTGAGCGCGCAGTTGCTCGCCGTGGAGGTTCTAGTCCTCCCTGGGGCATGGATGAGTGTATTTGTCCGTAGGTTAGTTTACCTAGGTTTAAGTAGTTTGTAAGCTGCGGACTGATGACCACGCAGTTTGGTCCGATAGATTTCCAAACATTTGAACATTTTTTTTTTATTTTTTTTTTTTAGGTTTATGGGAGAGGGCTTTCTGGCAGAAAGCCTGAAGGTGGGGATGCCAAGAGAGGAATTGGTCAAGGGTGAAGCCAACATTCTTGAGGGTGGGAGTTTGGCGGATGGAACAGTCATTGCGAGTGAGGTATATGTCACAGTGGCAAAACGATCAGGTCGTACGAATTATTGCCTGGGATTTATCGGGGTTGACAGAAAGGATCCACAAGTTGCACCAAGTTGCAAATTGAGAGATGCGAGACTGGAGAAAGTGCTGTGAGCAATTGAGGGGTGTTTCAAGATTCTGAAGGAGATGGACGAGGGGCTGGGGTTGCGGCATATTGCCGAATAAATGAGGTAGAGGAATGGTGAGAGGACGAAGCCCTCGGGCACTCCAGTAGAGGAGTCATCTCCAGAAGTAGTGACACCACATATGACCTCCAGTTGTATTTAAGTATAAAACCAAAAAACCTGAAGACAGATCGAGAATTTTAATTCTGACCTATGTGCACTATCAAAGTGGACACAGAATATAGGATTAAAGCTCAATCCAAGTAAAACACAAGCGATACTGGTAGGTCATCCTAGGCTCATTAACCACAAATACCGCGAATATCAACCATCATTAATATTAAATGACACACCTATCTATTTTTCGCCCTCGGCAAAAAGTCTGGGAGTGATAATAGACGACAAACTAAATTGGGCTGAGCACACAGCCGCCGTGTGTAGGAAGGCATCAGCATCTCTTCATGCCCTACAGAGATATAAGAAGTCTTTTCCTCTCGATCTTAAAAATAAACTTATACAAACACTTGTAATTCCAATTATTGATTACAGTGATGTTATCTTGCAAGGTCTTTCTTGGGAAAGCTCACGACGTCTGGAACTAATCATGAATGCCTGCGTTTGATATGTATGTAACATCCGTCTGTTTGATCACATTTCACCATCTTGTAAGCAACTATCCTGGCTCCGTGCTGACAAGCGCAGAGATTTTCATAGACTCCGTTTCCTCTACTCTCTTATCAATGTACACTGTCCCTCTTTCCTCGACCTTAACACTCTTATCTGATCAACATAACAGAACTACTCGTTCCTGTCAGAGCAAAACCCTTTCTGTCCCTATCCATCACTCAGCCGGTTTCTCAAAATCCTTTTCAGTAGCAGGAACCAGGCTCTGGAACAATCTACCTCAGTATATCAGAGAACAATAACACTGCCAGCTTCAAACGGAAGTTAATGGATTATCTACTAAAGCAATTATTACACCAGTCTTTATTACCCTACGATCCAGGTACGTCACATCCATTCCTCCTCCCAGATATTCTCCGACTGCCACTGCTCTCGCCAGGTACAGCTTCCTTAACTTCCTTTTGTCAGAATCCGCCATGCCTTAACCAGACTCGATATATTCAAAAGTACATCTTGCATCTGTTAATATCAATGTTGTTACTTCGATTATTACACCAGCAGCAGCAGAAGGTGTCTCAGTGGTGCTGCTAGTATTAATCCTATTAGAGTTAAGTCAATACCTATTATTTACATCCTTTTACATGTAATCAACTTGTATAAATTATGTTATTAATAGTGTATCTGTAAAAATCATTATTATGTTATCGGTAACTCACATGTAGAGAAATACTGTATGTGTAAAACCCTGGTCCGATGTAAGAGAGGGCCTGGTGGCCCTAATTTGATCAGGCTAAATAAACAAATAAATAAAGGAATAAAAATATGTGCTGCCTTAATAGGCGTCCATAATTACGAGTGTTGCTGGTGGAGGATTTTGTAAACTAACTGATCTCTTGGTTATGTCTCATAAAAGAACCCTACACTGCATGGTGTAACCGTTTGGCAACGCTAACTTTCATTACCTTTTTTGGGCGTACTTCTTGTTGCCACGTGACAACACCAAGCATTGGAGTCAAAGAATTTAGTTTATCGTTTGATCCACAGAGAGCAGCGAAGTCATTAATCGAGGAGAAAGAAAACAGAGAGCGCTCCAATGAATTTTACACACTGTTGAGCATTAAGTTTGAAACGTGTCCATAAAAAATATTTTTGTAAGAAAATGTATAATATTGCTTCTACTGTGTGTATCGATATGTGTACTTAACTCTGTGAAGTTTCATCTTTGGCAAAGATCATGTATTGCATAGCATTGTAACTCACGCAGAGAGAGAGAGAGAGAGAGAGAGAGAGAGAGTGGGGACTTGTGGTTTAGCTCGCTTAGAGAGCGGTTGAGTTGTGTGTGTGGCTCCGATGTAGAGCAGAGGCTGCTGTGCCAACAAGTTGATTTGATTGTATTTGGAGTATATATTGTATTTTTATTACTATCACCGCTGGAATGAAGGTAATTGCATTTGATGTCATTATAAAAGGTTGTATTATGTAGGTAATGTAATGGTGACTATTAATAATAAGTAACAAAGTTGACCTTTCTTTCCTGTTTCATTTACGTAGTTAGAAGATTAACCTACTTCCTTCATTTGATAATTAGTTATTTGTGGATTTAAAGTGCAGTATTTATTTTGGTAATTTTGTTAAACAGATTTCGTTAGTTTTGCTTTACTAAATGATTGTCATGCAACACTACAGTTAATTGTTTATGATACTAAATTTCAATAATCAGGTACTGATCTGCATAAAATTCTCACAGTCAAACATTAAGAATGTGGTTTGTGGTTTTTTAATATGTTTCTCGCACTCAAATATTTCGAGTATAGTCAGTGTCTGTTTCATATGGTGACTGGCCACAGTTGTTTTGTTAAAAGATCCGTTGCGCACATAATCAGTTTAATGCACTGTTTCTTATTTTGTAAATGTTCAAATGTTTGTATACCTTATGGGACTTAACTACGGGGTCATCAGTCCCTAAACTTACAAACTACTTATGAACTAGCTAAGACTAAGGACGGCACAAATATCCATGCCCGAGAGGGGATTCGAACCCCCGACCTCTTATTTTATAGTATATACATCAATATCAGGGCCATAATTAAACCAAATTGCTGTGTTAATGAACAATTTGTTGTCTGATTTAACGATAGGTTCAACACCCACAACACACACACAGCTTTTAAGTTGCATAAAGGTAATTACAAACTAACACGACTTCGATCTAGTAAAAAGATATTGGAGTCAGCAGCAATGTGGTTGTTAGGTTACGCCGGAATGTACCAAAGAATGTGAATCACAAATTTCACTTTTGTAAGAGGCGTAGTTGTAGCACAGATCGAACGGCGTCAAGAATCGCTATTCGGCCCAATGCTGACGGAACACAACCCGAGTACGCGCTTCCTCGGCCGCCACACGACTATGAGCCGCTGGCAGTCTGCTTCCAGACTCCGTCTTAGAAGGCGCTCTGAGAAACGCGCCGTAAACATTCGCGTGCGGAATAACTTCTCACTTTATAATGTATCCCCTAAGGCCCAATGCACATAGAAGTGGCGCGGCGCGGACGCCTGGCTAGGACGTGGCACTGCACGCGCCACCTCCATGGTAACCACTTAATGCCGGTTGTCGCAAATTCGCCTCATACCGTTGTGACCCATATATATGGAAGAGTAAGTGTTTTCAGACCCCAGCGCCGGTTGTATCAGATTCTACACGGACAATCTGAATAGCTCCCTTAGATTGTTCGCGGATGATGCTGTCGTTTATCGGTTAATGAAGTCAACAGAGGATCAAAAGCAACTGCAAAGCGATTTAGACAAAATTTCTACTTGGTGCGAAAATTGGCAATTGACTCTCAATAAAGAAAAGTGTGAAGTAATACACATGACCACTAAAAGAAATCCACTGAACTTCAATTACGCGATACATCAGTCAAACCTTAAGGTCGTAAATTCTATCAAATACCTAGGAGTTACAATTACGAACAACTTTGACTGGAAAGAACACATAGAAAATATTGTGGGGAAGGCGAATCAAAGGTTACGTTTCATTGGCAGGACGCTTCGAAGATGCACCAGCTCCACCAAAGAGACTGCCTACATCACACTTGTGCGTCCTCTCCTGGAGTACTGTTGCCCCTTGTGGGACCCTCACCAGGTGGGACTGACGGAAGATATTGAGAAGGTTCAGAGAAGGGCAGCTCGTTTTGTTTTATCACGTTACGGGGGAGAAAGCGTCCGGAAATGTTGCACGAATTGGGGTGGAAATCATTAAAAGAAAGACGTTATTCATTGTGGCGTGATCTGTTTGCGAAGTTTCAATCACCGACTTTTACTTATGAATGTGAAAATATTTTGCTAGCACCCACCTACTTAGGGAGACAAGACCATCCCAATAAAATAAGAGACATCAGATCGAAAACGGAACGATTTAGGTGTTCTTTCTTCCCGAGCGCTATTAGAGAATGGAACGGTAGAGAAAAGTTATGAAAGTGGTTAATGAACCCTCTGCCAGGGACTTAAATGTGATTTGCAGAGTATCTATGTAGATGTAGATGTAGACCGGCGCAGTGCGTGTGACATGTGCTTCCATCTACCGAACACTGACTGTCTTTCTATGACAACATTTCTGCATTGTGTGCGCGTTGCTAACCGAGACCTGAGTTTGTGTTCATTGTTCCGTGAAATACAGCAAAATACAGAGGTACGTTTCATTTTGAAAATTACATTTTGTTTTTCTAATATCTTTTAAGTATTTTATATCATATTTAGATGTGATAAAGAAGATAAAACTTTCAGTGAACACGTAAAATATGCATCATCAGGCACTTGGGCACTTCTATGAGCAAATGCAAGCGATAACATAAAACGAAGAAAGGACGATGGTTTGACAACAGAGGTGTAATTGTTGCCAGTGCATTTGCATCTTCTCATCCGGTGATCACAATAAAAAGATGGGACCGAATGAAAAAGCACGCACTCAACTACCATGCCCTAGCATTGTTACAGTTTACATTACTTTCATGGGAGGGGTGGATTTACGTGACGCTCTAATTTCCTGTTATAGGATTTTCGTAAAGTCAAGGAAATATTACCATTGATTGTTTTTCCACCTAGTTGATCTTGTGACAGTGAATTCGTGGTTTATGTATGGAAGGGATTGTGATGCTTTGGAAATTCCCCGTCGCAAACAAAACGATCTTCTGGAATTTAAATCCAGAATAGCGGATGCTCTCTGTAAGCAAGGAAAAGACATGACACGAAAAAAGAGGTAGGCCCTTACTAAGTATGGAAACGGAAATTTAACGTAAGAAGCGTCAGGGTCCAATGAAACCAGTCCCTGATAAATCTACCCGTACGGATGAAGTAGGTCATTGACCTTGTGTAACAGGAAGGCAAAGATGCAAAAGACCCAGCTGTAAAGGGCAGACAGTCATTATGTTTGCGAAATGCAAACTTGACCTTTGCCTAAAGTAAAACTGCGATTGTTTTAGGCAATTTCATGAGTAAAGAAATGTAGTGTGCAGGGAAAAGCCAGGCAGAACATCGCTGGAGAACTAAATGAAACAGGTTAGTCACTGCATCTGATTATTAATATTATTGCATAACTGACTCGTTCGCCCGAACAACGCTGTAATTAATGAGAGCAAATTTTTCAGGCGAAAAAAAAGTTTTCTATTTATCTATTTAGGGTTTCTTGATGCAAACACTATACACTAGTTAAAACGTCATTCTGCCTATTTTGTAACA
Organism: Locusta migratoria; assembly: GCA_026315105.1. NCBI lineage: Eukaryota > Metazoa > Arthropoda > Insecta > Orthoptera > Acrididae > Locusta > Locusta migratoria. The sequence goes on from CM048745.1 coordinate 851,435,870, forward strand.
CTTCCCACAACGTTGACTTTTGTTATCTTTGTGAGAAAATACTCTTTTTTTCCTAGATGAACAATTTGCATTTCTGAAATACATATAGGCTACACCATGTGAATTATATCTCCACCAAATGTGTATACCGAATATTTGTTATAAACTTAAAGACTTTAGGCAAAATTCTCGTATGTTTGCATACAATATTCGCTTTTGCCTCTTACCTCGTACAAACGATGAAATTCTCACTTGCGTACGAGAATTCTCGCATGCGTACGAGAATTCTTGTGCATATCAGAGCCCTGTTGTATAATATTGCATTTCCGCTTCGCTCATTGTTCACCTCCACAAAGAATGTTTTTGGAGCGACAATGGTGCTAAAATGACGCGAGTGTGAAACATTTTAACCAGTAGATTCAGGGCGTCAGTTACAACCCAATTCCAACTCTTAAACACACGCGCGCCTCCAGACAGCGCTACTGCACCTGCAGTGTGCACTGTTCAGTCCCGCCCGTGCGGCGTCGCTGCCTCTCCACCGCCGGACGTCCGCGCCACGACAACTCTGTGTGGATTGGGCCTGTCTCGTAATCTTGCAGAAAATCCAAAGAAATTCTGGTCATATGTGAACTACACTAGCGGAAAAACACAAACAATACCTTCACTACGCGATAGCAACGGTAATAGTACCGACGACAGTACTGCTAAGGCAGAATTACTAAACACAGCTTTCCGAAATTCGTTCACCAAAGAAGACGAAGTGAACACTCCAGTATTCAATCCAAGAACAGATGCCAGCATGCGAAACTTAGAATTAGATGTTCCTGGAGTAGTAAAACAACTTAAGTCACTAAACAAAAACAAATCTTCCGGGCCAGATTGTATACCAACTAGATTACTCTCAGAGTATGCTGATGCAATTGCTCCGTACTTAGCTATAATTTACAACCGATCACTCAGCGAAAGATCTGTACCCAAAGACTGGAAAGTTGCCCAAGTTACTCCAATATTCAAGAAAGGCAATAGGAGTGATCCCCAAAATTACAGGCCTATCTCATTGACGTCGATTTGTAGTAGGATTTTGGAACATATACTTTGTTCGAATATTATGAACTACCTCGAAGAGAACGACCTATTAACCAATAGTCAACACTGATTCAGAAAGTATCACTCTTGCGAAACACAGCTTGCCCTTTATTCACATGAAGTGTTAAGTGCCATCGACAAGGGATATCAAATAGATTCCATATTTCTGGATTTCAGGAAGGCTTTTGACACTGTACCCCACAAGCGGCTTCTTGTGAAATTGCGTGCTTATGGAATATCTCCCCAATTGTGCGATTGGATTCACGATTTCCTGTCAGAAAGAACACAGTTCGTTGTAATTGACGGTAAGTCATCGAGTAAAACAGAAGTGATATCTGGCGTTCCACAGGGAAGCGTTATAGGTCCCCTACTCTTCCTCGTGTTTATAAATGATTTAGGAGACAATCACAATAGCTCCCTTAGACTGTTCGCGGATGATGCTGTCGTTTATCGGTTAGTGAAGTCAACAGAGGATCAAAAGCAACTGCAAAGCGATTTAGACAATATTTCTACTTGGTGCGAAAATTGGCAATTGACACTAAATAAAGAAAAGTGTGAAGTAATACACATGACCACTAAAAGAAATCCACTGAACTTCAATTACGCGATAAATCAGTCAAACCTTAAGGTCGTAAATTCTACCAAATACCTAGGAGTTACAATTACGAACAACTTTGACTGGAGAGAGAACACATAGAAAATATTGTGGGGAAGGCGAATCAAAGGTTACGTTTCATTGGCAGAACGCTTCAAAGATGCACCAGCTCCACCAAAGAGACTGCCTACATCACACTTGTGCGTCCTCTCCTGGAGTACTGTTGCCCCTTGTGGGACCCTCACCAGGTGGGACTGACGGAAGATATTGAGAAGGTTCAGAGAAGGGCAGCTCGTTTTGTTTTATCACGTTACGGGGGGGAAAGCGTCACGGAAATGTTTCACGAATTGGGGTGGAAATCATTAAAAGAAAGACGTTATTCATTGCAGCGTGATCTGTTTGCGAAGTTTCAATCACCGACTTTTAGTTCTGAATGTGAAAATATTTTGCTAGCACCCACCTACTTAGGGAGACATGACCATCCCAATAAAATAAGAGAAATCAGATCGAAAACGGAACGATTTAGGTGTTCTTTCTTCCCGCGCGCTATTAGAGAATGGAACGGTAGAGAAAAGTTATGAAGGTGGTTCATGAACCCTCTGCCAGGCACTTAAATGTGATTTGCAGAGTATCGATGTAGATGTAGATGTAGAAAACGAGTCGATGATGTTCTGACCATTCATTGTAGTTATAAAGCTAATAATGAATAATATGGAGACAGTTTTATTTGTTATGTTTGTAATGTATTAGGTGGAAATACTGACTTTTGTAAACATGAATCAATAAAGCATATAATATTAGGAAAGAAACTTAAATCACTCCGTTTTGAACAGTGACAAAACTAAAAACTGTAATACTTGAGATTAGCAACATTTTTCTTACCATGACATTATGGACCATCCTACAACATAAATTATACTATTCTCCTTAAGCGGACAAAAGATGTGGCGTGGTTGAAGCTCGTCAAACATAGTTTTCAATGATAAACTAAAAACTGCCGGTTTTAAAATTGTGTCACTCTTCTAGCCGGTGTGCGAAATGTAAGTTATCATGTGCATAACGTCCATATTACAAAATATTTCTCTTTCGTATTATTTATTATAACCCTGCTAGAACGTAAACGAGCACAGCTGGCCGCGCAAGCATTCATAATCGGTCAAGCAAAAACCGAGCGCGGAACGATCGAGCGAGTACAAGCAAGCAAATTCGCCAACATGCAGGCCTCTATGTCCCAGCGGCTACCCACTCAGCTATGCGCGCGCAACCTACTCTGCCTGACGTCACACGAGACCGCCGCGGCCTTCTCTCTAGGTGGTGTTGATGTAGCACGGGTAAAATATAGGGAGCGAAGAGATACATTCAACTTGTACAAAACCCAGACAGAAATTATTAGAGTCGAAGAACATGAAAGGGTAGCAGTGGTTGGGAAGGGGGTAAGACAGGGTTGTAGCCTTTCCCCAATGTTGTTCAATCTCTACATTGAGCAATCTGCGAAGGAATGCAAGGAGAAATTGGGAGAGGGAATTAAAGTACACGGAGAGTGAATAAAAACCTTCCGGTTTGCCGACGACATAGTAATTCTGTCAAGAGACCGCAAAAGAGCTGGAAGAGCAATTAAACGAAATGGTTAGTATCTTGAAAGGAAGGTATAAGATGAACATTAACAAGAGTAAATCAAAGGTAATGCAATGTCAGAAAATCAGGCGACGCTTGAGGAAATAGATTAGGTAATGAGACAATAAAATTAGCAGATAAGTTTGGTTATTTACGTAGCAACTTCTGATGGCCGAAGTAAATGAGATATAAAATGCAGAATGGCTAAGAGAAGAAAAGCGTTTCTGAAGAAGAGAAACTTCTTGACATCCAGTATTAGTTTAAATGTTAGGAAATCCATTCTGAAAGCATTTGTCTGGAGTGTAGCATTGTACGGGAGTGGACGATAAGGAGTTCAGACAAAAATATGATAGAAGCTTTCGAAATGTAGTGCTACAGATGAATGATGAAGATTAGGTGGATATATCACGTAACTAATGAGGAGGTTCGCAACAGAACTGGGGAGAAAAGGAGTTTCTGCCATATCCTTACTACGATATGGGATAAGTTGGTGGGACACAATCTGAGACATCGAGGAATCGTCAACTTAGCATTAGAAGGAAGTGTGTGGGGTAAAAATCGTAGAGGGAGACCGAGGGACGAATACATTAAGCAGATTCAAAACTATGTAGGTTGCCGTTTTCTAAGATGAAGAGACACAGTTTAGCGTGGAGAGCTGCATCAAACCAGTCTGCGAACGGAGCACCACGACAAGTCCGATTGTCTTTAATACGAAAGGACGTGATGGATTGTAAATTCTTTCTGTATTGAGTTACTTAGATTATGCAGACAATATGTCAGTGACGAATGAAAGTAACACTGTCAAGCTTACAGACTGCTAAAAGAGATGCAGCAGTTAAAATCCGACAGGAACGAACGTAGTACAGCGAATGATTTGTCACACGATGGCTCATGTACTTCTGCCACAATAAAAAATTTATCATTGTTGCCGTGAGTACGAGTGTTCAGTGCTAAACCTGAGGAAGAAGTCAAAATATTTTTTCGTGAACTCAAGGCGCTGCCGTGTTGCGTTCGTGAACTGATTCAGATAAAAATTCAAAGATCCGTACAAAAGTTTATTAGCGCGAAGGCGACTTGCAAGAAAACTGAAGTTTATAATGAATTTGAAATAGTTGTTGATCGTAGATTCAAATGTAAAAAATGAAAACAGATTTTACAGAGAGCAACTTCATAGTTTGAACACGCGGCGAGACGAATCTATTGAACAGTTTGAGGACACAATTCGAAACATAAATGATCAGACTTACGAGCTTGTAGACGACGAGAAGGAGAACCGCATTTCAGGTCTTCGATACCGATCAGAGAGCGCTTGACAATTTCATAACACGGGTTATATGGGGATGAAGTGAACAGAGCCATCAGACTTGCGCGATGCAATACGTTTTAAGAAGCCGTCGAAGCAGCTGCTGGTTTCATTGAAATTTTTAGAGGCCCGAAAGAAATAAGTGAAGAAGAAGTGCAGAACGTCACAAATATGAAATATTACCAGTCCAACAGGCATCCTCACAAGCGGAAAGACTGTAAGGGTAAAAGAACCTGCCACAACTTTGGAATACAGGGTTATTTAGCGAGAAAGTGTCGCAATCACAGAAAAGCTAATTTCAACCACAGGCAGATTTTTAAACGAATATGGGGACGTAAGTGCTACCACTGAAAATCAATTTGTGTTAGGTGTTGTTTATCGTGGAAGAAATATTATGTTACTGATCGACACAGGAGCACAGACATCATTGATAGCGTCTTCTATAGACGAAAGGGACAAGATGAGACCACCAATGTTTCAAGTGCGAAGGTTGAATGGCGGAAAACTACGTAACTATGTTGATGTAGAATTGTGCCTTATTCAAGGAGAAGTAGACAGCATCTGTGCAAGTGGTTTCAAATAATGAAACGTGTTATACTGACGTGTTACGATTTTATTTCTTGGGCACCAACGGAGCAGAGATATCTATCTGTTGCAGAAAGAAGCGTCAGACTAGGTCAGTGGCGCAGCCACAGAGGGGGCTGGTAGGGTTGACTCCCCCTCCTCCTCAGCACCACCCAATGATTTTTTACTTTTATTCGAGATTATGGTATAGGAGGCTAACTTCTGCAGGCAATTAAAGGGCTCTACGTAGACTGTCAGGCAGCAGTTAGAGTAGATGGCAAATTAAGCTCATGGATCAGGGTAGTTTCAGGGGTAAGACAAGGCTGTAACCTGTCACCATTGTTGTTTCAAAAATCAAATGTTTGTATAGCTTATGGGACTTAACTTCGGGGTCATCACTTCCTAAACTTATGAACTACTTATGAACTAAGACTAAGGACGACACAAATATCCAAGCCCGAGGGGGGATTCGAACCCCCGACCGCAGTGGCCAGCAGACCGTGACTGAAGCGCCTCAGTCCCCTCGGCCACCGCGGCCGGCCAACTGTTGTTCATACTATTCATGGATCATATGTTGAAAACTGTAGACTGGCAGGGAGGGATTAAAGTAGGTGAAAACAAAATAAGCAGTCTCGCATATGCGGATGACTTAGTTGTAATGGCTGATTCGATTGAAAGGTTGCAAATCTATATTTCAGAGCTCGATCAGAGGTGCAAGGATTATGACATCAAGATCAGCATCTCCAAAACGAAAGTAATGCCTGTGGGAAAGAGATTCAAACAGATTGAGTGCCAGATAGAAGGAACAAAGTTAGAACAGGTAGACAGTTTCAAGTACCTGGGATGTATTTTCTCACAGGATGGCAACACAGCGAAAGAACTGGAATCGAGGTGCAGCAAAGCTAATGCAGTGAGTGCTCAGCTAAGATCTACTGTCTTCTGCAAGAAGGAAGTTAGTACCAAGACTAAGTTAGCGGTGCACCGCTCTATCTTTCGACCAACTTTGTTGTATGGGAGAAAGTTGGGTGGATACAGGTTACATTATTCATAAGGCAGAGGTTACAGATATGAAAGTAACAAGAATGATTGCAGGCACTAATAGATGGGAACAATGGCAGGAGGGTGTCCATAATGAGGAAATCAAGGAAAAACTGGGAATGAACACCATAGATGAAGCAGTTAGAGTGAACAGACTAAGATGGTGGGGTCATATTACATGCATGGGGGAAGCAAGGTTATCTAAGAGACTCATGAGCTCGGCAGCGGAGGGTAAGAGGAGTCGAGGTAGACCAAGAAGAAAGTACTTAGATTCGGTGCAGAATGATTTTGAAGTAAAAGGCATAACATCAGGCATCAACGTTAGCATTGAATAGGGGATCATGGAGGGATTTTATTAGAGGTACTATGCTCCAGACTGAACGCTGAAAGGCATGATGATGATGATGATGATGATGATGATGATGATGATTCTTTCAAACATATAAACAATGTGAATAGAGGGAGCCGATTCCTTCTCCATAATTAACTTAAAATAACTTGCAAGGTTCATAAGTAATGTAGAGAGTCAGCTAAATGTTAGCAACTTTTAAATAAACGCTAACTAATTTTCAAAATTAATAAATATTTGATTATATTTGATCTAGTACAATTAAGAACTAGTCTATTTTGTTCCAGTTGCTCTGCTATTTCGCCCCATGCTGTGTCCTTTAAATTGTTGTCTCTATACTCCTCCAATCAGTATTCCACAGCAATGGACACATTCTGACGTCTTCAGTTAACTGCTCCATAAGAAATAATATTAATAATAATAATAAAAACAATAACGAGTTACAACACGAAACTCCGCGACAGGTGTGGCCATGCGCGCGGCGGGGTAGCGGGCCATTGCGCATGCGCGAGCCGCAGACGTTTTGAAAAACTGACATTTTTTCACAGGTTACTACGACAGACTCACTTGTAATATATAAAATGTTTTGCACTAGTTTTTAGACCTGATTAATCATCTTTACTGTAATTTAAATTTCTATTATGTTCGTTTTTTCTATTAATGCTGTAGAAATAATACCATAAAACACAGGAGTATTGTTTGAGCCACGATCAGACATCGTAGTTTCAACAAGTAATGCTAAACTCATGCTTTAATACAATAGGTATGCGATATACCAACAATCCAATTCCGTTAAAAAAACCAAGTGATCAAATCCGCATTGTTAAGGATAATGACACACATAAGTTTAGAAAACATAGTTTCCTTATTGGAAGACAGTGAACTGGTTAATGTCATAAAAGATGAAACTAACAGTCAAGTTTGCAAAATTTAACAATTTATTAGACAAGGTGACCGGTTTCAAAAACATGTTTCAGATGTTTGTATAGCTTATGGGACTTAACTACGGGGTCATCAGTCCCTAAACTTACAAACTACTTACGAACTAGCTTATACTAAGGACGGCACAAATATCCATGCCCGAGGGGGGATTCGAACCCCCGACCGCAGTGGCAGTGCAGACCGTGACTGAAGCGCCTCAGACGCCTTTATTTTTTTTTCTTTTTCGTAAGTAACAGAAACAAATCCTTCTTTTTTTAAATGAAAACAACGCCTGGCAGCGTTTAAAGCAGTACTACATTTGAAAAACCAAACGCAGACTTGTAGAGAGGAGGGAGCTGCGCGCTGCCGCGGCTACAGGAGGCCGGCGGCAGGCGGCAGGCGTCTGCCCGCCCCCACAACCCACCGTCACTATATCCAGTAGACTGTTTTTTTTTCTTTTTGTTAAAAACAACTGTTTTTTTTAACTACGAATAAACAGCAACATCCATTGCAAAACAGAAAACAAAGCTTCCTTCTTTAAAATGTAAGTAAAACTGTTGCTTCTTTAAGTGGTGAAAGTAGCAGTAATTGCAGTTCGAAGACAAGAAAGTTTTTTTATCCTATTGCAACCTTTTAAAATGCTACATTAATCATGTTGCTAAACTGTTTTTTCTCATCAATGCTGCGGATGATTCTCTACCTTGCAGTGTTCATATACAATTCAAAGCTTATGAGGTTGTCTTCTGCAGGTCCATGGAATATGTAGTGTACATAATTACCGAGAAGCCATATAATTGTGTTGTTCTTGGTTTTCGGATAAAAACTTATTTCCGGCCACATTATAATGTTTGAAGTGTAACTGGTTTCGGAGGTTCTCGACAGTAATGCTATTCGTTTCCTCACCCAATTCCAGTTATCGATATGTCCGCTACAAGTGAATCTATGGATTATGGTGTCCAGCAGTCCACATTTTCTTCACTTGTCTGTATCACTTTTTCCGATGCGATGGAGCTTTTCGTTTGTTGCTATCGTCTGGTTGACAACTTTGTACCAGGTGGACGCAACCTCTGACGAGTGGATTTTAAGGCTGATGTTTTTGCACACTATCAACCAGTTTCTGTGTGGAAACTTTAGCATAAAACTGTATGGTTTGTCTTTCCCTTGCCATAACTGTAGAATGTCGCATGTACTTAAAGTCTTAGATTGTAAAAGGCTTTCTTGCAAGTAACTAAACTCCAGGAAAAACAAACTGTTATGTCTGAGACGGAAGTTGTGATTGCTGATGTCTGTTGGCGGATTCACGCTCTTTGGTTGAAAAATTTTAAAAAGCTTTTCTGTAAAGTTACTATGGTTCTCGTTTATTAAACTGTTTATACGTCTAAGGTATAATGCAGTTGCCTTTCCATGAATATCAGTTAGTGCAAGTCCTCCAGTCAATCTTGGTTTTGTTAACGTTGCGGGGGTGAGTTTAAAGATTTTTCCTCTCCAAACGTACCTGGCTGTTAACTGCATTACTTTATTTGCTTGTACTTTTGGACTCGGAAAAATCTGTGCCACATAGTATGCCTTGGACAATAGATAACTCCTCGGCCACCGCGGCCGGTGTGACCGGTTTCGATCGTCGCAAGCTTGTCGGCTGGACATCAGCAGCCAGTCGACTAGGCCTGACGATGATCTCTCCAGAGATCGAAACCGGTCACCTTATCTTATAAATTGTTAAATTTTGCGAACTTGAATGTTATTTTCATCAATTAGATAACAATGCAGATTTGGAAGCTGGAACATCTGGGTATAAAAACTGAATTACAACAAAAATGCAAGTAGAGTCCATATCTGCTTCTTACGAACAAGAGTTTAATTGTTTATTAATATTCACAGAAGCAAAGAGGAAGCAGGAATTCATGCAATGAATCAACTAACGGATTATTTACTAGAAAGTAAGGATCGAAGGTATTTTGTATCTCTGAATGAACCAGATCTTCATATATGTAAACATAGTCATAAGTTAATTTGCCCAGAATTCTTAGACAGCAGAGCGTACAACTGCGAAAACGAATTTTTTATGAATAATCCACCACGAGACAACTGAACTAGAATTTTCAAAAATGATCAAATGTTTGTTAAGCTTAAGAGACTTAACTGCGGGGTCATCAGTCCCTAAACTTACAAATTACTTATGGACTACCTTATATCATATCCATGCCCGAGGGGCGATTCGAACCCCCGACGGGGAACCGCCTCCCGCATCGCAGCATAGCGCCTGAATGCGCTCGGCCGTTCCGCCGCGGCTGAACTAGAATCATAATGCAACTTGATCACCCATTGATAAAACGATATCCTGAAGGTATCATTTATTCTTTCAATTCCACTCTTGGCAGTCGCCTTTACACACTCAAATTAAACGATAGTCCATTAATTTTCAATGTTAGGCACTGGGATCTATTAATTTTGACAACATTGTCAGAGGAGAAAAACAGCGATCTATTTGGCATGATCAATATTACCAAAAACAGTCTTGACCGCAGAAATTAACAGTTTCAATTAACCGGTTTCGACCTGATACAGGTCATCTTCGGAATTACAAGTAGCCCATGTGGCCAGTGCTGCACTCGGCTGGGCTGGGCTAGGCTGGGCTGTCCTGGGCTGTTCTGCTGATAGCAGGTAACAGTTACCTACATAGGACGAAACCGGTTAATTGAAAATTTCTGCGATCAAGACTGTTTTTTGTAATGCTGGGATCTATTATGTGATCTGTTGGATATACCTTCTGTGTTCCAACCACTTTTCACGTAGTTGCAAAATTCCCGTTAATTAGAATGTTTACCAGTTTATTACAATGACTCATACGTACTACATTGTGCTAATCATTCTCTGAACAATTTTCCCAAGGATAGGTATTTAATTATGAAAATCAAAATGTTCAAATTTTTGTTAAGCTTATGGGACTTAACTACGGGGTCATCAGTCTCTAAACTTCCAAACATAAACTAACTTATACTAAAGACAACACAAACATCCATGCCCGAGGGAGGATTCGAAACACCGACCGGCAACGACCTCGCGCATCGGAGCTTAGCGCCTCAAAGGGCTCGGTCACTCTGCCACGGCTATGGGTATCCGTTGTTGTTGTGGTCTTCAGTCTGGAGACTGGTTTGATGCAGCTCTCAATACCCTATCCTGAGCAAGCCTCTTGATCTCCACATAAAAACGACAACCTACATCTGTCTGAATCTGCTTACTGTATCCATCTCTTGGTCTTCCTTTGCGGTTTTTACCCACTGTGAGATTACCGCCCAATAGAAATACTGGTAATTAATAGCATTTGATAATTAAACAGTATGAAGTTCACTGCAAACATTGACCATGCCAATGCACTAAATGTTACCCAATTTTAATCTTATTAATTATGGTAGCAATGTATGTAAACAGTTGGGTGACAACATTTATAGTTAGAAATTCTCCACGTTGAGATTTGCTGTGTGCTTGTAGCTGACGGGAGGCCAGCGAGCAGGCCGATGTTGGTGGCTTGTTCCAACTTAGGATTTTACAGTTCGTTTCCGGTGAGGGGAGAGAGGGACAATGGCGAGTGCCAGGCACAGTGCAGTGCACAAATATTGTAATACTACTGGCATTTGAAGTAATACGATGCAGTTAGGAACCTTTAAGGCCCTCATTACAAAATAGCCTGTTGATAAATAAACAATACATTAGCTGATATAGTCACATCTAACGTAATATGTTTAATTGACAATTAAAAGTAATAAATTACCAACGAAGACAAGACAGTTACACAACTAGCATGGCAATGTTTGTTTATAAAAATAATATATTAACTATTTCTCATTTTATTTTCAATTAATCTTGTGTATTTTATCTTGAAGTATTCAGTTAAATCACTTATCTGTGGTATAAGAAATTGCACGATTATGATAAACAGTACAAAGGATGTTTATACTAATATAAAAACGTAAGAAAATATTTGTTTAATGTATAGTGTAATTATTTTGATTTTAAGTAAAGTTTTAGAAATGTATTGGCTGAGCGCTGTACGTTGGCAAATCGGTTAGAACAGCTTGCATGCGGAAGTTGATGACGTAGGGGAAAAAACCCCGGCAGTTGAGTTTTGGCGCGCGCGTGCGAGGGCAGGAAGTGAGGACTCCAGGGCATGTGGTGTGGCTGGTCGGGCGGCGTCGCTCTGCCTCAGTCGGCATGTGGATCTCGAGGTGGTGACTTGAGTTTTGTGTGTGGCAATCGCCACGTGTGGTTGCTCGTCGTAGACTGCACCAAGTTAAATCGAGTGCTACTGTGTGTTTGTGAATATTTAGTCGGTGCAACAAGGTGTGCATCGCATTAAATTAAAGTGACTGTGATTTGTTAATGTAACACGTGTCGTCGCATAGGCATGAACATAAACGGTGTTTGTGACAGCCACGTGATGTGAAATCAATTCGCGACAAATATTCATTTTGTCTGGGGGCTCACGAGCTATAACTTTATTTGGTACATTTACCGACGTACAAACGCGACAGCCACAGGGTTCAAGTATTGTGAAATAAACAACATAAAGTGAACTTTCACGTGTTTTCAAAAATAGTAGTTAGTACACCCTTTTCTCTCATGAACTTGAATTTATTATGAATTTGTTTTGTTAATCATATGCAGGGAAGGAAAGCTGCGGACGTGTGATATCATCCCCTAGAAAACGAGTCAAACAGTCGCAATAACAGTTCCAGTGTTTTTGCATGTTTAGGAATTTGGTTCGCAGCTGGTGGTTGTGAGTTTCAAAAATTAATCTTTCCCTATTTTAAACTCTCACCCCCACCTTCACCCTCGCATTTGGAGGCTCGTTACGGGATAAGTTCACGTTGGACTTGCTCGGACGGAGAGATTTGGGTGTGTATAGGACAGTGAACAGTTACGAACAGTTGCATACAAGTGCGCGGACGCGACGGACAATTTCAAGTGTGTGTGGCTGCTGGCAGCAGAGAGCGGGATAAGTTCACGTTGGACTTGCTCGGACGGAGAGATTAGGGTGTGTATAGGACAGTGAACAGTTACGAACAGTTGCAAGCAGATACGCAATTGCGTCGCGCGGTTAACGACGGTTAGTGACGTAGAGTTCGGGCGCGGGCATCCGTAACCGGCGATCGACGGCGCATCGGACAGGCAGCAGTGATGGCGCGTGGGTTCAACGCACTCAAATTTCATCTTCTGCAACGGACGGCAGTGATCGTGGGGACTTCGCAAGTCGCCAACGGAGCGTCGGGGCCCAGAAGCTTCGATTCTACAAAGGATAAGGGATGCAGTGAGGACATATTCCACCCACAGCTTCTACAACAGACGGCAGCGAGCGTTGGGGACGTCGCAGCTCGTTGCAGCAACTTGTGGATTAAAAGATAAGTAAAGCAGCTGGCGCTATAAATTCTTGTGTGTTAATCAAGCTTTCTTGTGGTACTAAATCATGGAGCAGGTTTTCAAAATGTCGCCAAGCGACGTAGATTCAGAAAGTAGCATACCAGAAAGTCCAGAGAGGGTAAATACTGGGGGAATGTTGTTGACACCGGAGATGTTAGCAGCCATGTTAGCGAGTTGTAGCTCAAATTTAGAATCAAAAATAGAAAATTCAAACTTACATTTAGAATCAAATTTAAGATCAGAAATAGGAACTGTAAAAACAGAAATACGAACTGTAAAATCAGAAATAGGAACTGTAAAATCAGAAATAGAAACTGTAAAATCAGAATTGATAGCAGACTTTAAGGCTGACATTGGGGCACTACAAAATTCAATGCTTGGATTAAAGACAGAAATAATCACAGACATTGACAAAAAGATAGGAAGTCTAACAGAACGGTTTGAAAATAGGGAAAAGGAGATACATGCCAGAATTTGTGCTATTGAGACTGAGGTAGGGGGCAAGTTAGATGCTGTGAAACAAATACGTGATCACAGGAATGAGGGCACTATGCAAGCGTTGGCAGAGGTTGACAAGAGGATGGTGGCAGGTATTGAGGAAACAAAAACTTTGTTGTCAGGAAAATTAGAGAGTACAGAATGTAACTTTAGGAAAAAGATAGAACAAGTAGTGACAGTAAACAATACTGAGATTGAGAAGGTGAACACTAGAATAAATAATCTAGAATTGGGTACTGCATCAGGAAACACTAATTGGTCCATGGTGCAGACACCTAATGGCTAAAAGTTTTCAGGAGTGGGTAATTATCATCCAGTAGATTTTTTGGCTGCATGCAAGGACCAATTTGTGCCTGGTATGTCAGACCAGTGTAAAGTGAAGTTAGCAAAGAGAATGCTTGACTGTTCTACTCAGTCTTGGGCAAATCAGTGTGCTGATAAATTTGTTAGTTTTGAGGCGTTTGAAAAATTGTTTTTAAATAAGTATTGGGGGGAGGCCAAGCAAGCTAAGATACAAAATGAATTCTTGAACGGGCCAAATTATGTGAAAGGGAGACAGAGCATGAAGGAATTTTGTCAGGAGGAACTTGAGAAACTAGTGCATTTAGATACACCTTTGAGTCTTTTAGCAGTAATCTCCACTTTGTGTAGGAGGTTGTGACACAACAACACAGTGACCAACGGTGCTTTCCAGTCATGTGTGCGTACAGGGTGGTATATAAAACGATGCTTTATGTATTTTTCCTCATTATTTGTATTTTTTTTTTTTTTTTTTTTTTTTTTTTGTAATTTACTGTGTATTTGTATATTTTGTTTCTGTGATATATTTGCATTGTCCTGCTAATTTCCATACATGTCAAAAATATTGTAAATGTAGTAGACACGCTGGGTTAGCAAGGGCTTTGCTATTGTATAGAATCATCTTTGAGTAGGGAGTTTTTTATCGCTGGTAGCGCAGAGGCGCACAGCGAGAAGGAGTCGTTGTTGAGAAGTAGCGGCGGACAGACGCATTGTGTGCTCAGTGGTGTACGGAAAATGTACGTGGATTGGCACTAGTGGAGGAGACGGCGAAGAGGCAATATTATTTATTCATGCGGCCACAGCTCAAATAATTAATAAATGCATCAAGAGGAATGCTGGGGGCCGTAAATTGTAATTAACATTCCTCGCCAAGAAGAGCCTGTGTTTGCCAATTGTTAAGTGCCAACAGTCTTCAATCAGCAGCACCACGCCGCACATCAAATTCAGTAAGATCTGTCCAATTTGCCTTAGCATGTACAGCTAACCAGCGTATTAGTGATGATTGTTCAATAGCGAACACTCTTACTTGTGAACCTGTGTTTAAAAATCATTACCCATAGTCATTGTCCAGACAGGTTCCTTCCTCATCCATTGTTTTTCCGAGGATATTCACAAAGTTATAGAAAACTAAAAATCAGAGTCATTAAAGACAATGTGACAGTCGTTAATAAAAAAAATGTGTTCAGAAAAGTTTTACTAAACGTAGCTTATGCCAGTGTTGCTGATCAATAGGTTTACTAAGTTGAACGAAACTGCTAGATTAACTTTCAATTTCAAAAGATATTTCAATAACAGTGTAAAAGGTTAATTGTTTTCCACTGCATATTATTTCGAGGTAAAGTTTGTTTTAACTTGCAAGTACTGACTAGTGAGAATAGTAATTGTTTACAAGTGTTTGAATGCTAATAATTCCTGGTTAAAGATAGAGTAAAAGTTAATCAGAAGGTTAAATGGTTCTTTTCTAAATATTCAGTGTTAGCACGACAAGTCATTAATTAATTTTTTGAGCTGGCCATTAGTATAGTTAATAGTTCAGTTACAACTTGATTATTGATAAAGCGCATGGCATACTCACTGCAGAATAAGTTCTGGTACTTATATAAACAATTAATTATTTGAAGCTGTAAATAGTAAGTATTAAGGTGAGAGTTTTGCATGATTTGCTACACGTTGCATTTGCGCGGCTATGGCTTGCATTTCGCTGTCTTACAATGAACCCTGTGTTAGTAAACTATTTCTCAGTAATTAGTATATTTTCAGTGTCTTTGTACCGGATTTGATGCACATACTGTGATTCACGGCCCACCCAAATTTTACGTAATTTTTCACGTTTGTTAATTAATTCTGCTATTATTCACATTCCACCAAATTATTTGCTCATACAACGAGCTGGCGACCGTAAATCAATAATTTTTCACTTTTTCCAAATTAATCCCTGTGTTCCGTTTGTTCCGCATTTTATCATTTAAACTTTAATAATTTTATTCCAAAATTTACCTTCCACTTTCTTTATTCTTATCGATCGTTGTTGTCTACCAAAGGTGCAGCAACGTTCCGGTTATAGCCTCCACTACATCATCGGCCTCATTACCGATAGCTTTTCCAACAAATTTAGATAATTAGGCACACGGGCCATTTTTCTAATTATCATATTCTTACCTGTGGTGTAGGACGGGTAGGGTTATACGTGGCGACCGTAGTGGACAGGACAGTACTTATCTCGTCCTGAGTCGCGTAATCTTAGGATTTGAATAAATTGTGAAATTTCAAAGAAAATGCCGGAACAAACAGTAGACCAAACAACAATATCGAATTCGACAATGCAGGCGGGGCATCCACTACAAAGGCTGGAGCCGGCTTCCGCATTGTTTGGCGGTGAGCCAGACGCCGACCGTAACACAGATTTTAACGTGAAAAGAGAAAATGTAGGCGATGTGACAATAAAGCAGGAAATTCCAGAATGTGAGCAGGATACGGATAAGACATACACAGAGAGTTTTAAGTATACTGTGGGTCTGAAAATGAAACCAGAGCCAATGTCAAATCTACCATTTGATCCGAATATGTGGATGCAAAGGATTAGTGAAGTTATCAGTCAGCCACATCAATCGTTAGCTCAATCAAACAAAGCGTTAGCTGAAGACATAACTAACAAAATAGATGCAAAAGAGCTATCAAATAATGCTGTAACTAACAAAATAGATGAATAGAGCTATCAAATAAATCGTTAGCTAGCAAAATTGATTGTTTAGATAACAAAATAGACTCATCAGTTCAGTCTCTGAGCCAAGCTTTTGATAGTAAAATAAATTCTCTGGACACGAAAATTGGTGAACAAATGAAAACTCTGACTGAACAGATGGAAAGTAAAATAACGAGTTTAGATAAAAAGTTTAATAGCGAATTAGAATGTGTAAAGAAGTTAATGACTAATGAAATTGAAAAGCAGAAAGAGTATCTTTGTGACAGCGTGAATAATCAGTTAACTGAAAAGTTTAGGTCCATGGAAGGGATAATAAATGAGAGTATAGAAGAAAAGGCAGAAAAGATTCGCGAAGAGGTAGAAACTAAAGTTGATCGTGAAGTAAGGCTTGTCAGTAACAAACAAGAGGAAATACGTACTGAACTGAATCATTCTGTAAATACATTAAAGGGACAAATTGTGAAGGTTCAGGACGAGACAGAAACGAAATTACAAGAAACGGTAATTAAAGTCAATGCTGATGTGCAAAATAAGGCTCAGACTTTGGAATCTAACGTTAATCAAAAGCTGGTAGAAATTAAAGAGCAAGTAAAGAGTTTAGAAACCGTAAAGAGTTTGGCTGCCACGTTCACATTAGGTGGCGTGTATCCCAACCATGTGAGCCTGGAAATCGAAAAATTCGACCCGAAAGGTAACGTGCACCCAGTGATTTTCATGGATGCGTGCAGAAAGATTATACCTTATGCGTTACCTGAGGAAGAGCTTATTAGAATCGCGAGAACCAGGCTAAGCGGTGACGCTAGTAGCTGGGTGGTTCAAGCTACAGATAACTGTAAGTCTTTAGAGGAATTTCTGGCAAAATTCGAAGAGGAGTACTGGTCCGTTGAAAAACAGGACGAAGTACTTCAAGAATTTATGCACGCTCCTCCGTACCGACCGGGTAAAGATACAGACATGAAAACGTACTGCGAAAATCTGTGCAGGAAAAGTGAGCATGTAAAAGGTCAAATGTCCGAGCGAAGCACGATGACCGTGCTGCGCGAAAAGTTACCGTGGAGTGTTCGCGGTTACTTAATGGGCGAGAAAGACAAAGCTTCTTTCTTAAGGAAAGTGGGTGACATGGATGTGTGGTATCGGAGTAAGGACAACCGGTACCACAATAACAATAACTCCAATAAAAATAAAAATAATTACGGTAACCCGAAGTATGACAACAACCAGGTTAACGAGTTTGAAGTACGGTGTGCACAAGTGGATAGAGGAAGAGGAAGGGGCAGATGTAGAGGTAGAGGCGCCCATCGCGGGAGAGATTGTCACCACTCATATCCGTGTGACGATCGATTCCCAAAAAACGAGGAGCCGCAACAGTAGAGGGGCAAACTGCAGCGGGTAACGAGGTGCGGCCCCATCAACAAAGGAACGGTTGCTGCGAGAATAATGACAAAGTGTCCGGCAACCGCCTAAATGATATAAACGACTGCGAGCGAGTTTACGCGGAAGGAAATAGGAGCGAACATCTGCGCGAAAGGAATGTACTTCGTACGCATACAGAATCAGATGTAGTAGCTAGCGAAGTCGGGATTGTTATCGAAGGGGCAAAGGATGATGCGCGGCAACATAAAGGGCCGGCGCAAATTCCGATGCAGCTTCAGGTCACGAAAGTGCCAAATGCCATGTCTAGCGTGTTCGATCTGGAAGTCGATAACCGGGATTGGCTGATACAAGCTGGTAAGATGTATGAAGGTATAGAAGCATGGAAAAGGGAAGGTAGGAAAGTAAATTTTACAGTAAAGGAAGATGAAGTTAAGCATTGCAATACTGAAAAAAGTTGTTTGCAAGGAGCGGGCACGCTGAGAGAGGTGTCACGCAATATGAATAAAGTTAATGTATGTATAATTGGAGATAATGATGATGTTATTGAGTATAGGAAAGAAAAAGGGACACGGGAAGTGTCGACAAACAAAGCTTGTATCGATGCCATTCTCGATTGCGACGAAAGCGACCACGTTGGACGGGCAGCCGGAGGTGATGTGTCGGGAGTCCTTGCTCGTTTTGATGACCGAACGACATTAACGAGCGAAACAGATGATTACAATGTGTACGAGGTTAAAGCAGACGTGATACGACCGGACGAAAGTGACAGTGAAGATGAACTCGCTGAATTATCAGAGGTGCGTAACATAAAATGTGTGTTATGTCAGTCTGAGGAAAAAGATGGTGGGAGGCAAAAGCAGGTTACAAAGTTCGAACAGGACGGTTTATTATTGGATAATTTAGACGTGGAACAGGATATGTTGTGGGAAGACAAAGGTGATGAAACTAAAAGGTACGATCAAATCATGGTTCCGGTTAAAGTTCATGGAACGAACGTACAAGTTTTAGTCGATACTGGAAGCCAAATTAGTGCAATGTCTCAGTCATATTATGAACAATTAAAGAAATTAACGGAAATAGTGGAGATGCCTGTAAGAGGCGTAAAAGTGATAGGTGCTACCGGAGCATGTAGCAAACCAATTAAATCACAAGTGCTGTTACAGTTTTCTATTAAAAGTTGTGTATTTGAACAGGAGTTTTTAGTAGTACCTCAACTGAGTACCGATATGATAGTAGGAATAGATTGGATGCTGAGATATAAAGTGACAATTGATTGTGGCAGAAAGGTTATATCGTTTTCTGTGGAAGACAGTAAAATGGAAATAGGTTTTGATGAGATGAGCAGGGTAATAAATAATGAAGATTTGCGGTTGCGTTTAGTTACGTTGCCGTTGTATGGAGGATTAAGTGACGGTTCAGAACGTTATCGCATCAGAAATTTAAACGCACTGCAACCGACTGATGATGATTTCAAAACCATAGTAGAAATTTTTCGGATATTTCATGTGAACAGAAAGCAGAATTATACCAGTTTTTGGTCAACAATAGGAAGGTGTTTTCAGAAAAACCTGGTAAAGTACGGGGATTTGAATATAAAATTGAAACTGTTCCACATGAGCCGTTTTTTGGACCAGTATATCAGGTGCCGTTAGCTCGGAAGGAAGCTGTACAAAACGAAATAAACAGAATGGAAGAATGGGGAATTATCGAAAGATCTAAAAATCCGTACAAGAACCCAATGGTTTTGGTTTTTAAGAAAGATGGCAGTGTTAGAATAGTAATAGACGCGAAAGAATTGAACAAGGTAGTCAAACGTGAAACTGATCGTCCGGAATGTATAGACGATGTGTTGCAAAAGTTTCACAACGTGAGGTACGTGACTAGCCTTGATCTAAAGGCAGGGTATTGGCAAATTGCCATGGAAGAAGAGTCGAGGAAACTGACTGCCTTCCTATTTACAGGAAAGTGTTATCAGTATAAAGTCATTCCGTTCGGATTGAACACGTCAGTATCGGTGTTCATCCGTGTATTAGACAGTGTATTGGGTAAAGAACTTGGTTCTAGAATTACAATCTATGTCGATGACATGTTAATTGCAACTTCTTCGTGGGAGGAGCACTGCGAATTGTTGAACAAAGTATTAGACGCGCTGATACGCGGCGGGATGACTTTGAAAATAAAGAAGTGTGAATTTGTAAAGAAAGAAGTAGAGTTTTTGGGGCATATTATAACAACTTCTGGAATAACTAAGGATCCGCGAAAATTAGAAGCCATTAGGAACAGCCCACCACCGAGAACGAAGAAACAATTGAAGTCGTTTCTCGGTCTCTGTAATTTCTATCGAAAATATGCGAAGGGGCAAGTTTTTAATGATCCGGACTTGTGTAATGCATTGAAGAAAAACAATGCATTTATTTGGACGGAAAAGTGTCAAGTAGCTTTTGAAAGATTAAAGACAGAATTACTAGAAAATCAAATTTTGCACCATCCAGATTCGGCAATACCTTTTCATATGGGAACTGATTCATCTGATTATGGGATTGCAGTACATGTTTTCCAAGAAGTAGGAGAAGGCGAAAATAAAGAGCTTCGCTCGATAGCTTTCGCGAGTAGGATCTTGACAAAATATGAAAGAAATTATAGCGTGTCTGAAAAGGAAGCCGTAGCTATAGTCTGGGGCTTTAAAAAATTCAAAGATTTCTTGTGGGGGCACAAGGTTATTGTGCACACTGACCACAAGGCGTTGACGTTTTTGAAAACCTGTCGATTGTTGCACGACCGATTAAGGAGATGGGCGCTATTCATGCAACAATTTGATTATGAAATCTGCCATATCAGGGGCGTAGACAATTGCGTGGCCGACGCGCTGTCGAGAATGCCGTACGACCCGGACGGTGTCGTTAATGAAGAACAATCAGAAGGCTTATTTAAAATGATGTATTTGAAGGAGGTTGAAGGCAGAAAGAAAATTGAGAACATTTGTAAGAACATGCGCCGACATCAAAATGATGACGAAATTTGGAAATTAATTAAAGTCGAATTCGACGCGAAAAATGAGAGAGGCGAAAAACTGCGCAAATATTACAAGATTTACGACGGCATACTGTACCGGCGTAAGAACTTAGATACGGAAGAGTGGCGCGTCTGTTGGCCGAATAAATACGTGACGGAGCTCATTGACTATTTTCATTTAGCTTACGGTCACTGCGGAGCGAAAAAGTGCGCAGACAAGATAATTGAGTCTGTGGTTTTCGACAATGTGATGAGAAGTGTAACGGGACGCGTGAGAACTTGTGACAGATGCCAGAAAGTAAAAGTAGCTAATATGACAAACCGAGGACCGATGCAGAGTATTCAGCCCAAGGATAGCCTGGAGATATTAGCTACAGATTTATATGGTCCTCTTCCGAAAACAATTGGAAATTTCGCGTACATTTTGGTTGTATTAGATACGTTTTCTAAATTTGTTAAGCTGTACATATTACGTAAAGCTACTGCTAGAGCAGTTTACAGGAAGCTGATGGACTATTTTCAAAAAATAGGAAAGCCAAAATCAATATTATCCGACAACCGACCTCAATTCATTTCTAAGATTTTGGACGGAAGGTATGAAAGGTGAATGGGTGGATGTCATCCACATATCAGTCTATCACCCTTCAAGTAACCCTGCAGAACGCTATATGCGTGAGCTGGGCAGAACATACTGCCACAACAATCATAAAGCGTGGGGCAAATATGTGTCTGACATTGAGCTAATTATGAACTCGCTGTCTCACGAAAGTACTGGGTTCACTCCTTATGAGATTATGTTATGAATGAGACCGAAAAGGGTAGTGGAGGAACTCATTAATTTTCCACCGCGGCAAGAATTAAATCTCACGCGCAAGAAAGAAATGTTGAGAGATCAAATGAATAAGCGTGCTCAAGCACGGATCAGAAGGCACGACGAGAATTTGAAACCAATAAAATTCAAAATTCATGACAAGGTTCTCGTGAAAATGCACGAGAAATCTAGTGAAATAGATAATGAGATTGCAAAATTTAAATTTATTTATAATGGACCGTTTGAAATTCAAAGTATTCCTCACCCTAATGCTTATTATCTGGTGTATCCGCAATTAGGTAAAAAATTCGGTGTGCGGAACATCACTGATTTACAACCATACCAGAGTAGGGATAATTAACCAATAAATAAATAAATGTAATTTGTGAAGGATCATTAGCGAAATGATGTTGCCTGATCATAGACTAAGCTTTCCCTAGGTGTACTGAAATTAAGTACGGACTGCTTAAAATGATTGCAGCAAACTGTTCAGTGACCTCTCATTAACGTAATTAGCAAATTTAAGTGCTTAATTAGAGTATGTATACTAAATGTTTCTGTAAATAATTGTTTTATTCTCTGATTTCAACTGTATGAAGTGTTTGTGACTTCAGATGTAGTTAGACTGGTTATTTAAGTTGCAGGTGACTGATACAAAATCACAAAAAATTTAATCAAAGTTATTCATCAATATAATGAGGCAAGTTAAGCTGAATTTGAAGTTGTGTGGCTTTGGACATGGTGCACATGCGGTCACAGAAATAAAATGAAAGTGGGGCACAACACAGTGCTGATGCCAATATTTTCAATGGTAATGAGGACGTACGAGAAATTTAGTACTGAGCAGCAAATCAGTGCCTGAAAGAAAAAATGGTTGGTGTTATTATTTGAGGACGCAGATAATTTTATGCTGTGTGAATAAGATTTTAATTGGGTGTTAATTAAATATTGTGTAGGACATAGTGATTTATCCTATGTGAGTTGGTTAATGAAGTATTTCGGTTAATTAGTAATTGGTGAGAAAGGACACAGATAATTTTTCGGTTTGAGAAAGGTATTGATTAGTTATTGTGTGAGGACATAGCGATTTCAACCTATGTGATTAATTAGACTAAGAGCTGTATTCAATGAGTAGATGATAATAATGGACACAGTTGAATATGATCCTGTGTGATAATCTCTTGATGTAGTGTTGACTAAATTGATTTGTTTTGTGTTTTTCTTGCATGTCGTTGATCACTGTTTGTTTCAGTCTGGACGTTTCTTTGGATCTATAAGACATTATAGACCAATGAAACGTGGGGCATATGTGATACAACAACACAGTGACCAACGGTGCTTTCCAGTCATGTGTGCGTACAGGGTGGTATATAAAACGATGCTTTATGTATTTTTCCTCATTATTTGTATTTTTTTGTAATTTATTGTGTATTTGTATATTTTGTTTCTGTGATATATTTGCATTGTCCTGCTAATTTCCATATATGTCAAAAATATTGTAAATGTAGTAGACACGCTGGGTTAGCAAGGGCTTTGCTATTGTATAGAATCATCTTTGAGTATGGAGTTTTTTATCGCTGGTAGCGCAGAGGCGCACAGCGAGAAGGAGTCGTTGTTGAGAAGTAGCGGCGGACAGACGCATTGTGTGCTCAGTGGTGTACGGAAAATGTACGTGGATTGGCACTAGTGGAGGAGACGGCGAAGAGGCAATATTATTTATTCATGCGGCCACAGCTCAAATAATTAATAAATGCATCAAGAGGAATGCGGGGGGCCGTAAATTGTAATTAACATTCCTCGCCAAGAAGAGCCTGTGTTTGCCAATTGTTAAGTGCCAACAGTCTTCAATCAGCAGCACCACGCCGCACATCAAATTCAGTAAGATCTGTCCAATTTGCCTTAGCATGTACAGCTAACCAGCGTATTAGTGATGATTGTTCAATAGCGAACACTCTTACTTGTGAACCTGTGTTTAAAAATCATTACCCATAGTCATTGTCCAGACAGGTTCCTTCCTCATCCATTGTTTTTCCGAGGATATTCACAAAGTTATAGAAAACTAAAAATCAGAGTCATTAAAGACAATGTGACAGTCGTTAATAAAAAAAATGTGTTCAGAAAAGTTTTACTAAACGTAGCTTATGCCAGTGTTGCTGATCAATAGGTTTACTAAGTTGAACGAAACTGCTAGATTAACTTTCAATTTCAAAAGATATTTCAATAACAGTGTAAAAGGTTAATTGTTTTCCACTGCATATTATTTCGAGGTAAAGTTTGTTTTAACTTGCAAGTACTGACTAGTGAGAATAGTAATTGTTTACAAGTGTTTGAATGCTAATAATTCCTGGTTAAAGATAGAGTAAAAGTTAATCAGAAGGTTAAATGGTTCTTTTCTAAATATTCAGTGTTAGCACGACAAGTCATTAATTAATTTTTTGAGCTGGCCATTAGTATAGTTAATAGTTCAGTTACAACTTGATTATTGATAAAGCGCATGGCATACTCACTGCAGAATAAGTTCTGGTACTTATATAAACAATTAATTATTTGAAGCTGTAAATAGTAAGTATTAAGGTGAGCGTTTTGCATGATTTGCTATACGTTGCATTTGCGCGGCTATGGCTTGCATTTCGCTGTCTTACAATGAACCCTGTGTTAGTAAACTATTTCTCAGTAATTAGTATATTTTCAGTGTCTTTGTACCGGATTTGATGCACATACTGATTCACGGCCCACCCAAATTTTACGTAATTTTTCACGTTTGTTAATTAATTCTGCTATTATTGACATTCCACCAAATTATTTGCTCGTACAACGAGCTGGCGACCGTAAATCAATAATTTTTCACTTTTTCCAAATTAATCCCTGTGTTCCGTTTGTTCCGCATTTTATCATTTAAACTTTAATAATTTTATTCCAAATTTTACCTTCCACTTTCTTTATTCTTATCGATCGTTGTTGTCTACCAAAGGTGCAGCAACGTTCCGGTTATAGCCTCCACTACATCATCGGCCTCATTACCGATAGCTTTTCCAACAAATTTAGATAATTAGGCACACGGGTCATTTTTCTAATTATCATATTCTTACCGGTGGTGTAGGACGGGTAGGGTTATAAGGTTACCTGCACATTTGCATTGGCAGTTAATTCACCATCCCACAGATTCAGCTGAGAATTTCATTGAATTTGTAGAAAAGATAGACCAGGGTTTAGTTATGGAACGACAGCTCAGGGGAACACAGCATGTGAACCACAATGAAAACAGAGGCAGTAGAAATGTTGGTCATAACCAGGGAAACCACAATAGAGAGAGGAATTTAAATGAAAATTGGAGAGGTAACAATAACAGAGGAGACAACTGGGATAATAGAAGCCAGAGGGAAACATGGGAAAATGATAGGAGAAATCAAAGGCAGGAAGGTGGAAATAGGAATGGGGATAACAGTAGGAGAGAAAATCTGAGACAGAATCAGGGAAACTAAGATTTGTTCCAAATGAGGTCCGTTTTGGGACAAGGAGCTATTCTAATAACAGGACCAGCAGATGGGATAGCAGGGGATCAAATGACCATAATTACAGTAGGAATAGAGATGGGGAGAGAAGGGAGGAAAAACTATGTCACATGGACAGAGATGATGACAGGAAAGAGGAAGTAGGAGTTCACAAGGGCAAGGATAAAGAAAAGAGGGAAGAACACATAAATAGAGTAAACAAGGAAAGGGAGAAAAGAGAGGAACGTATGTGTCAGATGGATGCTGTTATAGGTAGTGAGGAAATTTTTGGGGATTGGTTTTTGCAACATGACAAGAGAAATGCAAACAGGAGGAGGAATGATAGAACCAAGGACAATAAAGAAGAGTATGATGTGGGAAGTTTATTTGATAACAACATTAAAGAGGATAAAAACAGTGTTGGGTTAGCCATAATTTTGAATAGGTCAGAGGCACAAGTGTTGACTGAATGTGAAAGTATGAATGTAAATATTGATGATACTCTAGCCAGCATAGATGTTGTGGAATTTATGAATGAGAGTGAATGTTTTTCTAAATTAAATGTAAATAAATGTGGTCCAGTAGAGACAATAAATGACAATGGACCTACTGTAAATGAAGGCCAAGTTGGCAGTGTAGATGCGCAAACCAGAAATTTAATTGGGAAAAGAAACTGGATTAGGAAATGGGTACCAGATGATTGGCTATTGCACAAATATGATTACTTGGACAGACTAGGCAAACAATATAATAGGGACCAGACTTATTACAATGTGTTGAAAGAGTTTGGGAACAATGAGCATGATCAATTAAGGGGATTAGGCATGTGTACCCTAGATCATGATGAGATAAGTGAGGGACAGAGAGTTGTACAGCAGGGGTTAGGTGATGATGAGAAGATAATACAAGTTTTTATGATTCATAATAATGAACAGTGTCATGAAATGGATATTGATGGGTTAAAGTCAGGTTGGGTTAATAAAGAAGTACATGAGTGTGGGCAAGATGATTGGATCCAATTCCTCAAACATTTAAAAACAGTAGAGCCAGTGGCATGGGAAAAAGAAAATTATGCTTTTGCAAGAAAAATAGGGGTGTTAAATGCAGGGAACTCAGAATTTGAAATAATCATTGAGGAGCTGTTTATTCAACATTTGTTGGTGATGAAAGGTCTATGTTTAAATCTAGTGTTAGGAAGTGATTTTCTGTGCAAATATGAAGCTCAGTTGGAATATAAGGATAAAGTGCTAGAATTAAGTCTGGAGGGATGCATGAAGAGGGTGAAATTCAAAAATGTTGTAACTGATAAAGATTTAATGGCATGTTTACACATGTAATTGCCATAAACCAGTGTAAATTATGAAATATGAGATTCAATGCATTGTAGATAGTAGGTTAAGAATTTGTGTATATTTGTTCTGTGGTCTGTGTTAGTATCTACTTGTGTGTTTAGATTTAAGCATTGGGGTCAAGTTTACAAGCGTTCTTGGTAAATGTTTTTCTTTTGTTGTTTGTGTTAAAACATGTGCTTGTATCAGATTTGCAGTTCAACAGTGGTACATGAGGTAGCTATGTATGTATGTATGCCAACACCAAAGGAGAGAGGAAGTGGGAGTGTACTGTTTATGTGTGTGTATATGTGAGCAGGGCTGGATATGTGATGTGAGTTGTGGGGTGACTCGGAGAATGAGAAAGTGGTGGACATTGATGCAGGCAGTGTGGTCTGTGGCTTAGATAAATTGTGATGAAAATGTTAGCTGACAGTGTTGTATATGTGGGTGTGACTGACCATATGGGTCAGAAGTGAGGAATGTATGTTTGTTGTGGCTGTTTTGGCTAAAGATGGGTGGGATTGAGAAATGTTTCAATGGGAGAAAGTGTCTGCTCTTTAATGTCTGTCTCTTTGAGTGTTTGGTAGGTAACATGTCTAATAGGAAATGCTCTGTATTGTTATATTAAACTTATTCTGAAAACACATTTTGGTTTCTTTAATGGTGCTCAACTGTTGACTGAACAATTTCTGCAACAACAGTTGACGAGAACTATTTTTCTGTCTGGCCTGAGTATCAATAGGGTTTGGTGATACTTTATTTAAAAAATGTAGATGTTTTGTGAGAAACTAATTTTGAAATTAGAGTTTAAACTTAGATATTTTATTGTGGGGAGTACTTGTGGAAAGCACATGAGGCTGATGACAGGGATCCAAATTTAATCTCACACCAGCAAAAATAATTTTTTTGGTGCGAGGGGGTAGGATTTGCATTTATGTTTGTAATTGTCATTGTGATGGAAGAGAAAATTCTCTATGATAACATTCTTTTGGTAGTATTATTTGAGCCTTAAGATATATTTGACATAGGCAGGTTGTTTTTTTATTTGATGGAGTAATACTCCAAGTAGGCCACATATTCTCTTGTCTGTTTCATCTGAAGCTATGGCTGATGAGAGTGCAGGCATGGTGGTTTGGGTTAATCTGATAATGACTAACACCAGCCACTTTCAGTTCTTAATTCTGTTGATTTACATGTTACTGTACATGTCTCAATGTTTAGATTCAATTGCACCAAGTCTGGATGGCAGGGGGGTGGGATACAAATCCAACCGAATCCTGGTGTCCAGACAAACTTTTGTCTATGTTGACTCATGAGTGCCTTCTGCTCTTCCTGTTCCATGTATGGTGCATATGACGTGTGTGAACAAGAACGCTTGATCCAGTGCCATGAATCTAAGCTGCAACAGCATGTTGGTTGAAGTGACGGAGACATAGGACCGTACACCATGGACCAGAGTTGCTGCAACGATGACTATGGGGTTCTCAGTGTCAAAGTGGTGAGAGATTTCCTTCAAACAAGTGAAGTGTACACCGTCAAAGGTTTTATAGTGACAATTCTAGTTTTTCCATATAGGACAAGGTTCTCTAAAGACTAAAGTTTAATAATATTATAAATTTGGTGCCAATTCTGTATATAAACAACAGGCACACTTAAAATTCATGGATGTAATTAGTTATAAGGATCCTTTTCTTAAAAATATGCACACACTACAAGTGGTCTTAATGGTACAAATATTGGGAAATTATCTCACTGCCCTGTTTATTTTTTATTTATCTATTAATTTATTTTTTGCATTAGTTGAGGTCATAATTGGCATAGTGTTTGAGCCAATCCGATTCAATAATTTTGTAATTTAAAAATTTTGCTCATTTGAATGTATTAATTTTGGTGCTACTTGCGCCATCCTGCACATGGTTTGGATGCCGCAAGTGGGGGTATTGTGAGATTACCGCCCAATAGAAATACTGGTAATTAATAGCATTTGATAATTAAACAGTATAAAGTTCACTGCAAACATTGACCGTGCCAATGCACTAAATGTTACACAATTTTAATCTTATTAATTATGGTAGCAATGTATGTACACAGTTGGATGACAACATTTATATTTAGGCCATAGGTAGAAATTCTCCACGTTGAGATTTGCTGTGTGCTTGTAGCTGACGGGAGGCCAGCGACCAGGCCGATGTTGGTGGCTTGTTCCAACTTAGGATTTTACAGTTCGTTTCCGGTGAGGGGAGAGAGGGACAATGGCGAGTGCCAGGCACAGTGCAGTGCACAAATATTGTAATACTACTGGCATTTGAAGTAATACGATGCAGTTAGGAACCTTTAAGGCCCTCATTACAAAATAGCCTGTTGATAAATAAACAATACATTAGCTGATATAGTCACATCTAACGTAATATGTTTAATTGACAATGAAAAGTAATAAATTACCAACGAAGACAAGACAGTTACACAACTAGCATGGCAATGTTTGTTTATAAAAATAATATATTAACTATTTCTCATTTTATTTTCAATTAATCTTGTGTATTTTATCTTGAAGTATTCAGTTAAATCACTTATCTGTGGTATAAGAAATTGCACGATTATGATAAACAGTACAAAGGATGTTTATACTAATATAAAAACGTAAGAAAATATTTGTTTAATGTATAGTGTAATTATTTTGATTTTAAGTAAAGTTTTAGAAATGTATTGGCTGAGCGCTGTACGTTGGCAAATCGGTTAGAACAGCTCGCATGCGGAAGTTGATGACGTAGGGGAAAAAACCCGGCAGTTGAGTTTTGGCGCGCGCGCGCGAGGGCAGGAAGTGAGGACTCCAGGGCATGTGGTGTGGCTGGTCGGGCGGCGTCGCTCTGCCTCAGTCGGCATGTGGATCTCGAGGTGGTGACTTGAGTTTTGTGTGTGGCAATCGCCACGTGTGGTTGCTCGTCGTAGACTGCACCAAGTTAAATCGAGAGCTACTGTGTGTTTGTGAATATTTAGTCGGTGCAACAAGGTGTGCATCGCATTAAATTAAAGTGACTGTGATTTGTTAATGTAACACGTGTCGTCGCATAGGCATGAACATAAACGGTGTTTGTGACAGCCACGTGATGTGAAATCAATTCGTGACAAATATTCATTTTGTCTGGGGGCTCACGAGCTATAACTTTATTTGGTACATTTACCGACGTACAGACGCGACAGCCACAGGGTTCAAGTATTGTGAAATAAACAACATAAAGTGAACTTTCACGTGTTTTCAAAAATAGTAGTTGTACACCCTTTTCTCTCATGAACTTGAATTTATTATGAATTTGTTTGGTTAATCATATGCAGGGAAGGAAAGCTGCGAACGTGTGATATCATCCCCTAGAAAACGAGTCAAACAGTCGCAATAACAGTTCCAGTGTTTTTGCATGTTTAGGAATTTGATTCGCAGCTGGTGGTTGTGAGTTTCAAAAATTAATCTTTCCCTATTTTAAACTCTCACCCCCACCTTCACCCTCGCACCACACACTTCCCTCCAACGCTACATTCACAATTCCTTGATGTCTAAGAATGTGTCCTACCAATCTATCCCTTCTTTTAGTCAAGGTATGCCAGAAATTTCTTTTCTCCCCAATTCTGTTCAGTACCTCCTCATTAGTTACGCGATCCACCCCCCTAATCTTTAGCATTCTTCTGTAGCACCACACATCAAAAGCCTCAATCCTCTTCTTGTCTGCACTGTTTATCGTCCATGTTTTACTCCCATACAAGGCAACACTCCACACAAATTCCTTCATAAAGGACATCCTTAGACTTAAATCAATATTCGATGTTAACAAATTTCTCTTTTTCATGAACGCTTTTCTACCCATTGCCATTCTGCATTTAATATCGTCTGTACTGCGACCATCATTTGTTATTTTACTGCCCAAGTAACAAAATTCATCTACCTTCTTTATTGTTTCGTTACCTAATCTAATTCCTTCAGCATCACCTGATTTTCTTAGGCTGCATCCCATTATCCTAGTTTTGCTCTTGTTAATGTTCATCTTATATGCATCTTTCAGCACACTGTCCATTCCGTTCAATTGCTCTTCCAGGTCCTTTGCTGTCTCTGACAGAATTACTATGTCGTCGGCAAAACGTAATGTTTTTAATTCTTCCCCCTGAACTTTAATTCCTTCTCCAAATTTCTCCTTGGTTTCCTTTATAGCTTGCTCAATGTACGAATTGAATAACATTGGAGAAAGGCTACAACCCTGTCTTACTCCCTTTCCAACCACTGCATCCCTTTCATGCCCTTCAACTCTGACAACCGCTCTCTGGTTTTTGTACAAGTTGGAAATAACCTTACGCTCCCTATATTTTATTCCTGCTTGCTTCAGAACTTGAAAGAGTTTATTCCAATCAACATTGTCAAAAGTCTTCCCCAAATCTACAAAAGCTAGAAATGTAGGTTTGCCTTTTCTTAATCTATATTCTAGGATAAGCCGTAAAGTGGGTATTGCCTCCCGTGTTCCTACATTTCTCCCGAACCCAAACTGATCTTCCCTGAGGTCGACTTCTACCAGCTTTTCCATCCTCCTGTAAATAATTCGTGTTAATATTTTGCAACCATGACTTATTAAACTGATGGTTATGTAGTTTTCACACCTGTCTGCACTTGCTTTCTTTGGAATGAGGATTATAACATTTTTCTTAAAGCCTGAGGGTACTTCGCCTGTCTCATACATCTTACACACCAGATGAAACAATTTTGTCATGGCTCGTTCTCCCAGAGACTTCAGTAGCTCTGAGAAAATATCATCTACTCCAAGGGCCTCGTTTCGACTTAGGCCTTTCAGTGCTCTGTCAAATTCATCTCTCAGTATAGTATCTCCTATTTCATCCTCATCTACTTCTTCTTCCCTTTCTAAAATATTGCCGTTAAGTTCATTTTCTTCATAGAGCCTCTCTATATACTCTTTCCACCTTTTAGCTTTCCCTTCTTTGTTGAGTACTGGTTTTCCATCAGTGTCCTTGATATTCATGGAGCTGTTTTTCTTATCTCCAAATGTTTATTTTATTTTCCTGTAGGCTGTATCTATTTTTAACCTATTTATACATTTTTCTACATCAATGAAAGTGTAATTAATACTAATAATGAGCTAAATTTAATTCATGCAGCAAATATAATTAAGTCTTTTGAATCTTCCAGTTATGCTAAACCGTACTTGATTGTCAGTATTGTGTTCTTTGTGGTTTTATTAACGTTTCTTCTGTGTACAGCATACGTAATGTACGAAATTGTTGTCTTGAAAACCCGCTCGTCGGTATCAATCGAGACTGCTTCTGCAGCCGAGTAAATATTAAAGAGCTCTCTTACGCCGCCTTTGGCGAAGTGAATTCGTAACGCCTAGGAGGTCGTCTCGAGGTACCTCTGGTGGCTCGTTTTTGTGGGAGAGAGTGATGTAAAAGGCGCTGTTGTAGCGGCGAGCGAAAGTAGTCCAGGGGCGTCTGGGTCCACTTATCGTGGAATGCTGACTGACTGCTACCCGAGTACGTGCTTCCTCGGCCACCTCACGTCTTAGAACGCGCTTTGAGAAACGCGCCGTTAACAGTCGCGTGCGGAATAACTTCTCACTCCATAATGTAGTCTTTACGAAATGCCGCATCGTTTGATCATAGACGTCATACAGTTATGACGAGTTTACTCGGCGTGCGCACTATTTGTAATAACTTTGTTAAACAAAAATGGTAAAACGCACTTCTTCATGTTCGCGTATTTCTCCACTATCCGGACCCACACGCCTACGCATCCTGTTATCAATGGTACAGCAAGAACACATCGTCTCCCCCTTATATGTCGATAATTATTACACATCAATGCCGCTGATGCATTATTTGTATGGAAGAGGCATTTTACCTGAAGGAACTGTTACAAATGTTCAAATGTTTGTAGAGCTTATGGGACTTAACTACGGGTTCATCAGTCCCTAAACTTACAAACTACTTATGAACTACCTTATACTAATGTTTATGTTGGTGTGACTACTAACAAATTGGCTAGCGGATGAATGGGCACAGACGGACTGTTCGCCTGGGGGATACCTAATACCCTGTGGCAGAACATGCCCTCCAGCATAACTCCAGGGACCTGGGCACGTGTTACACCACACGAGCCATTTGGATACTACCAACAAACACCAGTCCCTCAGAGCTACGGAGGTGGGAACTTGCCCTCCAACATATCCTCCCGCCACCCCCTGGCCTAAATCTACGCTAACCCCTCCCCTTCCTCCATCCTCAGCTCACCTATTCATTATCCCTTCCTTACCTCTCTCTCTCTCTCTCTCTCTCTCTCTCTCTCTCTCTCTTTCTCTCTCCCCCACCCTCTCCCTCTCTCCCTCCCGCTCTGGCTCTGTCTCTCTCTCTCTCTCTCTCTCTCTCTCTCTCTCTCTCTCTCTCTCTCTCTCTCTCTCTCTCTCCATGTGTGTGTGTGTGTGTGTGTGTGTGTGTGTGTGTGTCCATCTTTCCCTGTTAATGAAAAACGTTTTAGACAACCCCCCGCCCCTCCTACACCACTCAGCATCATTCAGTTCACTCATCTTCTCTTTACTACTTGATCTTTCCTCTTTGGTTATATATATCCTCTCTGGCTTGGATTAAATTAGATTAGATTAATACTCGTTCCTTAGATCATGTATACGACATTTCGTAATGATGTGGAACGTGTCAGTTTAGTAAATTTTGTCTATACTTGACAATCTATATTTTAAGAATTTTTTTATTTTTTTTTAATTTTTTTAAGTTTTATCTAAAAATTCAACTACTTTGTAAAAGGAGTTGCCATTTAGAAATTCCTTAAATTTATTTTTAAATACTAGTTGGCTATCTGTCAAACTTTTGATGCTACTTGGTAAGTGACCAAAGACTTTTGTGGCAGCATAATTCACCCCTTTTTGAGCCAAAGTTAGATTTAACCTTGAATAGTGAATATCATCCTTTCTCCTAGTGTTGTAGCTATGCACACTGCTATTACTTTTGAACTGGGTCGGATTGTTAATAACAAATTTCATGAGTGAATATATATATTGTGAAGCTACAGTGAGTATCCCTAGATCCCTAAATAAATGTCTGCAGGATGCTCTTGGGTGGGCTCCAGCAATTATTCTGATTACACGCTTTTGTGGAATGAATACTTTTTTACTCAATGTTGAATTGCCCCAGAATATGATCCCATATGAAAGCAGTGAATGAAAATAGGCGTAGTAAGCTAATTTACTGAGATTTATATCACCAAATTTTGCAATGACTCTGATAGCATAAGTAGCTGAACTCAGACGTTATGGAGATCTTCAATATATTTCTTCCAATTCAGTCCCTCGTCAATGCAAACACCTAAAAATTTTGAATATTCTACCTTATCTACAGATTTATGTTCAAAGTCTAAATTTATTAATGGTGTCATGCCATTTACTGTATGAAACTGTATATACTGGGTTTTATCAATGTTTAATGAGAGTCCATTTGTAGAGAACCACTTAATGACTTTCTGGAAGATATCATTTACAATTTCATCAGTTAATTCTTGTTTGTCAGGTGTGATAGCTATACTTGTATCATCAGCAAAAAGTACTAGCTTAGCATCTTCGTGTATGTAGAATGGCAAGTCATTAATATATATTAAGAACAGCAAAGGACCCAAGACCGAACCTTGTGGGACCCCATTTTTTATAACTACCCAGTTAGAAGAATTAATTGTCTCATCTACATCATGTGAGCTGCTTATTTCAACTTTCTGCACTCTTCCAGTTAAGTATGATTTAAACCATTTGTACACTGTCCCACTCATACTACAATACTTAAGCTTATCTAGAAGAATCCCATGATTTACACAATCAAAAGCCTTTGAAAGATCACAAAAAATCCCTACTGGTGATGTCCGGTTATTCAAAGCATTTAATATTTCATCAGTAAAGGTATATATAGCATTTTCAGTTGAAAAGCTTTTTTGAAAACCAAACTGACATTTTGTTAGAACTTTATTTATACTAATATGTGAAGCAACTCGAGAATACATAACTTTTTCAAAAATCTTTGATAAAGCTGTCAGAAGTGAGATGGGCCGGTAGTTGTTGACATCGTATGTATCCTCTTTTTTATGCAAAGGTTTAACGATAGCATATTTCAGTCTATCTGGGAAAATACCCTGCTTTAATGAGCTATTACAAATATGACTGAGAATCCTACTTATCTCCTGGGAACAAGTTTTTATTACCCTGCTGGAAATGCCATCAATTCCATATTATTTTCCTAATTTCTGAAGGTGAGGTGGGTGGAATTTCAATTGTATCAAATTGTGTGGGTATGGCCTCTTCCATTAACTGCCTTGCTCCCTCTAATGAACATTTAGATCCTATTTTCTCCACAACATTTAAAAAGTAATCATTAAAAATGTTTTCAACTTCTGACTTTTTGTTAATAAAGTTTTCATTTGTTTTGATGGTAATACCCTCTTCCTCTGCTCTTGGTTGCCCTGTGTCCCTTTTAATAATACTCCAAATTTTTATAATTTTATTATCAGAGGAGCTAATCTCAGACATGATGCACATGCTTCTTGATTTTTTAATAACTTTTCTTAATGTAGCACAGTAGCTTTTATAATATTTTATTGTTTCTGGGTTATTACTCTTTCTTGCGGACAGATATAGTTCCCTTTTTCGGTTACACGATATTTTTCTTCCTTTAGTAAGCCATGGTTTTTCGCATGGTTTCTTAGAATTAAATTTTACTAATTTCTTGGGGAAACAGATATCAAATACCCTTACAAATGTATAGTGAAATAAATTATATTTTAAATTAACATCAAGTCCCTTGTAAACCTCATCCCAGTCTAACTGCTGTAGACTTTCTTTGAAATTTTTAGTTGTTAAGTCATGAATCGAGCGCACAATTCTGGTGGACAGTTTCGAATTACTGAACGGAGCTATTTCATATACTGTTACTAGCTGTGCATCATGATCCGAAAGAACATTCTCAATGGAACAAGCATTTATGTTGTTAAACTTATCTTGGACTATAAAAAAGTTATCTATCAATGTACTGCTGTCCTTTACTACCCGAGTAGGAAAATCAATAACGGATGTCAGATTGAATGAGCCAAGTAAGACTTCCAGGTCTTTCTTCCTATTACACTCTTTCAGTGAATCTACATTGAAATCACCACAAATAATAATTTGCTTCCCCCTATCTGACAGATAGCACAACAAGGCATCCAAGTTTTCCAGAAATAACTGATAGTTCCCTGAAGGGGACCTATATATTGTTACAATATAAGATAATCATCATTAAGTTTAAGCTGGCAGGCACATGCTTCAATATGCTGCTCTACACAAAACTTTTTTGTTTCTAAGTTTTTTACACTGTGATAGCTTTTGGCATATATGGCAACTCCTCCCCTTATCTTATTATCTCTACTTACATTTGAGACTAATTCATATCCACTGACATTCACATTTTCCATACCGGTGACAATGTGATGCTCAGACAGGCATAGTATATCTATTACATTATCAGTTTCTATACCATCTAAACAAACTAAAAGCTCATCTATTTTATTCTTTAGTCCCCCAATATTCTGGTGAAAAATGCTAACATTATTTTTTACTTTACTTTTCTGAGATATATTTGATTTTTCAACATTTTTAGCACCTGCCTGCCTGAGCTTCTCACTGGACACTGATCTTAGCCTAAAAATGAATCTCATGAATTGCAGTGTCCCCCCTTAAGGATTTTGTTATCAACCCAGCTAGTTTCCCCTTCCCTTTCCTATTGAGATGCAGGCCATGTCTAGTGAAATCCCACCTATCAATAGCATCAACAGGAACCAAACCTATGTCCGACAGAGTGGCCGCCCTAAGTAGTTGATCAATCTCCATATTGACTCTTCTGACGGAGCGGTTCAATTGGGGTTGTTCATGCCACATGAAAGCAGGCAACAGTCCAACATTTGTCTGGGTCATTGCAGAAGCTATTTTAACCAGGTCACACTCAATATTGTAGCCTTGATCCCTATCAATGCTGTTTCCCACCCCACCCACTATAACAACATGATCCTGTTTTGTGAAACCCTTACACAAGGAACCTATATCCTCTACCACCTGGCTTAGACCTGCACTGGGCTTGAAAATGTTTGTGACCTGGTACCTGCCACCTAGTTTTTCCTGTAAAATCTGGCCCACACCTCTTCCATGACTACTTCCTAACAACAGAACTTTCCTCCTACTATCAACTTTTTTTGAAACCGTTGGTTTCCTTGTGAAAGTCTGTTGCTTCCTAACTGCACCTACTTCTAAAGGAGCCTCTTCCTCACTTGACTGTGGTAGCAAGGCAAATCCGTTGTTTGTGCCAATTGTGAAGCTGTCAGGAACTATACTCTCTCTGTGGCCCCTGTTCCCTGCTACCACTTCCCACCCCTGCTCACCCTTCTCCCCCCTGAACCTCGTAAGTTCCTCCCTAGCACTATCCAGTTCAGCCTGAAGGGCCCTAATCTTCCCTTCCCGTTCAGCTATTTTTCTGTCCCTTGACAGATTGTTACTACGTGGTATCGACAATATATATTAACTAAAGATACAAAGGGTTACTAGATTTGCTTAAGACACTAAAATACGTGTAAGCTGTTAGTAAATGCACTTAAAATTGCGGTATAACACTAAATTTTCACATTCGCGAATTTGGCCTTTGAATGTACACAAAACAACTTTTCGCGATTACTGAGACAATGCGCGAAAAAAGAAAAGAACCTTTAATGGTGAGCTTGAAGACGATACTAATAAACGTATTTAGTTAGTTAACTGTGTTAAATGCACTTAAAATTACGGAGAAACGCTAAATATGCACACTCGGAATTTAGGCCTAACAAGGACGTATGTAAACAAATCGTACTTTTAGTGATTACTGGATAAATACGTGAATAAAAGAAAAACCGTTAGTGGTAAGCTTTAAGAGCACGCTAATAAATGTTTTTAGCTACTTATAGTGTTAAACTACGCTTTATTTCTACTTAAATTACTTATCTTTTCCGATCGCACTGACACCGCACGTTTTGCCTTGTGCGGGGCAATTACATGGCTCAGTGCGAACATGCAGTATCTCTGACGTCCACACTCCCGAAACACCACCTTCATGACCTAGGCCGTGAATTACCTTTCCCTTCCGTTCACATCCTTTCTTCTCCCCTTCTCTCCCACCTGATGAAGGAACTGTGTTCCGAAAGCTTGTCCTTTTTGTCCCATTTTTACTGTTTCTTCATTTGTGTAACTATCGGCGGTACAGCACAAAGGTAAGTACTGGCCAGCCAATCCATCTCGTTTGAACATAATCTACCTTTTACTAAAGACGACACAATACCCCGAGGGGGTATTCGGACTCCCGACCGTAGCGGCCGTGCAGACTATGACTTGCGCGCCGCAGACCGCTCGACCACTGCGGCCAGCTATGTAGGAAGGAACATGTTCTTGTACCACGTCCAAAAATTATGCAAGTTTATAATAAGCATATAGGAGAAGTGGATCTTCTAGTCAGCCTCAGTGGTAGATACAGAATCATTACGCAGAGTAAGAAGTGGTACTTTACAATATTTACTATCTTCCTGATAAAGGTATTATAAACAGCTGGATTTTATTCCGCAGAGTAAACAGTATCCGTAACCCATTGTCTCTAGCTAAGGAGCTCCAGTTAGATAATTTTAGGATTGAACTGGCTGAAACTTTGCTCTACATTCTTTTCAGTTCTACACCATAAAGCGGTAGGCCAAGTTCTAGCCGCGGTGGAGTAGCCGAGCGGTCTAAACCACCTCGCTGCGGAGCGCGCGGTTGCTCGCCGTGGAGGTTCGAGTCCTCCCTGGGGCATGGGTGTGTGTTTTTTTTCCGTAGGTTAGTTTACCTAGGTTTAAGTAAGCTACAGACTGATGACCATGCAGTTTGGTCCGATAGCTTTACAAACATTTGAACATTTCTATACAAAACCCACCAGGAAAGAAGAAGAAGACGGATTCACACTTTCCAATTAAAAAATGTCAGATTTGATCAGATCGAACACTGCCCTGTTTATTCAGATAACACACAGGGGTGCAAAAATGAAAATTTCAATGGTTATACCATTATTAAATGGGGAAAATGAAATGTGGAGCTCTGTCTTAACAAGTACAATAACTGTTTCACTAAACATCATGTACTGCAATTTTAAATTTCTCAGATTTATTTCACAGAAATATTCTGCTTTAAATACCACTGAGATCAATAATATTAAATTAAAATTCATAATCAAATACCTCAATACATTTTTGTTTCATAAAACATATTTGATAATTAATTTTCCTGTTTGACTCATTGTTGTAAAGTTTTCGATTATTGGACGGTCAGTTATATCTGAATACATGATGCTGCCAAATGGCACAAGTAATAATAATGACTTTCACTTTTTAAAACTAGTTATAATTTTTTTCTATATTTTCCCCTCATTCGTGGACATTTTCTACCAGATATATATTTTGTGCTAGAATAAAACATCATGGAATTCATGTTAGGGAATTTGGATGCGTACATCATTCACTGGAATTGTCGAGAATGTTCTTCAACTCATTCGTGAACAACTATGGCCCAGTAAAATGACTCATTGACTGCCATACAAATTCCGTCGATCTTTGGGCCTGTATTGTTCCAAATTGTGTCCAAGAAGTCAGTTAATGATAGATTCAGTTAGCCGCGGCGAAGCGGCCGAGCACATTGATGTGCTTTGCTACGATGAGCGAGGCCGTTTCCCATCGGCGGTTCGAATCCTCCCTCGGGCATGGATGTTTGTGCCGTCTTTAGTATAAGCTAGTTCATAAGTAGTTAGTACCTTTAGGGACTGATGACCCTGTAGTCCCTTGAGCTCTACAAACTGTTGAACATTTTTTGGCCCACTTTAGGTTACGGACTAAAAGTGGGCCTTTGCGATCGTTTTTTGACAGCTCGAAATTTAAATGAAAATTACGACTTAACCATTCATATGACACGAAAATTGAATAACCTAAGCAGCAGCCTTTTCAGTAGTTACAGGGGCAACAGTCTGGATGATTGACTGAGCTGGCCTTGTAACATCAGCTAATGTGGCTATGCCACACAGCTACTGCGAACGGCTGAAAGCAAGGGGAAACTACAGCCGTTATTTTTCCCGAGGACATGCAGCTCTACTGTGTGAACATATGATGATGGCATCCTCTCGGGTAAAATATTCCGGAGGTAAAATAGTCCCCCATTCGGATCTCCGGGCGGGGACTACTCAGGAGGATGTGATCATCAGGAAAGACAATACTGGCATTCTACGGGTCGGAGCGTGGAATGTTAGATCCCTTAATCGAGTAGGAAAATTAGAAAATTTAAAAAGGGAAATGGATAGGTTGAAGTTAGATATAGTGGGGATTAGTGAAGTTCGGTGGCAGGATGAACAGGATTTCTGGTCAGGCGAGTACAGGATTATAAATACAAAATCAGTTGGGGGTATCACAGGAGTAGGATTGATAATGAATAAGAAAATAGGAATGCGGGTAAACTACTATGACCAGCACAGCGATCGCATTATCATTGTCAAGATAGATACGAAGCCAACACCGACAACAGTAGTACAGGTTTATATGCCAACTAGCTCTGCCGATGATGAGGAGATCGAAGAAATATATGCTAAAGGAAATTATTCAGACAATTAAGGGAGAGGAAAACTTAATTGTTATGGGAGACTGGAATTCGGTACTAGGACAAGGAAGGGAAGGGAAGATAGTGGGTGAATATGGTCTGGGCAAAAGGAATGAAAGAGGAAACCGCCTGGTAGAATTTTGCACGGAACATAATTTAGTTATAACAAACACCTGGTTTAAGAATCACAAAAGAAGGTTGTATACGTGGAAGAGACCAGGAGACACCGGGAGATACCAGATAGATTTTATAATGGTAAGACATAGATTTCGGAACCAGGTTTTGAAGTGTAGGACATACCCAGGGGCAGACATAGACTCTGACCATAACTTGTTGGTTATGAACTGTAGGCTGAAACTGAAGAAACTACAGAAAGGTAGGAATATAAGGAGATGGGACCTAGATAAATTGAAGGAACCTGAAGTTCTTAAGAATTTCAGAGGGAGCTTCAGGCAACAGTTGACAGAAACAGGGGAAAATAAAACAGTTGAGGAGGAATGGGTAAAATTGAGAGATGAAATAGTGAAGGCAGCAGAGGACAAAATAGGTAGGAAGGCAAGACCTACAAAGAATCCTTGGATATCACAGGAGATACTAAATTTAATCGATGAAAGGAGAAAGTATAAAAATGCAGTAAATGAAACAGGCAAAATGGAGTACAGACGACTAAGAAATGAGATTGACAAGAAGTGCAAAATGGCTAAGCAGGAATGGCTAGAAGGCAAATGCAAGGATGTAGAAGAATGTATAAATAGGGGAAAAATAGATACAGCCTACCGGAAAATAAAAGAAACATTTGGCGATAAGAAAAACAGCTCTATGAATATCAAGGACACTGATGGAAAACCAGTTCTCAGCAAAGAAGGGAAAGCTGAAAGGTGGGAAGAGTATATAGAGGGGCTCTACAAAGGAAATGAACTTCGAGACAATATTGTAGGAAGGGAAGAGGATGTAGATGAAGATGAAATAGGAGATACTATACTGAGAGATGAATTTGACAGAGCACTGAAAGATCTAAGTCGAAACAAGGCCCCTGGTGTAGATGATATCCCGTCAGAGTTACTGAAGTCTCTGGGAGAACCAGCCATGACAAAATTGTTTCACATTGTGTGTAAGATGTATGAGACAGGCGAAGTACCCTCAGACTTTAAGAAAAATGTTATAATCCCCATTCCAAAGAAAGCGGGTGCAGACAGGTGTGAAAACTACAGAACCATCAGTTTAATAAGTCATGGTTGCAAAATATTAACACGAATTATATACAGAAGGATGGAAAAGCTGGTAGAAGCAGACCTCGGGGAATATCAGTTTGGGTTCAGGAGAAATGTAGGAACACGGGAGGCAATACTCACTTTACGGCTTATCCTAGAAGATAGATTAAGAAAAGGCAAACCAACATTTCTAGCTTTTGTAGATTTGGAGAAGGCTTTTGACAATGTTGATTGGAATAAACTCTTTCAAGTTCTGAAGCAAGCAGGAGTAAAATATAGGGAGCGTAAGGTTATTTGCAACTTGTACAAAAACCAGACAGCGGTTGTCAAAGTTGAAGGGCATGAAAGGGTTGCAGTGGTTGGAAAGGGAGTAAGACAGGGTTGTAGCCTTTCCCCAATGTTGTTCAATTTGTACATTGAGCAAGCTATAAAGGAAAGCAAGGAGAAATTTGGAGAAGGAATTAAAGTTCAGGGTGAACAATTAAAAACATTGCGTTTTGCCGACGACATAGTAATTCTGTCAGATACAGCAAAGGACCTGGAAGAGCAATTGAACGGAATGGACAGTGTGCTGAAAGGTGCATATAAGATGAACATTAACAAGAGTAAAACTAGGGTAATGGAGTGCAGTGTAAGAAAATCAGGTGATGCTGAAGGAATTAGACTAGGTAACGAAACAATAAAGGAGGTAGATGAATTTTGTTACTTGGGCAGTAAAATAACAAATGATGGTCGCAGTACAGATGATATAAAATGCAGAATGGCAATGGGTAGAAAGGCGTTTTTGAAAAAGAGAAATTTGTTAACATCGAATATTGATTTAAGCCTAAGGAAGTCCTTTCTGAAGGCATTTGTATGGAGTGTTGCCTTGTATGGGAGTGAAACATGGACGATAAGCAGTGTGGACAGAAAGAGGATAGAGGCTTTTGAAATGTGGTGCTACAGAAGAATGCTGAAGATTAGGTGGGTGGATCGCGTAACTAATGAGGAGGTACTGAACCGAATTGGGGAGAAAAGAAATTTCTGGCATACCTTGACTAAAAGAAGGGATAGATTGGTAGGACACATTCTTAGACATCAAGGAATTGTGAATTTAGCGTTGGAGGGAAGTGTGTGGGGTAAAAATCGCAGAGGGAGACCAAGAGACGCGTATAGTAAGCAGATCCAAGTGGATGTGGGTTGTCGTTCTTATGAGGAGATGAAAAGGCTTCCTCAGGATAGAGTAGGGTGGAGAGCTGCATCAAACCAGTCTCTGGACTGAAGACCACAACAACAACATCGACAACAACAATTGGTAGAGGGGAAAATTCTCTACAACTTCGCTCTATTATGTTTTTTTTTTCATATTTTGTATCGTTCCAGAGATATTTGACACCCTACACTGATTTTACGAAAATCAGCCGTTCGCAGATGTCACGTGACATTCTACGCCCAGAACTCTCTCTGGCATACGCCATCTTGCGTTGCGTATTTGATGATTGTCTTATTATAACTTACACGTTGTTATTTCAAAGCAACGGAGCGCTGAAGAATTAACAAAAACACGCCCTTCTTCGTACGAAAACTGATAATCTAGTGTCTAAAAATGCCACATTAGCATCAGTTAACAACTGCCAAGTAACAAGGGTTACGTGTGGAGTGCATAGATATTATCACAATAGCAGAGTCGTAATCATATAACTATAATTTTTTTATTATTTACATTATTATTTTTGTCCGAAATGTTTGCAAAAAATTATAAAACTACAAATTTAAAGTGGGCCGTAAAACACGTCAGTGCGCCGGCCGCGGTGGCCGATGGGACTGAGGCGCTTGAGTCACGGTCTTCACGGCCACTACGGTCGGGGGTTCGAATCCCGTCCTAGTTCGTAAGTAGTTCATAAGTAGTTTGTAAGTTTAGGGACTGATGTCCCCGTAGTTAAGTCCCATAAGCTGTACAAACATATGAACATTTTGAACACGTCAGTGCGATTTTTTAGATTCAGTTGGACCAGATGATCAAGTCCATTCGATGACGCCAAAACTCCCCACAGTGTAAGAGAATCACCAACTTGCACACTGTCTTGCTGATGGTTCCATGGCTTTGTAGGGTCGGCACAACAGTCGTATCCTACCACCGAGCAGTTTGTGGCAGTCATCAACCCACTGGACTCAGTAGGGGGGACAGCTGTTCAAACCTGCCTCGGGGCATACAGATTTGGTTTTTCCAGGATGACCCCAAATAACCACAAGCAGATGGGACGGTTCATTTACCTTTCACTTCCTTTAAAAAAATGAGTCCGAGATTGTTGTCCGTCTCCAAATGTCGTTCAAATGCTTGTAAATCTATCGGACCAAACTGCGTGGTCATCCGTCCGTAGCTTACAAACTACGTAAACCTAGGTAAACTAACCTAAGGACAACACACACTCCCATGCCCCAGGGAGGACTCGAACCTCCACGGCGAGCAACCGCGCGCTCCGCAGCGAGGCGCTTTAGACCGCTCGGCTACTCCACCGCGGCAGTCCTTCTCCAGTGGTCACTTTGTGGACTGGACTTTAA
Source organism: Locusta migratoria (assembly GCA_026315105.1). Lineage (NCBI taxonomy): Eukaryota > Metazoa > Arthropoda > Insecta > Orthoptera > Acrididae > Locusta > Locusta migratoria. The sequence goes on from CM048745.1 coordinate 851,479,707, forward strand.
ATCCTAATTTTCCTTCCTTAGATCCTCATCAGTTCTTACCAACTGAAAGCGGGACTCATCTGACCAATCCATAGTTTCCAGTCCTCTAGGGGTCCAACCGGTATGATCTCAACCATGATGTCGCGCTTGTGACATCACAGGTACAGGGGGAAGCTGATTGTTTCTTTTGTGTCCCAGCCCCGTCGCCACTTTTGTGTCTCGTTTCAGCCGGTGTTCGTAGGTGTCGGTGGCCGAATAGAAAGAGACCGACACAGGAATAAAGGATGCACGCGTGTGTAGGTACGGAGGTGACCAGCCAGTGGGACAGCAGAAACTAGAAACACTAGAGTAAATTAGAACTAGATATATATTTCATAGAGACTTAGTAATACTTAACTTTTACATAGTTCTTGATAGAGGCCTACCTACTGATAATTCCTAGTGCCTATCCGATAGCCAAGTCTTAACTTGTGCCTATCTGAATCCGAAGTGTTAACTATGTCCTATCTCAGTCCCAAAGTGAACGATGCAGTCCAGTGGTGGCCACGAGTGGAGTTGTAGCAGAGGGCGCTCGTGGCTGACGTCGTAAGAACGCCGCGCCGTGCGTCCATGGCGGTGCGCGGCGTAAGTACACTTCATACTTGTGCGACACCACAGTTTCCATGTGAAAGGCGGGTTTTGTCTTTTTATGCTGTAGACTGCCACTTAAATATTTCATGGCTGACTAAAAATAGTAGATATTGTGATGATACTGCCGGCCCTCTCGTCTCAGTGTTATCGTACGATACCGTCTGTGTCGGACCCGGAATCGTGTGGTTCAATAGTGATATATTTTGCGTGTGAAGTTAGTTACAAACGAAATAGCCAGCCTAGGAATCAGTGTAGGACAGTGTCTCGTGAAACTGTGATTAGTTAACAAGTGATAGATTTCATTAATTAAGAAATTTGTATATGACGTTTCCAGACAGTTCTGTAAACAGTAGTTTCGCCATTGTACATTATTTCATTTACTAAACAGATGAATTGTATAAACTTTTGTAAAACATGAAAATAAATAGCATTGTATATATGTTAGGCTCATAAACAAGTTGCGTAGACCAGCTAACTGTGTTAATGTAATAGTCGAAATTTGAATATTGTAATTCCTTGTATATATTGACTGACGTGAGATTTTGAACATATTTTGAGAATTTCCATGATATTTGATAGTTCAATATATGTTAGGAACATGTTTGATGAACTCATTAACAAATTAATTGACATTTAACATTACTCTGTATTATGAAACAAAAAGTACCGCGATTTCGTGTTAAAAAGATATGGGCCATCTAAAATTATTGTATGTATAGTTTTCATTTTATATTTTTGTATACATGAAATGTTTTACTGTTATGTTCGGTAATTGTAAATCAGTATATTCAGTTGTTATGAACAATGCATAATGTAATGTCATTATTGTCGATGTTATATATTTGCCCCACCGCCTTGCGTCGGAGAGTTCGAGTTTTTGCGTTTTTCAAGTGCTCTGGAAGCTATGTCAGTCTGCATTTTAAAATGGAAGTACTATCAGCTAAGTTCTGTTCCATTGTGTACGTTATTAAGTTGTAATGTTTTAGCGGAGACGAAGTTTGATTCAAATTAAAGAAGAAGTGAAAAATTGTACCTATGAGTATTTATTTCTACAACGACGCCCCAGGAGAATAATGTTGCAGCGAGCAGAATCCTCATACATCGTAATATTGAAAAGCTGAGTATCATGTTTGAAATTGGAAGTGGTAGAATGAAATGTAATTACTTAAGAATCAAGTAAACGTTATAATATGCAGCAGATAATTTATATATAAACAATTGTAGGTATTTGTGGACAAAAAGAATATATTTGTATACAAAGCTATGATAAATTAAATATTGTCTAACTATATTTCGACGGCGGTAATATATTTGTACAGTGAGTTGCCACGCTTAATAGCTACCTGAGAAAAGAGCTTCAGTCTCAACCGAATTTAGCATTGTTAAATATGTATGTTTTTGTTAAATGTAAACAATATTTGTAGGGAGGTGGTCAAAGCATTTAATTCTGTGGTATTCAAATGTATAATATTTTGGAAGGGAAATTGTATTTTAAAGATGAGGCGGTAGGATGCGCGGAAGGTTACAATTTTGGGAGCAGAGAGAGCACGCTTTTCGAACGCTTGAGAAAGTACTCGTAACTTGCACGTGGTGGTAAAAGGTTGTGACGCTGGGCGGTCTGAAGCTGCGTTACGAACTTGTGATTCGAAGAGGTAAGCAAGTGTGCACTTAGAAAATTTACAGGACTATGACTGCAGAACTTAGTCTCTGGTCAAAAGCGGTAAACGATGGACGGTAGTAGGACTGTGGAACTGTGATAATTCAGCAATTGTGTACTCGTGTGATGAGAAACTGTGTTTCATAACAAATACTGTAATTAATCGCGGATTAATTTGGAACTGCAATGTCTAATAGACTTCTCTAATGTACGAGTGATAATTTGGAACTTTTATTGTCGAGTTCGTATGATACTTATAGTGCCTCTCGTGAACAATAGTTTTGGAAATACTCAGTTATTTACCGATGTGTAAAGTAGGACCACCTAAGCATTTTCATGTCCAAAAAGAGTAATAAACTCCTTTTATAAAGAATTTGTGACACAACAACACAGTGACCAACAGTGCTTTCCAGTCATGTGTGCGTACAGGGTGATATATAAAACGGTGCTTTATGTATTTTTCCTCATTATTTGTATTTTTTGTAATTTATTATGTATTTGTATATTTTGTTTCTGTAATATATTTGCATTGTCCTGATAATTTCCATATATGTCAAAAATAATGTAAATATAGTAGACACGCTGGGTTTGCAAGAGCTTTGCTATTGTATAGAATCATCTTTGAGTAGGGAGTTTTTTATCGCTGGTAGCGCAGAGGCGCACAGCGAGAAGGAGTCGTTGTTGAGAAGAGAGAGACGGATTCGAGACGGTGCGCTCAGTGGTGTACGGCAAAAGTACGTGAAGGAGGATGCATATTGGACTGGCACTAGTGGAGGAGACGGCGAAGAGGCAATATTATTTATTCATACGGCCACAGCTCAAATAATTAATAAATGCATCAAGAGGAATGCTGTGGGCCCAAAATTGTAATTAACATTCGTCGCCAAGAAGAGCCTGTGTTTGCCAATTGTTAAGCGCCAACAGTATCCAATTAGCAGCACCACGTCGCACACCAAATTCAGTAATATCTGTCCAGTTTGTCTTAGCATGTACAGCTAACCAGCGTATTAGTGATGATTGTTCAATAGCGAACACTGTTATTTGTGAACCTGTGTTTAAAAATCATTACCCATAGTCATTGTCCAGACAGGTTCCTTCCTCATCCATTGTTTTTCCGAGAATATTCACAAAGTTATAGAAAACTAAAAATCAGAGTCATTAAAGATAATGTGACAGTCGTTAATAAAAAAAATGTGTTCAGAAAAGATTACTAAATGTAGCTTATTTCAGTGTTGCTGATCAATAGGTTTGCTAAGTTGAACGAAACTGCTAGACTAACTTTCAATTTCAAGAGATATTTCAATAACAGTGTAAAATATTAATTGTTTTCCACTGCATATTATTTTGAGGTAAAGTTTGTTTTAACTTGCAAGTACTGACTAGTGAGAATAGTAATTGTTTGCAAGTGTTTGAATGCTAATAATTCCTGTTAAATAATTCCTGGTTAAAGAAAAAGTTAATAAGAAGGTTAAATGGTTCTTTTCTAAATATTCAGTGTTATCACGACAAGACATTAATTAATTTTTGAGCTTGCCATTACTACAGTTAATAGTTCAGTTACAACTTGATTATTGCTAAAGCGCATGGTATACTCGCTGTAGAATAATTTCTGGTACTTATAAAAACAATTAATTATTTGAAGCTGTAAATAGTAAGTATTAAGGTGAGAGTTTTGCATGATTTGCAGCATGTTGCATTTGCGCGGCTATGGCTTGCATTTCGCTGTCTTACATTGAACCCTGTGTTAGTGAACTGTTTCTTAGTAATTAGTATATTGTCAGTGTCTTTTGTACCGGATTTGATGCACATACTGTGATTCACGGCCCCACCAAAATTTTACGTAATTTTTCACGTTTGTTAATTAATTTTGCTATTATTGACATCCCACCAATTGTTTGCTCGTACAACGAGCTAGCGACCGTAAATCAATAAGTTATTCACTTTTTCCAAATTAATCCCTGTGTTCCGTTTGTTCCGATTTTTTTTCATTTAAACATTAATAATTGTATTCCACATTTTACCTTCCATTTTTTTTATTCCTATCGATCGTTGTTGTCTACCAAAGAGGTGCAGCAACGTTCCGGTTATAGTCTCCAGTACACCATCGGCTTCATTACCGATAGCTTTTCCACCAAATTTAGATAATTAGGCACACGGGTCATTTTTCTAATTATCGTGGTACAGGACGGGTAGGGTTATAAATTACTTCGTGAGTGAATCGCTTCTTTATCTTAGAATCCATTATGTTGTTTATTCAGAGGTTTAATTTATGTTTGTTTAAATATATTTTCCCGCCATCATTTGCAGATTGATATACTGGCTAAACTACAGATTAATACGCAGTGGTTCCCTCACCCACAGGAAGAGGTTATGGATTCTACGAACGACGGGGTAATAGGCAGTGTAAGGAAAGTAGGACATTGAAACAAGCCACAGGTAGTGACTTAGTCCTGTCAGAATGATCTGGGACGATGTGGTGCGCAGAAACGCCTAAGTCAGCGTGACGCTACGTTTGGAGTTGATGGCCTCCCGTAATCTACTACTGTGATTATTTAGCCCTCACAGGCATAATGTCTTAGCACCACGCCATGGTAACTCCAAACAAAGTAATCACTTTGGCCAGTACGACTGTATCTTTGCACTGTTCAGTAGTGCTGACTACACATTTAGACTACCTGCTTTGATTCTAAGGAAGATCAGAACCTGGAAAGGTGTAAGAGGGCTTTTCAGGATTTATCACAACGTCATAATCTTTACATTTCGCTCCGGAAAAACTTATGTAAGTAACGACGATGGTTTTAGTATATTAAAGGCGCGTTGCAATTAAAACAAATTCGACTGCAATTATTTGAGGAGTACTTTTCGCTGTCTCCACGTAGTAACGTAGATATAAAAGCCCATTAATTCATTACTGCAATAAGAAGAGAACGTGAAAGGTTCAATAACAGTTACAAGACAAACGGTCTGGACCTCACATGCCTCATACAACGACGGTCTCCATAGATTGAGAAGTGAAATCCGAAGAACAAGAAGCATGTACCAGAAGGTCAGCTCTAGGGAACAAAGAGCTCGCAGGCTGAGTACTTACAGAGATCTCATGCAGCAATTTAAAGACCGCTGCGAGAAGAGAGAGAGAGAGAGAGAGAGAGAGAGAGAGAGAGAGAGAGAGAGAGAGAGAGAGAGAGAGAGAGCTGGAAACGTTTCGTGTCACATAATGTACGTCTTGACTCGTGGGGTGCGCCCTACAAAATAGTCAGTTACAAAATGAAATCATCAACAGCGTCATCAGCTGTAAAACGAGCAGGCGGTAGGATGACAGGAAACTGGCGGCAGTCTGCACAGCTGCTGATGGACTCCCTCTTCCCAGATGTCTCTGCAGAGGACGAAAGCCATGAACACGGACCACTGCAGTTCACAGGCAGCGAAGAATACTATAGAGACGCGATGGTGTGTCCGTTTTCGGAGGAAGAGATGAGGAAAGTAATTCTGAAACTGAAATGGGATAAAACAGCTTGTTATTACGGCATCCTAACTGAAGTTCTACGCTCCTTTCATACTCACATAAGCTTATAATTGTGTCAACTCTGCAACTCTTGCTTCTTGCAGAGACGAATACCAGGTATATAGATGAAAGCAAATGTGGTTGTCTCGAAATTGAGCTGAAGACAAAGCGCTCCTAGCTTCGAAGTCCTACTGACCGATTCGCCTCTTAATCCCAGCTGCCGTCAGTGTGAAAATGTTTGTAAATATATGGGACTTAACTACTGTGGTTATCAGTCCCTAGGCTATCTCTTTATATGTATCTAATCGTTATTACCTCCGTGATGGTTTTCCTCTAAGAGACTTTGCCGCTTCAGGAAGCGCCCTATCTAAAAAAAAAAAGCTTCTCCTCCTCACTTTCGAAATGTTAATCACACAGTGGTTCCCTCATCCACAGGAAGAGGTTATGGATTCTACGACAGGATAATAGGCAGTGTACGGTAAGTAGGAAATTCAAACAAGCCACAAGACTTAGTCCAGTCAGAATGTGGTGAGCAGAAACACCTCAGACAGTTTGCCGCTAAGTTTCGTTTCGAGGGCCTCCCGTAATCTGCTATTGTGACTACTTAGCCCTCACGAGCACAACCTCTTCGCACAACACCACGGCAATACCAAAAAAGGTCATCACTTTGACCAAGGTAAAAAAGGTAAAGCAGTCAACAATCCGAAGATTGGTTTGAACACCACAGTGCCTTACTAGGCATGGTCCTGTTTGGAGGTGGTATGCCGTTGCCTTCCTCCGACCTTCGAACTGACTTACCCAGCCAGTTATAGGGGGACCTACAGTTTAACGTGGGTTCCGAACCACGGTGCTACTCGGTATTTTTCACATGAGCAATACTGCCAGAAGTAAAAGAAGTGGAAAGTGACAGATAAAAATCCTAGCACCTGCCGGGGATCGAACCCGGGACCTGTGGATTTGTAGTATAGCACTCTACCACTGTGCAACCGAGTTGCACTTTGACCAATGCGAATGAATCTTCGAATTTTTCAGTGGTGCTGCTCATTTAGACTACGTGCATTGATTCTTAGGAAGATCAGAAGCTGTAAAGTTTAAAATGTCTCACAAAAAGCTACCACAACATACTATTCACAGTTCGTTCCGGCAAAAATAGTCTAAGTAACAACGATGTTTTTAATACATTAAAGAGCGTTGCAATTAATAATAATAATAATAATAATAATAATAAAGGAACAGCCGACTGGAAGCATTTGAGGTGCACTTTCCGCAGCGCCCGAACGTAGCAACGTATATACAAAACCGCAACAACTCATTACTGCAGTACAAGAGGCCTTGTAAGGTGCCAATACCTGTTACGATACAAACGGGCTGAAGTTCTCATGTACCAGAAAACAATGATCTCCAAAGATTGAGAACTGAAATCCGATGGGCAAGAAGACTACCAGAAGGTTCGCTCTAGGAAAGAGAGCTCGCATGTTGGGCAGATAGAGAAACCTTAGCCAGCAATACAAAGTCCGCCCGCGATAGACAAGAAGAGTGAACTGGAACGGTTTCATGACACAAAACTTACTTCTGGACCTGTCGGGTGCGCCCTGTGAAATAGTCGTTTAGAAGAGTTGCAGCAGAATTTTAGAACACATTCTTTCCTCAAATATTATGAACTAGCTCGAAGAGAACGATCTATCGACCCATAATCAAAACGGATTCAGAATTTATTATTGTGAAACACAGCTAGCTCTTTACTCACGTGATGTGATGAGTGCTATAGACAAGTGATATTAAATAGATTCAGTATTTCTAGATTTCCAGAAGGCTTTCGACACTGTACCTCACAAACTTCTAATCAAACTGCGTGCTTGACTGCTTGTGGAATATCGCCACAGTTGTGGAATTGGATTCGTGATATTCTGTCAGCAAGGACAAAGTATGTTGTAACTGATGGAAAGTATTAGAGTAGAAGTGATATCTGGCGTTCCCCAGGGAAGTTTTATAGGGCCCCCTATTGTTCCTTATTTTTATGAACGATTTAGGAGACAATCTGAGTAGCTCTCTTAGGTTGTTCGCGGATGATGCTGTCACTTATGCTAGTAAAGTCACTGCAAGATCAAAAGCAACTGCCAAATGATTTAGATATCAACATGGTGCAAAAAATGGCAATTGACTCTTAATAATGGTAAGTGTGTACTCATTCATATGGCCACTTAAAGAAACCCGTTAAAAGTCATTTACACGATAAATCTGTTGAAACTGTAGAGCGTAAATTCAACTAATTACCTAGGAGTAACAATTACGAATAACTAAAATTGGAAAGCACATAGAAAATATTTTAGGAAAAGCGAACCAAAAACTACGTTTCATTGGCAGAACACTTAGAAGATGCAACGGTTCTACTACAGAAACTGCCTACACTAGGCTTGTGCGTCTTATTTTGGAGTATTGCTCGGCATTGTGGGAGCCTCACCAAGTGTGGCTGACAGACGACTTTAGAGAAGGTTCAGAGGAGGGTAGCGCGTTTTGTACTATCGCAATATAGTGAAGAGAGAGTGTCAGAGAAATGGTCCACGAGTTGGGGTGGAAGTCATTAAAAGGAAGGCGTTATTTGTTACGACGAGATCTATTTGCGAATTTTCTTTCACCAACTTTCTCTTCCGAATGCGAACATATTTTTAGCACCCACCTACGTAAGAAGACATGATGATCAAAGTAAAATAAGATAAATCAGATCGAAAACGGAAAGATTTAGGTGTTCCTCTTTCCCGCGAGCTATTAGAGAATGGCCGGCCGCGGTGGCCGAGGTGACTGAGGCGCTCCAGTCACGGTCAGCACGGCCACTACGGTCGGGGGTTCGAATCCCCCCTCGGGCATGGATATTTGTGCCGTCCTAGTTCGTAAGTAGTTCATAAGTAGTTTGTAAGTTTAGGGACTGATGGCCCCGTAGTCGAGTCCCATAAGCTTAACAAACATTTGATTTGATATTAGAGAATGGAACTGTAGACAAACATCATAAAAGCGGTTCGATGAATGCCATGCACTTCAGTGTGACTTGCAGAGTATTTATGTAGATGTAGAAGATAGAATCATCAAGCATTAACAACTTTAAAACGAGCAGACGGTAGCATGACAGGAAACCCGACAATCTGTACAGCGACTGATGGACTCCCTCTTTCCAAATGAAAGACAGAGGACGAAAGTCATGAACACAGAACATTGCGGAACATAGGTAGCGAAGGATACTGTGGAGACACGGAAGTGTGTATTTTCGAAGGACGCCCTTCATAGTCATCATCATCATCATCAGCCAGTTCAATCACTTGGTCATGTGGCCTCTTTGAGTCGGCGTGTAACAAAGGATCCCAGTAGGTTCTTCCATTTCTTCCGATGTTCAGCTTCCCGTTGCATCTACATCTACATGGGATACTCTGCAAATCACATTTAAGTACCTGACAGAGGATTCTTCGAACCACCTTGATACTCTTTATCTGCCATTCCATTCTCGAATAGCGCACGTGAAGAAAGAACACCTGAATCTCTCGGTTCGAGCTCTGATTTCGCGTATTTTATTCTGATGATCATTTCTACCTATGTAAGTGGGAGTCAACAATATATTTTCGCATTCGGAGGAGAATGTTGAAGATTTGAGTTTCGTAAGTAGCCCACGCCGCAGCGATAAGCGCCGTTGTTGTTATGATTCCCATCCCAGATCCTATATCATTTCCGTAACGCTATCTCACCTGTATCGTGACGAGCTGCCCTTCTTTGGACTCTTTCGATGTCTTCCGTCAAACCCACCTGATAATGATCCCACACTGGGCAACAATACTCCAAAATGGATGGACAAGCGTAGTGTATGCAGTTTCTTTTGTAGTTCTGTTGCATCTTTTAAGGATTCTGCCAATAAAACGCAGTCTCTGGTTTGCCTTTCCCACCACTTTATTTACGTCTTCTTTCCAGGTATTTTGTGGAGTTTATTTACGTCTTTCCAGGTATTTTGTGGAGTTTGCGGCCTTCACTTTTGATTGATTTATCTTGTAAACAAAGTTTAACGGATTTTTTTTTTATTTTTATTTTTTTTTTATTTTTTTTTTTTTATTTTTATTTATTTATTTTTTTTTTTTTTTTTGTACACATGTGGAAGACTTCACACTTCTCATTATTTGCCAACTGATTCCTGCTGTCTTCCTTAGGTCTCTCTCCCATCTGTCTGGTGGTCTTCCTCTAGGTTTTTTTGCTAAATTGGGCTCCAGTCTAGGACTTGTCTAGACCATCTACCATCTTTAACTCTTAACAATACGACCAGTCCAGTCAATTTCCATAATGTCGGTGACCTTTATTGTTCGTCTTATCTCGTCTACTCTCTCTCTCTCTCTCTCTCTCTCTCTCTCTCTCTCTCTCTCTCTCTCTCTCTCTCTCTCTCTCTCTTTCATTTTTTTTTTTTTTTTTTCGTGTAACCCAGCATTGATCTTTCCATTCCTCTTTGGGCTACTGTTCCTCTTTCTCAATGAACTCATTTAAAGTCCATGATTCACAGCCATAAGTTATTACTGGTAGTATACATTGATCAAAAATTGTTTTCTTCAGCTCAACCGACATGTTAGATTTCAAAATTGAAGAGTGTTTCCCGTAAGCTTGTCAGCCCAATGTAATTCGACGTAACATTTCTGGTTTTAGATCACCTTTCATGCTTATTAGCTGTCCCAGATAGACGTATTCTGCGACACTTTGCAGTTGTGTACTTCCAGCCAATATACTTCCCACAGGTGACTGAGGCGCTCCAGTCACGGTCAGCACGGCCACTACGGTCGGGGGTTCGAATCCCCCCTCGGGCATGGATATTTGTGCCGTCCTAGTTCGTAAGTAGTTCATAAGTAGTTTGTAAGATTAGAGACTGATGACCCCGTAGTCAAGTCCCATAAGCTTAACAAACATTTGAACTTCCCACAGGTGTCAACACATTCATCATGATTTTGGTCTTATCAATGTTTTTTTTTTTTTTTTAGTTCAACTTCATAGCACACTAATGCAAGTTCGTTAACTAATATTTGAAGTTCTTCTATGTCGTTTGCAAATATAACAATATCATCTGCTTGTTCAGTCTTTTTCTAAGTCGTATTAGCTTATAATTGCGCCAGCTCTACAACGCATGGTTCTTGCAGGGACGAAAATCGGATATATGGAAGAAACCAAATACGACCATCCTGAAAATGGGGTGAAGACAAAGATCCCCCAACTATACTTACAGATGTACTTCCGCCAGTGTCATGCATGGAGAGCACTAACGTGTGTAATTGAACTTTTCTGTATTTTTATTAGTAGTCAGTTCTGAAATTTCATTAGTGCTTCTGTATTTAAGAGCTTTGAGTAAGTCGCTTGACAGAGATGGATAGCTACCGCACCTGTTGTAATCGGATTCACGAGAAGTTGACTGCTGTCTGTAAGCACGTGGAGGCCCCGGTAAACAGGTTTCGGGCTGCTGCCCTTGGCTGCAGTCTCGCCAAACAGCTAAGCGATTGCTCTGGTACGTCTGGTGGCTTCGCGAAGGAAGGCGTGCAACTGCCTCGAGGCCAACGAGAAAGACAGGTCGTTGTCCGCGAGTTTCGTTACGTCATCAGAGACGGCTCGCGAGAACGCGATCGCCAGCTGATTGGCTGACCACTAGGGCACAGCCCACTGTCTGAAAGCTGCCACCCAGTCAAGCAGGTTTCGCGTTGTCTTCAGCCTTCTCTGATGACTGAAGTGACACGCCACGTTTAGGGCAATTGGATATATTGACGGGCATACGCCATTTTTGTTCCTTCGATGCGTCAGAGCAGCATAGGGAAATCAGTATGATTTCAGCAAGGTGGCTGTGCAGATTCGAATTGTTTAATTTACTGACAAGGCAAACCTGTCTAACTTAGTGAAAGAACATCATAATTTCTTTATTTTATGGTCAACACATTATTTGTGATTCCTTTTTCAAATATCATTTAAAGGTCGTTGCCAACTTCAGCACTGTACAGCAGTATTCAGCTACATCTTGGGGTGAGCACGGGTATATGCAGGATTATAAATGGATGGCTAGTTCTCATATTACTGCATTGATCTTATAAGGGTCTGAAGATGAGATAATTGGAATGTCGAAACATGTAATTGATTAAAAATTTTTTTTAAATAATGGCGGAAGGTTTTTCATTTGCTAATTTTTAAGCCTGCGTCATATCTATTTTGTAGTTTACTGTCAAAGTGTCTTATCTCCAAATTGGACCCTTCTTATTCGCCTTTTGCAGGCAATCGGATTTTAATGACTTCATTAAGTGCTTTTTGCCGTAATTCTTAACTGAAAACCTTTTTAAACATCTACGTTGTTTCGTATTAACCTATTAAAAAACTAATTTTTAGTTTCATTTTGAAGACAGCCAATTTAAAAAAAAAAAAAAAATAGAGCGAATGGATGGAAACGATTGAATCTGACAGCAATAACAACTGTTTCCACTGACCCAGTCTCCTCTTATTCACAAATCTTTTATTGCATCCTAGTTTATCATCGTCATGTAATTTCATATCTTGTGCATTGAAAAGCATTTTATATGAATAATGAAAAATATTCCGTAAAAACAGCACAGACCTGGGATTGTATTCTGATCAAATTTATCATATCACATTCGAAAACTTTGTGTCATCGAGAAGCTACGGAAGTGCATATGGCATCCAATAAAAATGAGTTGGCCATTGCGAAAACATTGCTCCAGATTCACATCCAGGTAGGCAAATAACTCCCATATATAAAAAACCTTGTATCTACAAAATTGTATGTAACACATGTCACAAATTTTTATATAGGGCAGACTGGTAGAAACTTCGAAATTAGATATAAAGAACACACCAGAAACACCGAAAACAATCCATCTACTTTTTATCAACACCTGTTGTGTTGTTATGGTCTTCAGTCCGGAGACTGGTTTGATGCAGCTCTCCACCCTACTCTGTCCTGAGCAAGCCTTTTCATCTCCTCATAAGAACGGCAACCCACATCCACTTGAATCTGCTTACTATACGCGTCTCTTGGTCTCCCTCTGCGATTTTCACCCCACACACTTCCCTCCAATGCTAAATTTACGATTCCCTGATGTCTAAGAATGTGTCCTACCAAGCGATCCCTTCTTTTAGCCAGGGTATGCCAAAAATTCCTTTTCTCACCAATTCTGTTCAGTACTTCTTCAGTGGTTATGCGATCTACCCACTTAATCTTCAGCATTCTTCTGTAACACCACATTTCAAAAGCCTCTATTCTCTTCCTGTCCGCACTGCTTATCGTCCATGTTTCACTCCCGTACAAGGCAACACTCCCCACAAATGCCTTCAGAAAAGACTTCCTTACACTCAAATTAATATTCGATGTTAGCAAATTTCTCTTTTTCAAAAATGCTTTTCTTCCCATTGCCATTCTGCATTTTATATCCTCTGTACTGCGACCATCACATGTTATTTTACTACCCAAGTAACAAAACTCATCTACCACCTTCATTGTTTCGTTACCTAATCTAATTCCTTCAGTATCGCCCGATTTTCTAAGACCGCATTCCATTATTTTCGTATTGCTCTTGTTAATGTTCATATTATATGCTCTCTTCAACACACTGTCTATTCCATTCAACTGCTCTTCCAGGTCCTTTGCTGTCTCTGACAGAGTTACAATGTCATCAGCAAAACGCAATGTTTTTATTTCTTCCCCCTGTACTTTAATCTCTATTCCAAATTTTTCCTTGCTTTCCTTCACCGCCTGCTCGATGTACAAATTGAATAACATCGGAGAAAGGCTACAACCCTGTCTTACTCCCTTCGCAACTGATGCTTCCCTTTCATGCCCTTCGAGTCTAATAACTGCGGTCTGGCTTTCGTACAAGTTGTAAATAACTCTCCTTTCCCTATATTTTACCCTGCTGACTTCAGAATTTGAAACAGTGTATTCCAGTCAACATTGTCAAATGCTTTCTCCAAATCTACAAAAGCTAAAAATGTAGTTTTGCCTTTCCTTAATCTATCTTCTAAGATAAGACGTAAAGTGAGTATTGCCTCCCGGGTTCCTATGTTCCTCCTGAATCCAAACTGATCCTCCCCGAGGTCAGCTTCTACCAGCTTTTCCATTCTCCTGTAGATAATTCGTGTTAAAATTTTGCAACCGTAACTTATAACCTGATGGTTCTGTAATTTTCACACCTGTCTGCGCCTGATTTCTTTGGAATGGGGATTATTACATTTTTCTTAAAGTCTGAGGGTATTTCGCCTGTCTCATACATCCTACACACCAGTTCAAATAGTCTTGTCATGGCTGGCTCTCCCAGAGACTTTAATAGCTCTGCGGGTATGTCATCTACTCCTGGGGCCTTATTCCGACCAAGGTCTTTCAAGGCTCTGTCAAATTCACCTCTCAGTATAGTATCTCCTATTTCATCTTGATCTACTTCCTCTTCCCTTCCTACAACATCGTCTCCAAGTTCATTTCCTTTGTAGAGCTGCTCTATGTACTCTTTCCACCTTTCAGCTTTTACTTCTTTGCTGAGAACTGGTTTCCCATCTGAGTTCTTGATATTCGTAGAGTTGCTTTTCTTGTCCCCAAATGTCTCTCTTATTTTCCTGTAGGCGGTATCTACTTTTCCCCTTCTTATACATTCTTCTACAGATTTGCATTTGGCTTCTAGCCACTCCTGCTTAGCCATTTTGCACTTCCTGTCAATCTCATTTTTTAGTCGTCTGTACTCCATTTTGCCGGATTCATTTACTGCATTTTTATATTTTCTCCTTTCATCAATTAAATTTAGTATTTCATGTGATACCCAAGGATTTTTTGTAGGTCTTGCCTTTCTACCTATTTTGTCCTCTTCTGCCTTCACTATTTCATCTCTCAATGTTACCCATTCCTCTTCTACTGTTTTATTTCCCCCTGTTTCTGTCAATTGTTGCCTAAATCTCCCTCTGAAATTCTCCAGAACTTCGCTTTCCTTCAATTTATCTAAGTCCCATCTCCTTATTTTCCTACCTTTCTGCAGTTTTTTCAGCTTCAGCCTACAGTTCTTGACTAACAAGTTATGGTCAGAGTCTATATCTGCTCCTGGGTATGTCCTGCAGTTTATAACCTGGTTCCGGTACCTATGTCTTACCATTATAAAATCTATCTGATACCTTCCGGTGTCTCCTGGTCTCTTCCACGTATACAACCTTCTCTTGTGATTCTTAAACCACGTGTTTGTTACGATTAAATCATATTCCGTGAAAAATTCTACCACGCGACTTCCTCTTTCATTCCTCCTGCCCAGTCCATATTCACCTATTATTTTTCCTTCTCTTCCTTTTCCTACTACCGAATTCCAGTCTCCCAACACAATTAAGTTTTCCTCTCCCTTAACGGTCTGAATAATTTCCTTTAGCTCCTCATATATTTCTTCGATCTCCTCATCATCGGCAGAGCTAGTTGGCATATAAACCTGTACTACTGTTGTCGGTGTTGGCTTCGCATCTATCTTGACAATGATAATGCGATCACTGTGCTGCTCATAGTAGTTTACCCGCATTCCTATTTTCTTATTCATTATTAGTCCTACTCCTGTGATACCCCCAAACTGATTTTATATTTATAATCCTGTACTCACCTGACCAGAAATCCTGTTCATCCTGCCACCGAACTTCACTAATCCCCACTATATCTAACTTCAACATATCCATTTCCCTTTTTAAATTTTCTAATTTTCCTACCCGATTAAGGGATCTAACATTCCACGCTCCGATCCGTAGAATGCCAGTTTTGTCTTTCCTGATGACAACATCCTCCTGAGTTGTCCCCGCCCGGAGATCCGAATGGGGGACTATTTTACCTCCGGAATATTTTACCCGAGAGGATGCCATCATCATATGTTCATACAGCTACAAACCGAAAAAACACAAAATAAGGGCCATAAATGAAACATTGAAAATTCTTCACATTACGGAAAGGGAACCAATCATGAATATCCTTGAAGAAACTGAATTATATTCATATGGAGTACTGGGTAAGTTTTACTTACGACTGCGGCGGTTTAGTTTGCTAATGTTAATGTTGGCAACGAAATATTTGCTTTACTAGGATGTTTAATTTACTCACAAGGCAAGGGTGTGGGACATACAAAAACCTGTCTACCTTAGGGAAGGAACATCATAATTTCTTTATTTTATGGTCAACACAAAGGATTGTTGCTCTCATTCTTTGTGATTCCTTTTTCAAATAGCATTTAAATGTTGTTGCCAACTTCAGCAGTGTACAGCTCCACGGCCATAAGTGAACTTTTATCATGTTTATTAATGTTCTTCTTCGTTTTAGTGTGTGTAATACATTCTGGAACTTTTTCAATAACGTAATAGAAGTAAATTCAGTAGCATGAGTACAAAAATTCGATGTGGTGTTTTTGTTACAGCAGGCCACAAACACGTACCACAAGATGGCGACCGAGCGAGGTGGCGCAGTCGTAACACACTGGACTCGCATTCGGAAGGACGATTGTTCAAATCCAACTCCGGCCATCAAGATTTAGGTTTTCTGTGATTTCCCTAAATTACTCCAGGCGAATGTCAGGATGGTTCCTTTCAAAGGGCACGGCCGATTTCCTGCCACATCCTTTACCCTTTCCGGCCCAGTGTTTTCAGTATGGAACCACATTTTTACTTACCCTGATTTTCTGGCCCAGCAGCTCCTTCTTGAAACCACCACCACAAATTGATTGCTGGTTACATCTAGCATCAGCGCCAGCTACTTGTTGCAGTAACAATGCAGCTATTGTCGGGTATAACTGGAATTTCAGGTATTGCATTTTCTTATACACCATTTTATGGTATTTGGAACATGTTTTTATTGATAACTATAGCGTAAAGTGTAGTTTTTTACGAAAATGTTGGTGGTTACAGAATGAAACCAATGGGACGTAACGACTTTCAGTAACGGTAAATCTACAGCTTGGTTTTTCTTTTATTCTTTACAGATTGTCAGCTTGGATCACCATCAAGACTAAAGCAACAATTCAGAGCTTGTGGCCTTAGCTAAAAAAATTGATTATGTACACTTGCTGAAATACTAATTGATAGTCACCTGCTTCAGATATTGGAAATGAATCAGACGAAATTGGTGGACAACTTAGTTTTCAAAGAAATATGGTTTAAATATCCCTTCTTACAAATCAAGTCCCACTGGAAACTGTCGTAACAGCCCAGTGGTTTCACTATCAAACCACCTAGAATATTTTATTGTGAAATACAAATTTTATTTTTATGACACTAATTATTGCTTTTTGAGACAGAAAGAGTGTATTTTGGAAGAAATTGTTATAGTTTTTTCCTATGTTTATCCATGGTCCCCAAAGGGTTAACCATACACTCCGAGCGTAAAATCCGTCTCTAATGACCACAGTGTCGACGGGACGTTAAATACTAATCTTCCTTCCTTCCAAGATGGCGAATAAACCTTGCATATTGGCATCGTTATTCAAATACATTCCAAGACACCTTGAAACTTTTGTTAGGATGATCGGTTTCGGCAGAATTAAATACAGTACGCGATTTGATCATAGAAATATATATGTTTCTTGCACCTTTATTCTTTATTCGGGCAGTAAACTGTGGTGTCGCACAAGTACAAAGTGCGCGCCACCTACTTTCGCCGCGCGCCGCCATGCACGCACGGCGCGGCGTTCTTACGACGACAGCCACGAGCGCCCTCTGCTGCAACCCCGCTCGTGGCCAACACTGAACGACATCGTTTCCCTTGGGACTGAGATAGGAACCAGTTAACACTTCGGAATCTGATAGGCACCAGTGAAGACTTGGCTATCGTATAGGCACTAGGAAGCAGTACTAGGCAGGCCTCTAGCTCAACTATGTATCTGCAGTACTGAGCAATGTAAAAGTTAAGTATTGTATAAATTATGTGCAATATATATCTCGTTCTAATTTACTCTAGTGTTTCTAGTTTCTGGCTGCTCCCCTCCGTACCTGCACCAGCGTTTTATCTTTATTCATGTGTCGGTCTCATTCCACTCGGCCACCGACACCTACGACGGAAACGAGACACAAAAGCGGCGGCCAGGCTGGGACACAAAAGTGGCGACGAGGATGGGATACAAAATAAACAAGAACAGAATTAAGTAAAAAAACGCAAAATTTTTAGTCTAATGCACATTTAGATGTTACGCGAGATTTTTGTGCCACATTTTAGCTGCGGAATTCAAGGTCAAAGTAGCACGAGCTAAGGCTATATGCAGGACACTTCTAAAGTATTTCACACAACTCGACCAAAACAACAGTTCGCATAAGCTACCTGCTGTGTTTAGCATTCTATGGAAAACAGAATGGCCGAGATGGAGTGATCGAGTGTTCTAAGGCGCCTTGCGGCAGAGGTTCGAATCGTCTCTCGAGCATGGGCAGGTTAGTTTAATTAGTTTAAGTAGTTTGTAAGTCTACGGACTGATAATCATAGAAATTAATTCCCACAGATTTATAAACATTTTCTGAAAACAGAAGGAGCTCTAGAACAGCAGTTCTCGCGGTTTCCATTTGGAAATTTCGGTACAGACGTCTAAGCAACCATACATTTTAGTTTTGAAGACGATTACATAATAGCTTTTACGGGAAGAACTGATGCATCAGAATTCAGATGCGATATTTTAAAGTCGCCTTCAGTGAAAAATGCAATCCCCGGAACTTATCTGAGTTAATCTCACTTTTCAAATGTTCAGATGTTTGTGTAGCTTATGGGACTTAACTACGGGTTCATCAGTCGCTAAACTTACAAAATACTTATGAACTAGCTAAGACTAAGGACTGCACAAATATCCATGCCCGAGGGGGGATTCGAACCCCCGACCGTAGTGGCCGTATACACCGTGACTGAAGCGCCTCAGTCCACTCGGCCACCGCGGCCGGCAATCTCACCTTTCGTCCTGCCTGCAATGAACTCATTATTTTCAGTTTCTTTTCAGTCTCAGACCTGTGATTCTCAAAAGCAGAAACGAACGACGCATTTGTCTGTACCGGCCATACTTTTTTTAGACTATAGTGTATCCATCTGTAACTTGCCTAATAATAACAGCACCGCACACTTATCCAGTGTAATGATCTATGAGGCTAGGAACAGATACGCCAGTTCGTTTCGATGGTAGATAGTATCAACAACAGGGAAAGAAGCTGAAAGCAAAAGGTCGTATGGCATTTTGGGCCAGGAGATCCCATGTGGGGTTGTTGGGACGCGTAGACTAAAGGCCGTATTACACGATACACCTGAGATATCGCCTTAAGCCTTTTCAGTTGACGCCACTTCGGCGAATTGCATGTCAATGATGGTGCCGGGAATCGAACCCGGGTCGTCCCTGTGTGGTAGTCAGCGACGCTGCCGTCTGAGCTACAGGGGCGGACAATACATTTCTGTCAGTTCTTTCCTTATCACTCAGCACTCATCAAATTATGTAACCTTACATCTGTTACTGTTTCAACGACCTTACAGGCTAGACCTCTGAGGTAACTTGCACACTTTTTTTTTATTATGGAAATCATCATTCTCGGAAACTAAATGCCTACACTTTGGCAGCAGCTTCATTGTTTCCTAACATTCCCTCTAAATGTAACCTCTGGTAAAATGCATTTTTCATGTAAAAGGACATATTTTCCTCGTGTGTATGTAACTCATCACATTTCTGTCTTATAAACATCTTCTGGTGCACTTTTAATTCTATTACACTTTTGCCGCACGGAATGCTCGCTTGGTCTAAGGCAGAGGTCGGCGAGTAATCTTGGATGGGGTCCGGATACTTTTGAAATTTTTTAACGAAATCCCGAAGTGAAACCACATAATCCTTATCAATTTTTATTGTAATTTTCAGTCTCAAACTAATGTTGTTGTTATGGTCTTCAGTCCAGAGACTGGTTTGATGCAGCTCTCCACCCTACTCTAGCCTTTTCATCTCCTCATAAGATCGGCAACCGACATCCACTTGAATCTGCTTACTATATGCGTCTCTTGGTCTCCCTCTGCGATTTTTACCCCACACACTTCCCTCCAATGCTAAATTCACGATTCCCTGATGTCTAAGAATGTGTCCTACCAAGCGATCCCTTCTTTTAGTCAGGATATGCCAAAAATTCCTTTTCTCACCAATTCTGTTCAGTACCTCTTCATTAGTTATGCGATCTACCCGCCTAATCTTCAGCATTCTTCTGTAGCACCACATTTCAAAAGCCTGTATTCTCTTCCTGTCCGCACTGCTTATCGTCCATGTTTCACTCCCGTACAAGGCAACACTCCACACAAATGCCTTCAGAAAAGACTTCCTTACGCTTATATTAATATTCGATGTTAGCAAATTTCTCTTTTTTAAAAATGCTTTTCTTCCCATTGCCATTCTGCATTTTATATCCTCTGTACTGCGACCATCGCATATTATTTTACTACCCAAGTAACAAAACTCATCTACCACCTTCATTGTTTCGTTACCTAATCTAATTCCTTCAGCATCTTCTGATTTTCTAAGACCGCATTCCATTATTTTTGTTTTGCTCTTGTTAATATTCATTTTATACGCTCTCTTCAACACACTGTCCATTCCATTCAACTGCTCTTCCAGGTCCTTTGCTGTCTCTGACAGAATTACAATGTCATCAGCAAAACGCAATGTTTTTATTTCTTCCCCCTGAACTTTAATCTCTATTCCAAATTTTTCCTTGCTTTCCTTCACCGCCTGCTCGATGTACAAGTTGAATAACATTGGAGAAAGGCAACAACACTGTCTTACTCCCTTCCCAACTGATGCTTTCCTTTCATGCCCTTCGAGTATAATAACTGCGGTCTGTCTTTTGTACAGGTTGTAAATAACTCTCCTTTCCCTGTATTTTACCCCTGCTGACTTCAGAATTTTAAAGAGAGTATTACAGTCAACATTGTCAAATGCTTTCTCCAAATCTACAAAAGCTAAAATTGTAGGTTTGCCTTTCCTTAATCTATCTTCTAGGATAAGACGTAAAGTGAGTATTGCCTCCCGGGTTCCTATATTCCTCCTGAATCCAAACTGATACAGAGCACAAAAATGGTATTTTAATGGCTAAGCCCTGACCGCTTAAATAGAGGTTTCAGGGACTGTAAGAGTATGAATTCTATTTATAGAATTTCCTTGCTCATTAGATAAAGTTCTAGTACTGCATTCGTGTGTACAGGGCTTTCGTGCGGATCAGCGGCCACCTTGCCCCGTTTTACCGTTACTTGTTAGCGTACTCTTGTGATTATACTCTTTTGGTTTTAGATCTGTTAGGTTTAGGCCTTCGTTTACTCAAAAAATTATTTTTGCCTTTATAGTAAATTCATTTAATATAATATGTATTAGAAATAAAAGGTTTTAACTTTCTATTACGTTCACTGAAATATTTGCTGCTATAGTTTCAAGTCTATGTCTAGCTCAGTCAGTTAAAATTTTAGATAACGGCCCTCAGTTAATACGAGTATCATTACAACACAGCCCCATATAATTTATGACCAATTCAACTTTCATTTTTAGTTTTTTTTTTTTTTTTTGGTTAATATTCGACAAAGCTATATGGAACCTATCCCTGAATTAGTCTGAGTCCAAACATCTTTATATATGGTCTTTCAGTAAAATACTATTTTGTTACATAGCACTGAAGTTACTACATATCATTATTGAATAAAGCTACGAGTCTCTGGTAGGCTAACTAATCTTACGTAAATATTTTCAATAAGTTTTTAGTACCACAGATAATTTTTTTTTATTGAATTAAAATTGCAATATTCTCTTCCCTTTTTATTGAGAGAGCAATTTATATGAAAGACACTGTCTTTATCTGTCCACACGTTTCAGTCACACTTTATTTTATCACTTACAAACCTCGAGATTGCCATTGAAATCCAGAAGGCTGAAAAATAAATTATGTCAAGGTTCTATCAATCTTACGACCTCCCGGCCCAGACTTCTAAGATTTGTTACTTTTAAATTTGCCGCGTGATATTCAGCGGCTTATGCAATTCAATCGCTGGCTGCAAGCTGCAGCAACTGGTAACGTTTTGGCTGAAACTTCTTACATACATTTTATAAATGTGAGGTCGGGATAATCTAAATTCAAATAATGTAAATGCACTTTTAAACCCATCAGTATATTTTGATCCACTTCTAGAATGTTGGAATGTTACACACCTTTACTATAATTGGTTCCATTGTCATCAGAAAAAAAAATCTATCCGCGCTTCTCATAATACAATGTCTAATAACAAGATGCACTAGCGATAATAATCAACAAGAAGCAACAAGCCTGAAATCTTTTTCGTACATACATTTTAAATTAATTATTTACAAACATAGATTAATGAAATGCAGCAACCAATTGCTTGTGGTTATTTATTTTTTAACTGGTTGCTGCATTTCATTAATCTATAATCTGAACAGTTGGTGAATGGATAACATACTTTATTTACAAAGATAATAAAAGATAACTGTTCTCTGCAATTTCATACAGTCTCTGGTTGCAAACGTTGTTCGCACTAGTGTCATGTCAAAACAGTTTGTTACATACAACGTAAGTTCACTTTTCACAACAACAGTCAAAAATCGGAAGGACATTACACTCTCCAGCGTTGCACATAATCACATTTATTTAATCTACCTATAGCAATCATTAAGGGTTCTAATCATTCAGCAGTTAACGGTAAAATTCTAGGAAAATTGTAAGGGTGGCTCTGATACGAATTGTTTTAATAATTTGAGTATATAACTTATACTTTCAAAATATTTTTGGTGGTCCAGTTTTTGGCCTTCCGCGGTACGGACCTGGACCGCAGTCCGCCAGTTGCCTATGTAAGATTACCGCCCAGTAGAAATATTGGTAATTAATAGCATTTGTAATTAAACAGTATGAAGTTCACTGCAAACATTGACTACGCCAATGCACTAAATGTTACACAATTTTAATCTTATTAATTGTGGTAGCAATGTATGTACACAGTTGGGCAATAGGTAGAAATTCTCCACGTTGAGATTTGCTGTGTGCTTGTAGGTGACGGGAGGCCAGCGAGCAGGCTGACGTTGGTGGCTTGTTCCAGCTTAGGATTTTCCAGTTCGTTCCCGGCGAGGGGACAGAGGGACAATGGCGAGTGCCAGGCACAGTGCAGTGCACAGCGCGAAATAAAATATTCTAATACTACTGGCATTTGAAGTAATACGATGCAGTTAGGAACCTTTAAGGCCCTCATTACAAAATAGCCTGTTGATAAATAACCAATACATTAGCTGATATAGTCACATCTGGCGTTGTTGTTGTGGTCTTCAGTCCGGAGACTGGTTTGATGCAGCTCTCCACAATACCCTATCCTGAGCAAGCCTCTTCATCTCCACATAAGAACGGCAACCTACATATGTCTGAATCTGCTTACTGTATCCATCTCTTGGTCTTCCTCTGCGATTTTTACCCCACACACTTCCCTCTAATGCTAAATTCACAATTCCTTGATGTCTAAGAATGTGTCCCACCAATCTATCCCTTCTTTTAGTCGAGGTATGCCAGAAATTTCTTTTCTCCCCAATTCTGTTCAGCACCTCCTCATTAGTTACGCGATCCACCCACCTAATCTTCAGCATTCTTCTGTAGCACCATATTTCAAAAGCCTCGATCCTCTTCCTGTCCCCACTGTTTATCGTCCATGTCTCACTCCCATACAAGGCAACACTCCATACAAGTGCCCTCAGAAAGGACTTCCTTAGGCTTAGATCAATATTCGAAGTTAACAAATTTCTCTTTTTCAAAAACGCTTTTGTACCCATTGCCATTCTGCATTTTATATCCTCTGTACTGCGACCATCATTTGTTATTTTACTGCCCAAGTAACAAAACTCATCTACCTCCTTTATTGCTTCGTTTCCCAATCTAATTCCTTCAGCATCACCTGATTTTCTTAGACTGCACTCCATTATCCTAGTTTTGCTCTTGTTAATGTTCATCTTATATGCACCTTTCAGCACACTGTCCATTCCGTTCAATTGCTCTTCCAGGTCCTTTGCTGTATCTGACAGAATTTCTATGTCGTCGGCAAAACGCAAAGTTTTTAATTCTTCACCCTGAACTTTAATTCCTTCACCAAATTTCTCCTTGCTTTCCTTTATAGCTTGTTCAATGTACAAATTGAATAACATTGGAGAAAGGCTACAAACCTGTCTCACTCCCTTCCCAACCACTGCATCCCTTTCATGCCCTTCAACTCTGACAACCGCTGTCTGGTTTTTGTACAAGTTGTAAATAACCTTACGCTCCCTATATTTTACTCCTGCTTGCTTCAGAACTTGAAAGAGTTTATTCCAATCAACATTGTCAAACGCCTTCTCCAAATCTACAAAAGCTAGAAATGTAGGTTTGCCTTTCCTTAATCTATCTTCTAGGATAAGCCGTAAAGTGAGTATTGCCTCCCGAGTTCCTACATTTCTCCTGAACCCAAACTGATCTTCCCCGAGGTCGGCTTCTACCCGTTTTTCCATCCTTCTGTATATAATTCGTGTTAATATTTTGCAACCATGACTTATTAAACTGATGGTTCTGTAGTTTTCACACCTGTCTGCACCTGCTTTCTTTGGAATGGGGATTATAACATTTTTCTTAAAGTCTGAGGGTACTTCGCCTGTCTCATACATCTTACACACCAGGTGAAACAGGTTTGTCATGGCTGGTTCTCCCAGAGACTTCAGTAGCTCTGAGGGAATATCATCTACTCCAGGGGCCTTGTTTCGACTTAGATCTTTCAGGGCTCTGTCAAATTCTTCTCTCAGTACAGTATCTCCTATTTCATCTTCATCTACATCCTCTTCCCTTCCTACAATATTGTCTCGAAGTTCCTTTCCTTTGTAGAGCCCCTCTATATACTCTCTCCACCTTTCAGCTTTCCCTTCTTTGCTGAGAACTGGTTTTCCATCCGTGTCCTTGATATTCATAGAGCTGTTTTTCTTATCTCCAAATGTTTCTTTTATTTTCCTGTAGGCTGTATCTATTTTTCCCCTATTTATACATTCTTCTACATCCTTGCATTTGCCTTCTAGCCACTCCTGCTTAGCCATTTTGCACTGCCTGTCAATCTCATTTCTTAGTCGTCTGTACTCCATTTTGCCTGTTTCATTTACTGCATTTTTATATTTTCTCCTTTCATCGATTAAATTTAGTATCTCCTGTGATATCCAAGGATTTTTTGTAGGTCTTGCCTTCCTACCTATTTTGTCCTCTGCTACTTTCACTATTTCATCTCTCATTTTTGCCCATTCCTCCTCTACTGTTTTATTTTCCCTTGTTTCTGTCAATTGTTGCCTAAATCTCCCTCTGAAATTCTTAAGAACCTCAGGTTCCTTCAATTTATCCAGGTCCCATCTCCTTATTTTCCTACCTTTTTGTAGTTTCTTCAGTTTCAGCCTACAGTTCATAACCAACAAGTTATGGTCAGAGTCTATATCTGCCCCTGGGTATGTCTTACACTGTAAAACCTGGTTCCGAAATCTTTGTCTTACCATTATAAAATCTATCTGGTATCTCCCGGTGTCTCCTGGTCTCTTCCACGTATACAACCTTCTTTTGTGATTCTTGAACCAGGTGTTTGTTATAACTAAATTATGTTCCGTGCAAATTTCTACCAGGCGGCTTCCTCTTTCATTCCTTTTGCCCAGACCATATTTACCTACTATCCTCCCTTCCCTTCCTTGTCCTACTACCGAATTCCAGTCTCCCATAACAATTAAGTTTTCCTCTCCCTTAATCCTTAATTGTCTGAATAATTTCCTTTAGCTCCTCATATATTTCTTCGATTTCCTCATCATCGGCAGAGCTAGTTGGCATATAAACCTGTACTACTGTTGTCGGTGTTGGCTTCGTATCTATCTTGACAATGATAATGCGATCACTGTGCTGCTCATAGTAGTTTACCCGCATTCCTATTTTCTTATTCATTATCAATCCTACTCCTGTGATACCCCCAATTGATTTTGTATTTATAATCCTGTACTCACCTGACCAGAAATCTTGTTCATCCTGCCACCGAACTTCACTAATCCCCACTATATCTAACTTCAACCTATGCATTTCCCTTTTTAAATTTTCTAATTTTCCTACTCTATTAAGGGATCTAACATTCCACGCTCTGACCCGTAGAATGCCAGTATTGTCTTTCCTGATGATCACATCCTCCTGAGTAGTCCCCGCCCGGAGATCCGAATGGGGGACTATTTTACCTCCGGAATATTTTACCCGAGAGGATGCCATCATCATATGTTCATACAGTAGAGCTGCATGTCCTCAGGAAAGGTAAAGGCTGTAGTTTCCCCTTGCTTTCAGCCGTTCGCAGTAGCTGTGTGGCAAAGCCACATTAGCTGATGTTACAAGGCCAGCTCAGTCAATCATCCAGACTGTTGCCCCTGTAACTACTGAATAGGCTGCTGCCTCTCTTCAGGAACCACACGTTTGTCTGGCCTCTCCACAGATACCCCTCCGCTGTGGTTGCACCTACGGTACGGCTATCTGTATCGTTGAGGCACGCAAGCCACCCCACCTCGGCAATGGCTGTGGTTCATGGGAGTGGGGTAATATGTTTAATTGACAATGATAAGTAATAAATTACCAACGAAGACAAGACAGTTACACAACTAGCATGGCAATGTTTGTTTATAAAATAATATATTAACTATTTCTCATTTTATTTTCAATTAATCCTTTGTATTTTACCTTGAAATATTCAGTTAAATCACTTATCTGTGATATAAGAAATTGCACGATTATAATAAATAGTACAAAGGATGTTTATACTAATATAAAAACGTAAGAAGATATTTGTTTAATGTGTAGCGTAATTATTTTGATTTTAAGTAAAGTTTTAGAAATGTATTGGCTGAGCGCTGTACGTTGGCAAATCGGTTAGAACAGCTCACATGGGGAAGTTGATGACGTAGGGAAAAAACTCCGGCAGTTGAGCTTTTGGCGCGCGCGCGTGGGCAGGAAGTGACGAGGCGGGAGCACGTGGAGAACTGGCCGGGCGGCGTCGCGCTGCATCAGTCGGCATATGGATCTCGAGGTGGTGACTTTAGATTTGTGTGTGGCAATCGCCTCGTGTGGTTGCTCGTCGTAGACTGCACCAAGTTGAATCGAGTGCTACTGTGCGTTTGTGAATATTTAGCCGATGGAACAAGGTGTGCATCGCATTGAATTCAAGTGACTGTGATTTGTTAATGTAACACGTGTCGTCGCATAGGCACGAACATAAACGGTGTTAGAGACAGCCAGATGGTGTGAAAACAGTTTGCGACAAATATTCATTTTTTGTCTGGGGGCTCACGAGCTATAACTTTATTTGATAAATGTGTCGACGTACAGACGTATCAGCCACAGGGTTCTAATATTGTGAAATAAACAACATAAAGTGAACTTTCGCGTGTTTTCAGAAATAATAGTTAGTACACCCTTTTCTCTCATGAACTTGATTTTATTATGAATTTGTTTTGTTAATCATATGCAGGAAAGGAAAGCTGCAAACGTGTGATATCATCCCCTAGAAAATGAGTCAAACACCACTAATCACAGTTCCAGTGTTTTTGCGTGTTTAGGAATTTGGTTCACAGTTGGTGGTTGTGAGTTTTAAAAATTAAACTTTCCCTATTTTAAACTCTCACCCCGACCTTCACTCTAGCACATACCGCTGGTCTAAGGCGTCAAGCTATGGACTGGGCGGACGTTTCCGCCGTAGGTTCGAGTCCTCCCTCTGGCACGGGTGGGTTGTTTTCCTTTGTTTAAGTTTAAATAGTTTGTAAGTATACGGAGTGATGACATAGCAAGTTTACAAACATTTGATTTTAAATTAGATTTTTTCATGTCACCGGAAAGTTTTTGGAGGTTCGACTTACGAAAGGACACGCGAATTTCTAATGTGGCTGCCAAGACCGGGACACAGAACAGACCAGCTTTCCGTTTTTAGCGTTTCGTAATGTGAAACACATCTACATACATACTCCGCATACTACATACTACATTTCAAAAGCCTGTATTCTCTTCCTGTCCGCACTGCTTATCGTCCATGTTTCACTCCCGTACAAGGCAACACTCCACACAAATGCCTTCAGAAAAGACTTCCTTACGCTTAAATTAATATTCGATGGTAGCAAATTTCTCTTTTTTAAAAATGCTTTTCTTCCCATTGCCATTCTGCATTTTATATCCTCTGTACTGCGACCATCGCATGTTATTTTACTACCCAAGTAACAAAACTCATCTACCACCTTCATTGTTTCGTTACCTAACCTAATTCCTTCGGCATCGCCTGATTTTCTAAGACCGCATTCCATTATTTTTGTTTTGCTCTTGTTAATGTTCATTTTATACGCTCTCTTCAACACACTGTCCATTCCATTTAACTGCTCTTCCAGGTCCTTTGCTGTCTCTGATAGAATTACAATGTCATCAGCAAAACGCAATGTTTTTATTTCTTCTCCCTGAACTTTAATCCCTATTCCAAAGTTTTCCTTCCTTTCCTTCACCGCCTGCTCGATGTACAAATTGAATAACATCTGAGAAAGGCTACAACCCTGTCTTACTCCCTTCCCAACTGATGCTTCCCTTTCATGCCCTTCGAGTCTAATAACTGTACTGTAAATAACTCTCCTTTCCCTGTATTTTACCCCTGCTGACTTCAGAATTTGAAAGAGTGTATTCCAGTCAACATTGTCAAACGCTTTCTCCAAATCTACAAAAGCTAAAAATGTAGGTTTGCCTTTCCTTAACCTATCTTCTAAGATAAGACGTAAAGTGAGTATTGCCTCCCGGGTTCCTACGTTCCTCCTGAATCCAAACTGATCTTCCCCGAGGTCAGCTTCTACCATCGTTTCCATTTTCCTGTAGATAATTCGTGTTAAAATTTTGCAACCATGACTTATCAAACTAATGGTTCTGTAGTTTTCACACCTGTCTGCGCCTGATTTCTTTGGAATGGGGATTATTACATTTTTCTTAAAGTCTGAGTGTTTTTCGCCTGTCTCATACATCCTACACACCAGTTCAAATAGTCTTGTCATGGCTGGCTTTCCCAGAGACTTTAGTAGCTCTGAGGGTATGTTATCTACTCCTGGCGCCTTTCTCCGACCTAGGTCTTTCACGGCTCTGTCCAATTCATCTCTCAGTATAGTATCTTCTATTTCATCTTGATCTACTTCCTCTTCCCTTCCTACAACATTGTCTCTAAGTTCATTTCCTTTGTAGAGCTGCTCTATGTACTCTTTCCACCATTTTTTTTTTCTAATACAAATACGAAAACATCATTAAATTAATATCACTGCTCCTGTTAATGGCAGTCTATAATTCAACAAACTGCCAGAGCAGTGTAATTCATACAGTTCACAATACCCAAGTCATATTAATATCGTCTGAAATCTTTTCAAAGCAGGACTGGATTGCAACTTAATGTGCTGAAGTATATGAAAGGAATTGATTTTGATTATGTTCGCATTCTCGATGCGTACTGACATGTAGCACGAGTTTTGTTTTAGCGATTTTCGGACATTGTAATGTTTTCAAAAGTACACACGATTTTTACATTGTAAGGGACTAGATTCTACATCGTAGTTTAAACCATCTTCTCACCTTGTCCTTGCTTCTTTGCCTTTCGTGTACTTATCATGATTTTTTAACTACATGTCAGGTATCAAATTGAATATCTTCAAGAATGTGAAGTGCTAACATTAACAGCTTATATACGAACATATTTATTTGTAGCTACGTATTCGCTTCATCAAACTAGTAAGTAACCGACAAAATATGTTTGTATACAGGGTTATCATTTTTATGAAGCTGAGGTACGAGCGTAAGCAGTAATATTATGAAGTAGTGGTCAAGTATTTGCGATTCTCATTAACAGCAGAAGTTTGGACGTGAATGAATTGTTAAAGATTTACTTCTATGCCTAAAAGTATAACTAACCACAGTAAATGAACACATATTCTTCATAACATTATGCTGTTACTTCTGGGCATCTTTTGCAAATGAGAGATTTCCGAATTATACTTTTGACAGTTGCTACAATTTATACCGCCACAAAAGCTCGGAAATACGAAGTTATTTTGAAAATTGTAAGATTAACGCCCGATAGGAATATTGGTAATTAACAGCATTCGTTAATTAAACAGTATGAAGTTCACTGCAAACATTGACCATGCCAATGCACTAAATGTTACAGAATTTTAATCTTATTTATTATGGTAGCAATGTGTGTACACAGTTGGGTCACAACATTTATAGTTAGGCCATAGGAAGAAATTCTCCACGTTGAGATTTGCTGTGTCGTTGTAGCTGACGGGAGGCCAGCTAACAGGCCGACGTTGGTGGCTTGTTCCAACTTAGGATTTTACAGTTCGTTTCCGGTGAGGGGAGAGAGGGACAATGGCGAGTGCTACGCATAGTGCAGTGCACAGCGTGAAATAAAATATTCTAATACTACTGGCATTTGAAGTAATACGATGCAGTCAGGAACCTTTAAGGCCCTCATTACAAAATAGCCTGTTGACAAATAAACAATACATTAGCTGTTATAGTCATATCGGGCGTAATATGTTTAATTGACAATGAAAAGTAATAAATTACCAATGAATACAAGTCAGTTACACAACTAGCATGGCAATGGTTTTTTTTTTTTTTTTTTTTTTTTTTTTTTTTTTTTTTTTTTTTTTTTTTTTTTGTAAATAATATATTAACTATTTTTCATTTTATTTTCAATTAATCTTGTGTATTTTATCTTGATATATTCAGTTAAATCACTTATCTGTGATATAAGAAATTGCACGATTATGATAAATAGTACAAAGGATGTTTATAACAATATAAAAACGTAAGAAGATATTTGTTTAATGTGTAGTGTAATTATTTTGATTTTAAGTAAAGTTTTAGAAATGTATTGGCTGAGCGCTGTACGTTGGCAAATTGGTTAGAACAGCTCACATGGGGAAGTTGATGACTAAGGGGAAGAAGAACCCAGCAGTTGAGCTTTTGGCGCGCACGCACACGCCCGCGAGGGCAGGAAGTGACGAGTAGGGAGCACGTGGTGTAGCTGGCCGGGCAGCGTCGCTCGGCATCGGTCGGCAGGTGTATCTCCATGTGGAGACTTTAGATTTTTGGTGTGGGAATCGCCACGTGTGGTTGTTCGTCGTAGACTGCACCAAGTTGAATCGAGTGCTACTGTGTGCTTGTGAATATTTAGCCGGTGGAACATGGTGTGCATCGCATTGAATTAAAGTGACTGTGATTTGTTAATGTAACACGTGTCGTCGCATAGGCATGAACATAAACGGTGTTTGAGACAGCCACGTGGCGTGAAAACAATTCACGACAAATATTCATTTTGTCTGGGGGCTCACGAGCTATAACTTTATTTGATAAATGTGTCGACGTACAGACGTATCAGCCACAGGGTTCTAATATTGTGAAATAAACAACATAAAGAGAACTTTTACGTGTTGTCAAAAATAGTAGTTAGTACACCCTTTTCTCTTATGAACTTGACTTTATTATGAACTTTTGTGTTAATCATATGCAGGGAAGGAAAGTTGCGAACGTGTGATATCATCCCCTAGAAAACGAGTCAAACAGTAGCAATCACAGATCCAGTGTTTTTGCATGTTTAGGAATTTGGTTCGCAGTTGGTGGTTGTGAGTTTTAAAAATAAAACTTTCCCTATTTTAAACTCTCACCCCGACCTTCACTCTCGCAAAATGCTGCTTCAGTCCAAATACACATTCATTACTCAATCGCTTCGCGGTATGATTTTACGACCCGGCCGGTTGGCAGCACTGCTGTCGCGAAGTTGCAGAAAATCACTAAAATCACTGGGAGTTTTGCGACTTTTTATGTTCGACACTGGTGACTGGCGAACTGTGCCGGAGTCACGAAACTCTCGGTGGAAGCGAGGCAGCACGTGTGGCTTGGAGGTATAATCAGCAGCGGGCATCCCCTCAAACCTGTTGCTCTGGCCTAAGGGAACGATCTTGCGGCCGGTCCGCTGCTGATTATACCTCCAAGCCAGATGGGCTGCCTCGCCAGTTTCGGCTGTAGTCGGGCCGCCGAAAGAACGACCCTGACAGTTCGCGCACGTGGGCCGCAGAGGGTGGGGGGGGGGGGGACACTCAACCACCAACCTGAGCTCTGGAATTCTAAACGGTGCCGCGTTGCCACCCTGCCACTCAAGGTCGCACAGGGTGGCGTGAAATTGATACAATTGCTGAAGAAAGTGGTCATAGAGGGTTCGCCTTCTACCATATCATCGCCATTTCAATGCAATAGAACTCGTGTGGGCTCAGGTGAAATCGTAAGTTGCAGAAATAATAAACATTTTTCATTAACAAAAGTATAATTATTAGTTCGTGAAGTTTTGGGCAGTATTACTCCCACAAAATGGAACAATGTTGTCACACAAACGTGGCACATCTTAGAAGAGGCATAGGAACGAGAAGGTACACTAGAAGAATGGGTAGAAGAATTAATAATACGATTAGGGGACGGTAGTAGCAGTAGCAGCGGTGCATTGCACATGATGATGGCCGCGACTGATTTTTAATGTATAGTTTGTTTCAACCAAACATCATCTACTGAAAACTTATGTTATTTTATTTCTACTTCTGTGTCCAGTAGACTAGCTGTCGAAACTGATCTGACAATATTACTCAGACACTATACTATGGCAGTCACAGCGACCATAAACGAATGAGAGAAAAACTCTTTTTATGTAAAAAGACAAATCATTTCACTGGAAGAGGCGGTTTTACTACTTATAAAGTGGTAATCCTTATTTGTTTACCCTCTCGGCAGACTGCCACAATACAGTGTCCGAGTAATAACAGCGAGTTTGTGGAAAATAGTTATAGAAGATGAAATATATAAACAAAATTCTTCAGCTAGCGAACTTTGGCTAAAGACTAAATGATACATTATATTTAATGGAATACTGCAACATATGAAGTTTTAACTCGTCATGTATTTCTAAACCTTTCCTTTTTGACTGAAAATTCTTCGTGATTGTTCTCGTTCGTTCACGCTTTATTAGTACATAGCAACGGTCTCAAAATTTTCGGACGTGGTATTCGTATGCCGGCGACTGGCACGGCGTAACAGCAAACAGCCGCATAGCAGCATTGGCAACATAGCCGCTAGCTGTCAGAGTCGTTCATTCGGCGGCTCGACTATAATCCAAGCATTCTGTCACGCAATGTTAAACAAGCAAAATTAATTACCTGAAAAACTAGCAATACCTTCACTACGCAATAGTAATGGTGATGTTACTGAAGACAGTTCTGCTAAAGCAAAATCACGTCCGAAATTCCTTCACGAAAGTAGACGAAGCAAATACTCCAGAATTCGTATCAAGAACAGCTGCCAGCATGCGTGATTTAGAAGTACGAGGGGGAGTTGGAAAAAACGTTTCCCCAGTCGACTGTGGGCAAAGTTGCGTATGAAAACAAACAAAAAATAGAATGAAAGATTCTTATAAGGTACGTGAACCAAATAAGACCCACCTAACGTTTAGGAATTTCGTATGCAGTATGTGTAAGTGGTAATTTTCCTAGACCGTACGTGCAACATACTACAACTACAGGGTGTCCAGAAAAGCCGGCCGCGGTGGCCGAGGTGACTGAGGCGCTCCAGTCACGGTCAGAACGGCTACTACGGTCGGGGGTTAGAATCCCCCCTCGGGCATGGATATTTGTGCGGTCCTAGTCCGTAAGTAGTTCATAAGTAGTTTGTAAGTTTAGGGACTGATGACCCCGTAGTTAAGTACCATAAGCTTAACAACCATCTGTACATTTGTCCAGAAAAGGGCTCTCTGATTTCAAAATTAAATATCCCGAAAACAAAGATAGATAGAAGAATGCAGTAAACGGTATGTTTATTGTGAAAGCTGTAAGAAGTTCATACAGCAGTTTTAAATAATAGTTACAAAAGCCGCCAACAGATGTCGCTGTACGCTGTACAGCTCATATCAGCACACATAACTGAAATAATCATATGAAAACACTCTTTGCAAACAATCACATCACAATTTTTTCGAAATGTTCACCACTGGCACTACAGAGGTGGCGCAAACGAAGATTAAAATTCGCCATCACATTTAGCAGTGTCTCAACCGAAATGGATTCACATGACACAGAGATCGCCTATTCAAGCTCGTCCAGCGAGGCGGGATGCTTCGGGTAGACTGTCTTTCACTGTGCCCCACATAAAAAAAAAAAAAAAAAAAAAAAAAAAAAAAAAAAAAAAAAAAAAAAAAAAACACAGGGAGTCAAATCCGGCGAATATGGAGGACAATCCATGCCTGCACTGGTAAATTTGGGATATTACAAAGGAA
Source organism: Locusta migratoria (assembly GCA_026315105.1). Classification (NCBI taxonomy): domain Eukaryota; kingdom Metazoa; phylum Arthropoda; class Insecta; order Orthoptera; family Acrididae; genus Locusta; species Locusta migratoria. Next base: position 851,513,865 of record CM048745.1, read on the forward strand.
TGACTCGATTCCCGAAGTATCCGGGAAAGCGAAAGCGAAACACTTGTTCGGTCCGATGTGGTCGGGCTCCATCTTGCATAAACCATTCAGTACCTGGTCGATCCTCTAACGCTGCTGTGTGGCGACAAATTGTTCCAAAATTGCAACGTAACGTGCACCAGTTACCGTTTCTCGAATGAAAAAAGGGCCAATAATGCCTGTGCTGCATACTGTAGCCCACACAGTAACTTTAGGAGAATACAGGGGTTTCACTTCACACCAATATGGCTTTTCGGAACGCCAAAATCGCCAGTTCTGGTTATTCACGTATCCATTCAGGTGGAAGTGTGCTTTATCTGTAAACCAGATGCAGCCGACATCAAGTCCTTCACTAACAATAATTGTGAGCATCTGATTAGCAAAGGCAACCCATTGTTACACAGCTCGCACGGGTATGGCCTGGTGCGTTTGAATTTTGAATGGAAACATGTGTAGGCTCTTTCTCAGTATTTTCTGCGTGCTGGAACGCTTCAAACCAGTCTCATATGCAATTCTACGGACGGATGACATTGGATTTCGCTGAATAATTCCAGAAACTGTGGCGATATTTTCAGGCGTAGCTGCGGTTTGCTTGCGGCCAACATGCCCCACTAGATCACCAGTTACGCTGCCTGTTCGTTGAAATTTTGCGAAGAGCGTACGACTGGTTTTCGCATCGGGTTCTTTTGGAACATTAAATCGTGCTTGAAAACTTCGCTTTGTTGCCGTAGGACTCTCTTCTAACCTGTGGCACTCTAGTGCCAGAAAAACGCGTGCCGGCCGCGGTGGCCGAGGTGACTGAGGCGCTCCAGTCACGGTCAGCACGGCCACGGGTTCGAATCCCCCCTCTGTCATGGATATTTGTGCCGTCCTAGTTTGTACGTAGTTCATAAGTAGTTTGTAAGTTTAGGGACTGATGACCCCATAGTTAAGTCCCATAAGCTTTACAAACATTTGAACATTTTTTTGAAAAAAACGCGTTGTTCAATGGAGTACATGGTTTTAATCTCTTCCTTCGGTACGCTAACCACCTTTCACGTTTCAGTAGTGGAACTGATCGCTCTGGGCTTCGGATCACTATTTATACTAGGCATTACGTATGTCGATTACAGCGCCATCTGTTAGCAGCTTTTGTAACCATTATTTCAAAACTTCTTACAGTTTTCACAACAAACGTACTGTTTACTGCATTCCTCTATCGATCTTTCTTTTCGAGATATTAAATTTTGAAATCAGGGAGTCCTTTTCTGGACACCCTGTATATTCAGTTCAAAAATAAATTAAAATGGGAAGTTCATGTAATTAATATCATCACTTTAAAGAAAATGTTTAACCCCTGCAAAGTGGGCATTGTTAGGAGACCCTGTTCCTAATATGGCCCGTAGCCGCATCTAGGTTATATTAGCCTTCTGATGCACATAAATAGCAGTAAAACTGTTGGAATACACTGCAAGTATTGTAACGTAATTTTATTTTAGACATAAATGGATTGAGATGATACATAGACTTTTTATTAATTTTTTTTTTTTTACGAACGCTTCATACAGTACTACTGTTGGTAAATTACTTACTGATTATTAACTCTTAAGATTATTAAATTTAATCAGAACCAACATTGTTCTGACAACAGTAAGTTTCCTTATCGTAAGTTAATAGGAACATAAGTCTAACCATTACATTTTCTATAATGGGCCTTATTGGGAACAACGAGTTTAAAACGCGTTTGTGTTTATTGTTTAAAAAGAAACGTTTTATTAGAAAGATTATGCCACAATCTTAATACAGCACAATTTTCTGTACAGATATACATATTTACCAGTACAAATGCTTCGAGACCGAAACGATTGTATTAGATGAAACGTACCGTGAAGATAAGAAGCAGTCCTCGTTCGTTGAACGCCATAGCACAACTGAAAGTAAAATGGCCGGCACGAGAGCGGGTGCGGAAGAAGTTGTTGTCTTGTCCATTAGATGTTACAAGCTATCATTACCAACGACATCAGCGCATTTTCAAACTTTCTACGCCAGAAAGTTTGACTTATTAGGAACCGGGCCTTATTTGCTATAGTTGTACCTTATGATATCCAAGTAGTTTGGGACATTTGTCAAACCCCTTTATAAGGGCGTTACATACGGAAGAATCTTTGTACGGTTGTGGATGAAAGACGACACAGCAGGTGAACGCGCGCGTGCGAGACGCCGATACACCATTGGGTAGAGGTCGACTATGAATGTGTCAATCACTTTTTTGTTTCGGTTTGTGACGGGTGATGAAAATTGGATCGCCCGCCGCGGTGGCCGAGGGGACTTCCGAACAGAAGAATAATTCTATTGTATGGCTGACTGGCCGTTACATCAACTATGTCATTCACAACAGAGGCGAAGATAATATTCCGGAATATGAACAGTATTTACATACAGAATATTACAAAGAACATAGGAGAAAAAGCCATCAAAAACGCTTTGGAAATAGATTAAAATCATTGTTTGAGAGATAGGGTGTGGGATAAGGTAAAATAATGAATGCATGCTAAAGTAGGGGACAACTGCTGAGGGCGAAGTACGGTGGGGACTTCGTGGGCCCCGTGGCCGCTACGGTAGCCGTGAAGGCCTCAGCAGAAACCTGAAACGGCAATGCAGCTACCGAAAAACGTAACTTGACATAAACACATGACGAGCAACTCAATTTGTCGACAAAATGTCCGATCAAGTATCAGGCTCAGGAAAATACGTTAAGATTGAAAGACAAAATATTTGGAAATTAGATATCAGTAGAAATTACTATATTTACATTTGAGGAACTACATTTTCTTTTATGAATCAACAGTTGGGAAATTTATTCTGTTGTTCAGTTAGCCACTGAAGAGGCATTTACTTATTTAACATACATATTTTGTAACAAACCATAGCAAAGAAGCTAGCCGAAGAAGGCGAAAAAGGTGAGAGCATGGATGGGCTGTAAGGGGAGAAGGGAGGTCCAAAAAAGAAAAGAAAAAAAAAGGGGGGGACTGAGGCGCTTCAGTCACGGTCTGCACGGCCACTACGGTCGGGGGTTCGAATCCCCCCTCGGGCGTGGATATTTGTGCCGTCCTTAGTAGTAGCTAGTTCATAAGTAGTTTGTACAGCTTAGGGACTGATGACCCCGTAGTTAAGTCCCATAAGCTCTACAAACATTTGAACATTTTGAAAATTGGATCCACCATCACACGCCCGAATCGAAGGCCGCATCCATGGAGTGGATATATCCGCCATCACCTGTCTGAAATAAGTTCCAACGCACTCCGTCTGCAGGTAGAAGTGTTACCCACCGTTTTCATCTACATAGATACTCTGCAAATGACATTCAAGTGCCTGGCAGAGGGTTCATTAACCACTTTCATAACTTTTCTCTACCGTTCCATTCTCTAATAGCGCGCGGGAAGAAAGAACACCTAAATCGTTCCGTTTTCGATCTGATTTATCTTATTTTATTGGGATGGTCATGTCTCCCTAAGTAGGTGGGTGCTAGCAAAATATTTTCACATTCAGAACTAAAAGTCGGTGATTGAAACTTCGCAAACAGATCACGCCTTAATGAATAACATCTTTCTTTTAATGATTTCCACCCCAATTCGTGCAAAATTTCCGTGACGTCACCCCCCCCCCCCTCCCGTAACGTGATAGAACAAAACGAGCTGCCCTTCTCTGAACCTTCTCAATGTCTTCCGTCAGTCCCACCTGGTGAGGGTCCCACAAGGGGCAACAGTACTCTAGGAGAGGACGCACAAGTGTGATGTAGCCAGTCTCTGGTGCATCTTCGAAGCGTTCTGCCGATGAAACGTAACCTTTGGTTCGCCTTCCCCACAATATGTGTTCTCTCCAGTCAAAGTTGTTCGTAATTGTAACTCCTAGGTATTTGGTAGAATCTACGACCTTAAGGTTTGACTGATTTATCGCGTAATTGAAGTTCAGCGGATTTCTTTTAGTGGTCATGTGTATTACTTCACACTTTTCCTTATTTAGTGTCAATTGCCAATTTTCGCACCGTGCAGAAATTTTGTCTAAGTCGCTTTGCAGTTGCTTTTGATCCTCTGTTGACTTCACTAACCGATAAACGACAGCATCATCCGCGAACAGTCTAAGGGAGCTATTCAGATTGTCTCCTAAATCGTTTATAAACACGAGGAAGAGTAGGGGACCTATAACGCTTCCCTGCGGTACGCGAAGCCCAAGGAATCTTGTTGCTGGACTGATTGGAGGATGTAACCATCAATGCTGCGCGGTACTGTGCAAGCGGCCTGGCCTTCTCTGATCTGGCTTTCAGCTGTTGGATGACCACAGTGGGTGGCGACAACGCAAAACCATATTTCAACTCTTCGTTGTGAGGGCCTACACCATCCGCCAGTCCTGATCTCCCAAAAAGTGACTCTGAACAATACTCTCATCGGAAGCCTCTTTGGAAGCAATGCTGACTTTAAACGAACCGTTCAATGCTTCTTCCGTATGCAACGCCCTGGTTTTTTTCCTTGACGGCTTTAGGAAGCTTATCAAGCGGTATGACAAGTGTCATAATCTACTTGGATATCATATAGAAAAAAAGATATGTCTTGTCTTTAATGTCTCACTCTATTTATTTATTTATTTATTTATTTCATTTCATACGCAACTCTGCCAACAGTCGACAGGGGAAACTTATTTTCTAAGTCCCCCTCGTACTCCTACATCACGCATTCTGGCAGCTGTTCTTGAAGCGAATTCCGGAGTATTTGCTTCGTCTTCTTTCGTGAAGGAATTTTGGAAGCGAATCTGCTTTAGCAGAACTGTCATTAGTAACTTACCATTACTATTGCGTAGTGAAGATATTGCTTGTGTTTTACCGCTAGTTTAGAAATTATGTAGAAAAATAAATATATGTCTTATTTTTAAATTCACATTCTATTTTTTTTCCTCTCTCTCTACTTCTCTTCTGCTTTTTTCAAACGCAACTTTGACTATAGTCGACAGGGAAAACGTATTTTCCGACCCCCCCCCCCCTCCCCCTGTCGTAGATACCCACGGTGTTTTAAGGCAACGTAAATCACTTAACAAGCCTCCCGTTCCCGGTGGTATACCAATTAGGTTCGTTTCAAAGTATGCTGATGCAATAATTCATACCTAGTTATCATATACAACAGCTCGCTCAGCGAATGATCCGTCCCAAAAACAGCAAAGTTACACCGTGAAACACGTCCACATAACGTGTTCCATTTAATTGACTTCCCATGAACAAATGTTGATGAGCTTCAGACATTTTTTTAGTGTAGCAAAACACTCCACTCGCAATATGCGAGATACCAGGCATTATATATTGATTTAGTTCTATCTGTATGTAAAATTCTAAGTGTCTATGTTGTACATGAGGCCCCAAATATCTATTAGTGTGTACTGTGATGTGCTCCCACTGATCCTGGCTTTCACAGAATGAATGAAACTTTGTATGTAAGAGAGTTTAGGAAGTGCTAGGCGCATCTCGTCTGTTTTCTGTCGTCGTTTCTTTCAAACTCTGGGCGTTGAATGTCTCTGGGTGAGAAGTAGGTTTGCCAACTGTTGAGCAGAACCCAGTCTTCGCAAAGATTGCTAATGTAGCTTGCTCTTAACCTCCTTGGCTGGGGGTTGGTCAGGTTACCTGCCTGACGAACGGTGATGCTCTCTGGGCTCCCCTCCACTACCCTCCTTGGTAACGGCTAGGCAGTGGTCAAGAGAGCTATTCATTCACTTATTCGTTCCTGGTAGTGTAAGTACCTCTGGGTTTGGTTCTGCTGTGGCCTTGTGGCTCGACTTAGTTTAGGCTCCATAGTTGTACTTATGCCTTTTCACGAGTTTAATTCCGGGAGTAGCTTAATTTTCTATAGGATTGCTAATTTTATGTCGATTTTTGCTGATTCCGAGGCTCTGATGGTGTTTCGTTAGCATAGTTCTTGCACTTTATAACTTTTTAATCACTTCTTCGCCTGTTTAAACATGTTCAATGTCTTTTGCATTCTTATCGTAGTTGAATTCTAATATTTTTGGGGATTCGCGGTGCCTATACTGTTCGTACTTTGTGGACACAACACGTGGACGATATCAGACTAAGCCTTCAGCTTTTCCATTATTCAGTGCGCATGAGTGGTTAATAATTGTATAGCTGATTTGCTAAGGTGTTTCCTAGTGAGTGTAGCATGATAATTTTCCCCGAAAATTGTCCATTCTAACTTGTAATCTGTGTACTTGTCGGCCCACGTGTGCGCCGATTAGCGTGTTCCCTGTCGTGGTTATTACCATTAAATAGATCGTTTTCCTCTGTGTAGAAAGAACCGTTGCGCGATGTATATCGTGTTTATAATTTTCATGAAATAGAATTATTTCACTTATCTGAATTTTTGTGACCGAACTCTGTATTGTGCTATAGCAATCTGTAACCTTGCTTATCTAATATACATCATTCCTCTGATGAGAAAGAATGGTTACACGATATATTTCGTGATCTTATTCTCTTCGAAATTGATTTTGTTAACTTTATGCGTATTTTGTGTTCCGACTTAGTAGAGTGCTTTATTGATCTAACAACTTTAACCTTCTGTAGTTATCTTCTCTCTGTGCTAAACGAACGCCAGAGCGACCGTTTTTAGATATTATTTAATGAAATCTTGATTTAATGTATAGTTAGAAGTTCTAGGGAAACTTTTTAACTTCCGTCTGTACACCACACTTTGTGGTCTTAAACCAAGTGCGCTTGTTTCTGATAGTTTATCGTGAGCCTAAGCCACTAGCTTGACACGTCATGGAAGCGAAGTACTATTTCATTGTACGCGAGTGAACCTTCGATCTGCATTCTCCAGATTGCTTGGCTGTCGTCTTGGTGTATTGGTGTCGGGTGCTTGGTAACCTTGGTAACTACCTGCATGGCTTGGCGTATGAATCTGTGTGTGAATGTGCTGCAATTCCTCCGTTCCCCCCTATGAAACGTGATCGTAATTAACCTGTACTCAACTTTGCAGGTGGGCAATTTTAGGGCCATGTAATTGTGGATATTTTGAATATTTTCTAAGGTGTGTTTTTGTTGTAATTTAAAAAAAAAAAAGGTCTTCCCCTTGTTCTTCTTTTGAACAATAAATTAATTTGTTAAACTATAATCCTTTTGTGCTAATTTAAATTCTCCCCTCATCATATATTTTGGATTAATGTGGGGTAATTTGTTCATGTGTCTTGTGTCTCTGCTCCCTTCTGGAGCAGAGAATATTTGCGTTTCCGTTGCCAACATTTATGATTCCTGATTTAGATCAATAACTGCGGATCATTAATTGTGTGCAGTTTCCTCTAAAGATTACAGTAAAGGTAGAACTGTTTGATTAACTTATAGAATCAGAGTTTTGCTTAAGGGAACTGTATACTTCCGCCACTGTGTGAATATCGCCGTAATTAGATTTTGTGAGCAAGCAGTCAATTGTTAACTTCACAAAAACGGCTAGTTAACAGCAGACAAAAAAAAAAAAAAAAAAAAAAAAAAAAAAAAAAAAAAAAAAAAAACCAGTGGACGAGTTTCAACCGGTCACTCCCTTATTCAAGAATGTCAATAGGAGTGATTCGCAAAATTACAGACTTATGTCATTGATGTCGGTTTGCAGTAGAACATATACTTTCGTCAAATACTACTGACTACTTCGAAGAGATCGACCTATTGACCCATAGTCAACACGGGTTCAGAAAGTATTGTCTTGTGAAACACAGCTAGTTCTTTACTCAGATGATATGATGGGTGCTATCGACAAGGGATGTCAAACAGATTTGACAATTTATCTCAAAAGCATCTCCTCATCAAATTGCTCACTTATGCAATATCGCCATAATTGTGCGATTGGATTCGTGAAATCCTGTCAGCAAGGACGCAGTACGTTGTCGAGTAGAAGTGATATATGCGTTCCCTGGGGAAGCGTTATAGAGCCCCTACTGAGTGGACTGCATAATTCACTAAGGGCGTCACAAAAAAGGGCTTTGGCTTGCAAAACATGAGATAGAAGATTTTTTTTTATCTTGTGTATATGGTTCAGACTATGTAGAATCCAAGTTTCGACCTTCAAAACCACGAAGACAACATCTTGTGGGGGGTGGGGGTGGGGGGTTGGGGAATTGATACCCTCATCCAGCCTCAGTTTAGCTTAACAGAACACTTCTGGCAGACGCTGCACCAGGTAAGGCGGAATTGCTGTACACACATGAAAATCTCATCTTCGAAGAAAGTTGGCGTAAAGAAAAAACTCTGTCACTACACTACACCACAAGCTGATCCATCAATTCCTTTTCAAGCTACGCCATAAGTAACGTCAAGCTTCTGTGTGAACGGCATGACTTGAGAACGAATAAAATGTTCAAATGTTTGTAGAGCTTATGGGACTCAACTACGGGGTCATCAGTCCCTAAACGTACATACTACTTATGAAGTAGCTTATACTAAAGACGGCACAAACATCCATGCCCGAGGGGGTATTCGAATCCCCGACCGTAGTGGCCGTGCATACTGTGACTGGCGCGCCGCAGAACGCACGGCCACCGAGGCCGGCGAAAGAACGAATCCCTAAGCAGCATGACAACCAAAGTAAAATGGGCAAAGGAACTAATAATATCATGTTTTATAGCTGGTATCTAGTGTAATTGGTATTTAATACTAGAAGGATCGTATGCAAGCTACTAAGTAGAAGAACCTCTGGGGCCAAATTGTAACCATCATATCTACTTTTATTGATTTTTAACAATGGAAGGTCGAGAATGGAATGTTGATAATATAAGGATAGTTAGCAACTCATCATAAAGATGATCGCTGAGCTCCGAACTAACTCATATTCGCAACTTGTAAGTTTTCGGCCAAGATCTTCGTCAGAAAAGATCACACTCACTCACACAATGAATCACTCAGGCAAAACTCATCCATACATGACCGCCATCCCCAGCTGCCTTACCGCAGTTAGTGCTGGAATGTATGACATTATTGTCGCATATTGAAACAACAAGGAGACAACAGTTGGTTTCATTTCATACACAGTATTACAAGAAACATGCCGAAAATACAGAAAAAGCTATGAGGGGCCAAACTGGCCCTGCGGTTCTTCTAGGTAGTAATCTTAATATTCAGGAATCTTATGTAAGGAACTCATAGTTCGATGGGGCGATCTGTAATTGGTTAATAATGATTTTGCAGCCAAGATCGCATTTTTCATTTATTATGTTACCGGTTTCGGCATGCTCGATACCATCTTCAGATCTGTTGTAATTTACATATCTTCACGACTTTTTTTATATACTAAAAGAGAACATACAGGTTGAGGCATTACCAAACATAAAATTACTAATCACAAATAAAATATATACATCCATCTTCTAATAGTTCTGAAGCGAGGTACATCGAAGTCTAAGTTCAATATTAACATTGAACTTAGACCTTGAAGTACCTCCTTCAGAAGCATTAGAAGATGGATGTATATATTTTATTTGTGATTAGTAATTTTATGTTTTGTGATGCCTCAACCTAGATGTACTCTTTTAGTATATAAAAAATGTCGGGAAGTTATGTAAATTACGACAGGTCTGAAGATGGCGTCGAGCACGCCTAAACCGGTAACATAATAAATGAAAAATGCGATCTTGACTGCAAAATCATTATTTAGGAATCTATTTGAAGTAGAACACTGTAAAAGATGGTGCACAATAATTTGGTCACGTAATATACACATACAATACCAACCAATGGCAATAAATAAGAGCATCAATCGAAGTTATCGTTTAAGATAAGCGGTTTATCATAAATATTTACTACAATTGCCAGTAGAATCTTCTAAGATTTCGTTAGATGAAAAATATACAATATGGTTTTTTTTCTAGGCCCTATTAGAGAATGCGAAAACGTTGAGCTATAACTCGCAAACACAGGCTGGCTGTTTGTAAACTAAATAAATAAATAACATATTTTGCAACTGCATTCTTCTAGTAATAGTGTGCGAGCCACTTTTTTTTCTTGTAAAAGTCTCACATTTTAAAGTAAGTATAGGAACAGAAGCAAAAAAAATGTAACATCATTATAATGACATTAGGGATGGAACAACTTACCACACCTACATGCAAAAGAAAAACAGAATTATGACTTAGCAGTTCTCTACGAACAGTGTCCGGACCGGTTCTAAACAGAATATATAAAAAAGGCATGGAAGCAATTAGCACAAGTACATGTGAAAAGAAAAAAACTAACGATTACGTAGCACCTCTCTCCAAGTACTCGTGACTTGTTTAATTTCATTACAGAAAAAAATCGTTCACACACATTTGTTGACTCAAACAGGGATGTAACCTTTGTAGCCTAATTATGAAGACGCGGAAAGCCGTCTTGAGGAAATCCTTCGAAGAACTCATGAGCAGTTTTTACGTAATAGAACTTGTCTTCCAGTCGGGAATTACTCTGCAAATCTATCATTTCCATCTACAAATGCACAGCGGCACTTTCAAGTGATACAGCAAATGGCCTCAGAAAGATGTGCGAGAGTAGCGTCTCCTGAAAGCTATTTGCAAACTGTTCCTTTATTTCTTCTAAAACTGAAATGAATTTTTCAAAATTTGCATTGTCTTTTACATCAGAAAGATTAGGGAAATAGGCAATGTTCTTGTTTAAAATTTGTCCCTTCCACAATGCGACCTTTATTTTAAACGCCTCTACTTTTTCTATTAAATAAGGTGTTAACTGCTTTTCCCCTTGCAACGTCTTATTGAGGACGTTCAAGTCTCCGGTTAAATCAACTAAAAATGCAAGTTCTGCAATCCATTCCGGATCTTCTAATAGAGGTTCATGCTTTTACTTGACCTTCAAAAACTGAACAATAGCAGGCCTTTAAAAAGCGATTCAGCCATGTCCCTCTCTCCACCGACTTAACCAGCGTACTTTGGAGTAATAAATGACACCTCTATACTGTTCATGGGCTTCCGTCAAAAACTGTTGAAATTGACGATGCAATAGTCCATGTGATATTCTATAATTTACATTTCAGACTACCAGTTTCATGACGCGCTCCATCACAGAAAATTTTGCACAAAGTGCCTCTTGATAGAGGACACAATTAATTCCTTACAAATCGTCTTGTGATCGTTATAGTTTTTTGCGCAACAATGCTATGAGCTCATTTTTGTGTCCCTCGCATCTCTGTCGCTCCATCGGTGGTAACTGAAACCAACATACTCCAATTTATGAAACTTCCTGGCAGATTAAAATTGTGTGCCGGGCCCGGGACTCGAACCTGGGACCTTTGCCTTTCGCGGCTAAGCGCTCTAGCACTGAGCTACCCCGATACGACTCACGGCTCCCCCACACAACTTCTGCCAGTACCTCGCCTCCTACTTTCCAAAGGCGAAGGTCCCAGGTCCGTTCCCGATTCCAGCACACAATTTTAATCTGCCATGAAGTTTCATATCAGCGCACAGTCCGCTCCAGAGTGAAAGTTTTATTCTGGATACTTCAATTTAGTCCGACGGCTTCAACTGCATCTTCAACAGCTTTCAGCAAATCTATCCCTCTCGTTGTGTCTTTCACCGGCACCAAATCCAACGGTTCATCTGCAAATCGCTGTCGAATGTACGAACATAAACTGCAAGTTGTGCCATGTCTGTAATACAGTCGATTGTCCAGAGCAATTGAGTAAGCAATGAACTCTCTGACACTGTGAATTAACTGTCTGTAGACATCCGTTGCCATGACAGCCATGCGTCGACTTATTGTTCGCCGTGAAAGACTAATTACAGAAAAGTTCTGAACCCACAATGGCGTCACGAGTTCGGCTGCCTCAATAATGCATTCGGTAATCAGGGCCGGCCTCACCCATCCAAGCTCCCGGGCGAGTCGCCCACTTGGCGCCCTTAGGGTGAGTCCATTAATTACCTGGGGTGTTTGCGGAGGGGGGAAAGGGGTCGAACCGAATCCACCAAACTGCACCTGGCGGAGAGGGGTCTCGGCTGATCTCACATTTTTTCCCCCAAGAAACGGTGCGAAACCGGTTAAAATCAAGTAAAACATGTTTCACGTCTATAAAATGGCTAAATCTTACACAATAATACTTATAGCGTTCATTGAACGCTGTAACGTCGTCAAAACTATGTAATTGTATACAAGCCGAGGCTGATCTCCTGACGACAATTAATTGTGTCTTGATAGCGCGTGGTTTCTTCTCCCTGATGCGGGAATACAGTATTGTGGCTGCGAGCATTGCAGAACAAATAGACTGTCGTAATATAAAAGAGATAGGGTGGCGAATGGAGATTTGGGTGTGGCGGGAGACGTGCAGGGAGAGAGTCCTCTGCAGTCGTGCTAGTCACTGTGTCCCCGGTGGCGGAGTGGTCAATGCGTCTGCGTAGTAAGCTGGAGATCCCGAGTTCGACTCCCGGCCGGGCATGAATTTTCATTAGCCGCACGTTGGTATTCCATCTAAACCTCGTACAGTGAAGCCATAACCGCAAATTCAACCGAGACCTCTCTCCACCACGTAAAATTTGGTGGATTCGGTTCGATCCCTCCCCCCCCCCCCCCCCTCTGCAAACACCCCAGGCACCCTAAGGGCGCCAAGTGGGCGACTCGCCCGGGCGCCCGGATGGGTAAGGCTGGCTCTGTGGAGCACCTTAGAGAAATAAGGGTAAGGGCAGGAAGGAATGCCATTGTGCACTCTGTTCGTTTGTCTGGGGTCTCATGCGAGATTTGGAGGAAGTTCTGCCGGCGGCGATGGAGGGCACCGTGTACTCCCGGCTAGGGTTGCCAGATCTCCGGGCGCCGCCCGGAGTGCTCGGGTTTGGAATGAATTCTCCGGGTCTACGGGCCAATGACTCATCTCCGGGCTTGAATGTAACCTTCATCTTAACTTTTTTTTTATCTCTCATAGAAAGAACAGCTCTATTACGTTTAATCATTTTAAGCCCTCAAGTGTACTTCTTTACGCGGCAGCAAGTGGTCATAACAGGGAGCAGACGGTAACTGTGCCCCTTCACATGGAGCCAGTGAGAAGCTCTTCTTGGTGGCGCGCGATCCTTCACAGTGCGCGGAGCCGCAAGCGGCAATTCTTGGAAGGCGCAGCTGTTGATGTGAGCAGCTTTGATGCTGCCGCCACTTCTGCTGCCACGCCGACTGAAGTGTGCCGATTGTTGATCCACAGAAACTGGCGGCTTGCCCGGTCAGCTGCGGCATGTGAAGGCCACCCATAGCAATGTTCCACAGGGAAGGGGGGGGGGGATACTTGCTGGGAGGGAGGAGATGATTAGGTTGATTTTTTTTTTCAGATATCACGTGTAATCCTGGTTGGGGGAGGGGTGAGTCATTGGCCAAGGGGGAGGGGGGCACGTCTGGTCTCCGGGCCTGCCTCGAGTTCAATCTGGCAACCCTACTCCCGGCTGCACTTCGTTGCTCATGTCGGCTCCAGTGACTGCTGACGCCTGGGTTCAGAGGTCATCCTCGGCTCCTAAAGGCTGCTGGCGGAGTTGGTAAAGACGGCTAGCCTCGCTCGCGTGGAAGAAGCGGAGCTATCGGTTTGCAGCCTCGTACCCAGAACCGATCGCGGTCCTCTAGTTGGCAGCCGCACAGGTCCAGAACGCAGTGCAGCGCAGGCTGTTCGATGTGAGTGGGGAGTGCAGGGAGAGGAAGACGGCATCCACTGCCGAGCAGCGGCTGTCAGATCGTTTCTTACTGGAGTGTCACCAACGAGTACCACGCGACTTTTCCACAGAAAATGGCGTCTGACAGGATCTTTTTTTAATGCATTCACTTTACGTTAAAAAATTTTAAGCCAAGAATGCAAATCTTAATTCGTTAAGAAGTATCTGAAAATCCGGGTTGTCCAGGTGTTCATTTATCCTACCTTATCTTAATATGTGTGTCTATATTTGTGCCTATATTTCACTCTGCAGCCAAAACTAAGCAACACAAACGTATAGTGTTTGTACCTCGTAGTACGTATCAGTCTCCCATTGTCCACTTTGGTGGTAGAGGATTGATAACGATAAGGAGCTGGAAGATATGGAAGTTGAAAGTTACCGTCTATAAAATTCTTCAGAGTTTTATATAAAATTCTACATGTTGGTGTCAATATTTTGCTCTTCAGCGAAGACTACACAATGACCTCTCTGTGTTCCTGTAGTACAAAATGTTCAAATGTTTGTAAAGCATATGGGAGTTATCTGTGGAGTCACCAGTTCCCTAAACTTACGAACTGGCTTATACTTAAGACAGCACATACATCCATGGCCGAGGGGGGAATCGAACCCCCGACTGGCAGCGGCCTCGCGCATCGCAGTATAGCGCTTCAATGCGCTCGGCCGCTCCGCCGCGACTGTTGTAGTACAAAGTCTCCCGTTGCACACCATAGCAGTTCCATGTCGATAGCTATAAGAGGGTGGAAGCTATAGTGGTTGAAAGTCGTCAGTTTTTTTATAAAATTCGGACTGAAGGCCAGCGGTGACTTTTGACACTATAACAGCAAAGAGGTTATATACAGCGAAACGTGATGCACATTCTTCAGTTATTTTTCTGCAACCAGCGTACGAATAAAGAAAAATAAGTGCATATTGTAGTTTGAAATGTAAAACTAGCAAGAAAGATGCCGAAGCGTAAGCAAGAAATTTTGCGTTCTCGGTTTCTAAAAGACAGAAAACGGCACCGAAAAGTGAATCTAGATTTGTACTCGTTGCTTTCCTTACACTGTAGGCATCAGCGATTTTTCGATATTCCCATCCCTAAGGTGGTGAAATAGGAGGTGAACGGTTGTTTTAAATATACTTTGCTATTCAGGCAATTTTGAATCAAGCAATACCAAACCTCCGATTTAGTTTTTTATTGTAATTTTAAAAACATGTGTTTCGAAATTTTTGGAAATTCAACCGTTAAGCGCGCGAAATAAGGGAAAATCTTTTAAAGGTGTTACTAAGACTATTTCCTTACTACAAATGGGAAGATTTGGATTTAGAACCATGGTTAGAATTTAAAACAAGAATGTATCTCGGGATGTTTTGAATTTTGATTTTTCCATCAGTGGCGAAATGGGGGGGGGGGGGGGGCAGTGGAAGCAAAGAACTTGTTTAGGAAAGCATTTTTAAAGCTAAATCTATGAACATTTACATTTAGAAGTAGTAACAAACAATACAGACTATCTACTCTACGCGTGCGAAGCAGTGGGGCTTAAGCTATTACTATAATATAGAACAAACAACTCGGAGAACTACGGCCCTTACTGTTAACCAATTCTGTCTTTTACTTCGGACACCAATAATTGTTCTTACACTGTTTAACACTTGTAACAAAAATGTGTGGAATCCTTTCTTGTTTCTGTAACCAGTGACTTTAGTGGCTCTTGTGTGGAAGAAGCAATAGAATTAATTTCACTTTTCGAATTTCGAAATACAATATAGCAGTTTCTTTATGTAGCTTTACAGTCTGAGCAAACTTAGTTCACAGATCCGCCTGAACGTTTTGGTAGGTACCGTAGTGAATGAAACATTCTAACTGAAAGAAGCTCGTTTGAATCTTGCCAGATCAATAGCTGAACGACGCGCTCTGCGATACTGTGATCCAGAACCCTTTCGTTATCATTGTAAGCAGGCTGGTTACTTCCTAACTTACTTTGTTTGTAAGCTTTAGGGTTTTCCGAGCCAAATGGCTCTCACGGCATATATACTGTGACTCACATAATAATTCGGACAGACATGTTGCATATAGCTCCCTTTTTATTAGTGATTTCAGTAATAGTAAAGCACTGATATAAATTTAATACAAATTTCTGTATGGAATCTAAAACGAAACGTCCATTTTACTTCTAAGGAACAGTGAACATAAAAACAATATAATAAATAATCAGAATAAAAACAAAACCAACACTCCACAAAATTATTCGGACACTCATCTTTCTGCTGATGGCCCAAAAAGTTCAGTATCTGGCAGGCATTCCTTTCATCTTAATTAGTTCTGTTGACGACTTGGCATGCTGTCCACTAATTTCCAGGTATATTCGTGTGATATTTTCTGCCACTCTTCTTGAAGTCTGTTTTTCAGTTGTTCTTTCGACGTGATTGTTGTTTTCCTTAGTTCTTTATCAGGTTTCTCCCAAAGATTCTCAATCACATTTAACTCTGGTAATTGAGGGCGAGGATGAAGCACGTTTGGATAGCTAAACAATAACCACTGAAACCGCCAATTATGCAGCACCTGGCCAGCGAACGGTAAGGTCAAACAAACTTTATAGCAGGAATTGTAAAAGGACTGCTCAAGGGATAACATCTTTCACTGAAACGCACAGTTTATTTAACAATAGATTTAACATTAAAAAATAAACAATTCCTAAAAGATTCATTCAAATATATTCGATTGGATCCCAAAAGGATACAGCAAATAAAATACACTTCCGGCCTTTAAAATTGCTACACCACAAAGATGACGTGCTACAGACGCGAAATGTAACCGACAGGAAGAAGATGCTGTGATTTGCAAATGATTAGCTTTCCAGAGCATTCACACAAGGATGGCGGCGGTGGCGACACATTCAACGTGCCGACATGCGGAAAGTTTCCAACCGATCTCTCATACACAAACAGCAGATGACCGGCGTTGCCTGGTGAAACGATGTTGTGATGCTTCGTGTAAGGAGGAGAAATGCGTACCATCACGTTTCCGACTTTGATAAAGTTCGGATTGTAGCCTGTCGCGATTGCTGTTTATCGTATCGCGACATTGCTGCTCGCGTTGGTCGCGATCCAATGACTGTTAGCAGAATATGGAATTGATTGGTTTAGGACGCCAATTCGGAATGCCGTGCTGCATCCCAACTGCCTCGTATCACTAGTAGTCGAGATGACAGGCATCTTATCAGCATGGCTGTAACGGATCGTGCAGTCACGTCTCGATCCCTGAGTTAACAGATGGGGACGTTTACCAGACAACTATCTGCACGAACAGTTCGACGACGTTTGCAGCACCATGGACAAACAGCTCGGAGACCATGGCTGTGGTTACCCTTGACGCTGCATCACAGACAGGAGCGCCTGCGATGGTGTACGCAACGACGAACCGAGCAAAACGTCATTTTTTCGGATGAATCCAGGTTCCGTTTATTGCATCATGATGGTCGCATCCGTTTGGCGATATCGCGATGAACGCATATTGGAAGCGTGTATTCGTCATCGCCATACTGGCGTATCACCCAGCGTGATGGTATGGGCTGCCATTGGTTACACGTCTCCATCACCTCTTGTTCGCATCGACGGCACTTTGAACAATGGCCGTTACATTGCAGATGTGTTACGACCCGTGGCTCTACCCTTCACTCGATCCCAGCTAAACCCTACATTTCAGCAGGATAATGCACGACCGCATGTTGCATGTCCTGTACGGGCCTTTCTGGATACGGAAAATGTTCGACTGCTGCCCTGCCCAGCACATTCTCCAGATCTCTCAACAATCGTAAACGTCTGGTCAATGGTGGCCTAGCAAATGTGGTATCGTGTTGAAGCTGCATGGGCATCTGTACCTGTACACGCCATCCAAGCTCTGACTCAATGCCCAGACGTATCAAGGCCGTTATGGCGGCCAGAGGTGGTTGTTCTGGATAATGATTTCTCAGGATCTATGGATCCAACCAGCGTGAAAATATAATCACATGTCAGTTCTAGTATAACATATTTGTCCAATAAATACCCGTTTATCATCGGCATTTCTTCTTGGTGTAGCAATTTTTTATGGCCAGTAGTGTACAAAACTAATTTAAACCTTCGAACGATCCTTACAAACACTGCAGCCAAGTGTAACAAAATCTACACTCCTTTTACAAGTTTAAGAAAATTTTCATTGGCTCCAAAAGAAAGATAAATTTGAAACAACTAATCTCTAACTGGATTACACAGTGCCATAATGTAGATCAATCTTTCACAGAAAATTACGTGACAAGCCACTTAAAATCTGAAACTCGCCACTAGAACTACACTACAAGGATTACCTGAAAGACAAAAGCTTAAATCTGGCGCCCATTTAAGGCATCAGACATTCACAATGTTGACTGACTTTAGTGAAAACTTTGCATAATTACGACAATCATGTAACTTAAGGTGGGAGCCTAAGCACAAGTCCAACTGGCGTACTGTCAAGCACAGGAGCACACGGACGGCAGCCAATACTGTAGCTTAAACTGCCCCCGCACAGCACGGCCGCTCGTACGATACAGCCGACAGTCCCACTAAGCACGCCAGCCACGGGCCCCACCACAACAGCCAAGACCAACATAGAAACTGGCTCTATAACACAGAGGCATAACGACTTAGTACGCAAGCCATTAAAGCACTAACATAAAACACATAAATTTGGACGCCAGAAAGTACACGTACCCCCCCCCCCCCCCATGTTGTTGTGGTCTTCACTCCGGAGACTGGTTTGATGCAGCTCTCCACAATACCCTATCCTGAGCAAGCCTCTTCATCTCCACATAAGAACGGCAACCTACATCTCTCTGAATCTGCTTACTCTATCCATCTCTTGGTGTTCCTCTGCGATTTTTACCCCAAACACTTCCCTCTAATGCTAAATTCACAATTCCTTGATGTCTAAGAATGTGTCCTACCAATCTATCCCTTCTTTTAGTCAAGTTATGCCAGAAATTTCTTTTCTCCCCAATTCTGTTCAGTACCTCCTCATTAGGTACGCGATCCACCCACCTAATCTTCAGCATTCTTCTGTAGCACCATATTTCAAAAGCCTCTATCCTCTTCCTGACCGCACTGTTCATCGTCCATGTCTCACTCCCATACAAGGCAACACTCCATACAAATGCCTTCAGAAAGGAGTTCCTTAGGCTTAAATCAATATTCGATGTTAACAAATTTCTCTTTTTCAAGAACGCTTTTGTACCCATTGCCATTCTGCATTTTATATCCTCTGTACTGCGACCATCATTTGTTATTTTACTGCCCAAGTAACAAAACTCATCTACCTCCTTTATTGCTTCGTTTCCCAATATAATTCCTTCAGCATCACCTGATTTTCTTACACTGCACTCCATTACCCTAGTTTTGCTCTTGTTAATGTTCATCTTATATGCACCTTTCAGCACACTGTCCATTCCGTTCAATTGCTCTTCCAGATCCTTTGCTGTATCTGACATAATTACTATGTCGCCGGCAAAACGCAATGTTTTTAATTCTTCACCCTGAACTTTAATTCCTTCTCCAAATTTTTCCTTGCTTTCCTTTATAGCTTGCTCAATGTACAAATTGAATAACAATGGAGAAAGACTACAACCCTGTCTTACTCCCTTTCCAACCACTGCATCCCTTTCATGCCCTTCAACTCTGACAACCGCTGTCTGGTTTTTGTACAAATTGAAAATAACCTTACGCTCCCTATATTTTACTCCTGCTTGCTTCAGAACTTGAAAGAGTTTATTCCAATCAACATTGTCAAAAGCCTTCTCCAAACCTACCCCCTCCCCCCTAAAAAGCTTAAAAGCACCAGCTACGGGTGTGTGATACAATTCCCCACAAGGGTGCTTTGAATAAAAGCACATTTAAACAAAATTAAAGCCAGAGCAATTGGCTTGCAGAGAGACAAAATCTTCCCAAGTTAGGTAGTTCAGCAACACAGAATAACACAGAAAAAGTTAGCCGGAGAACTTCCTCTAACAGATTGCGAGTTCCTGTTAAAGCGACAAAACTTTATCAAACTGCGTTCGCCAAGCTTAGTAACAGCCCGCAACACCATACCAGTCGGCCGTTGTCCCAGTAAACGCACCACCATGCGCACGGACAACTTCGAAAAAACGTCTCCGACTCCGGAAACTACACTTGCCGGTAAGGCAGACAGAGTCCCTCCCCACAGAACTCAGCCGTCCACTTGTAGACAATTGGAGAAGCGGCGGTGACCTTCACCACATCAGCCATCCCCGTGCCATGTGCCGCGTACGGACCTCCGCACACACATCACCGCTTCGTGCATGTCTTCCGCCGAACTTGCTCACGTCGCCCTCCGCACTGTCAACATACTACCACTGTCTAACATATACAGTCGCGACACTCACTGCTGTGAAAGTTGTTACCAACTGACAGTTGCAGCGACACTAGCGCTCCTGGTGGTGGGCAAGCCGCCGTAGGAGTGATGTCTGTTTATAATTATTTGTGTGCGTAATTAACGAAATAGTAGGTATTGTTTTTGCGTTACAATCACTAGTAAAATATGAAGAGTTATACATAACACGGACATTAATGTAAAACTGCCGAATTTAACTGATTCAGAGGTGTAATGATCAATTTCATCATGAACAAATACTTACGAATATGAGTTATTTTGCAGCTTATTCTGCTGAAAGTAAGTAGAATATAAACATACGAGAAACATAAATGTCTAGTATGGTGTGTTCTTACTATGACAAGAGTTTTTTGACACGTATCAGTTCGGTGTGTAGTCCAATGATTCGCACAATTTTAGGCTTCACTAGTCTTTCTTATACGCGCATATTCGTTTGAGTGTCATTACATTAGCTGAAGAAGACAATGTCTTGAAGATTCTTGCAGTTTGTGGTTCAGTTGTAGCAAAAATTGTGGAATTGGGTTCTTCTTTGTTGAAAACAGTTTGATTGCTTTTCCGTTTTCTTGCCGGGTCTGTGACGTTTTTCCTTCAGCTACAGCTGTGGTGGCTGTTTTGGTACGTCAAATACTGTAGTTATAGCATTCTATATGCGTTTTCTACGTTCCAACATCACTGATTTTACTGGAACTGCAGTAAAGAAGCCTTAACGTTACTGAGTAGAAAAGCGACATCTTTCTGCCAAAGGTCAGGTCTCCTGGTGTTTCTTGGCCATTTCTTATTTTTAATAGAAAATTATATTCAGTAGAAGCCTGTAGGTTACAAATTGTAAATAAAATGTCATGCTATGCACTTTTTCGTAGCTCATCAGGGATCTCAGTAAACCTAATAGACAAAGGTGGAGCGAATTTAAAATTATTACCTATTTTATGGCACTACGTACGTTCCATACTGCGAAAAGTCTGTAAAAATCAATACAAACGATACTATTCGCACTCATCCAATACCGTATTCATAAAAGTAGCTTGCCGGCCGCTTGGAGCGCTGCAGTCGTAGTGTATAACAAAATCTGCGGGAGTGTCGTGACTGTATGTGTTGGACTGTGGTACTACCACGTGGTTCCCTCGCCTCTACAGGGCACAGCCCGCGGCATAGATCACGCGCGCCAAAGATAACCAGACGATCAAGACCCGATAGGTCGATACACAAAGGGGGGCGATCCTACTCGCATGGCTCAACCACATCCTCACATTCAACGCCGTGGGAAGAAAAGCATTTTTGAAAAAGAGAAATTTGTTAACATCGAATATTAATTTAAGCATAAGGAAGGCCTTTCTGAAGGCATTTGTGTGGACTGTTGCCTTGTACGGGAGTGAAAAATGGACGATAAACAGTGCGGAGAGGAAGAGGATAGAGGCTATTGAAATTTGATGTTACAGAAGAATGCTGAAGATTAGGTGGGTGGATCGTGTAACTAATGAGGAGGTACTGAACAGAATTGGAGAGAAAAAGAATTTCTGGCATACCTTGACTAAAAGAAGGGATCGATTGTTACGACAAATTCTTAGACATCAAGGTATTGTGAATTTAGCGTTGGAGGGAAGTGTTGGGGGTAAAAATCGCAGAGGGAGACCAAAAGATTAATATAGTGAGCAAATTCAAATGGATGTAGGTTGCCGTTCTTATTAGGACATGAAGAGGCTTGCTCAGGGTAGAACTGGGTGAGAACTGCATCAAACCAAGTCTCCGGACTGAAGGCCACAACAACTACAATGTTTCGGGTCGTTATCTTGATAAAACTTAAAATGTTCACCATTTTCTCGCACACTCTCTTTGATATTGTCCTTCAGTATACTAAGATACTGAAATTGGTCCATTTTAAGCTCAATAAAAAACAATTCACCAACTCCATTGGCCGTCATGCAGCCCTCACCAGTACATGCCCACCGCCATACTTTGCTCTTGAAGCTCAGTTTCATCTCTGGGACGATAAAATGCCACAATAAGCAAAAGTAACCATGTACCATACTTATTTCGTTAAAAAAAAAACGAAACATGCATCCTACTAAACAGATACCTCAGTAGAATTGTGGCAATGGAAATGAGATTCATTAGAACTATGAATCAAACTTCCAGGCAGGATAAAATTAAGAGTCATGTGAATAGAAAAGTAGCTGGTATTGAGGTTCCTGTCACCAGCTTCATAAGGAAACGTAGACTTCAGTGGTATGGGCACTTAATGAGAATAAATAGTGAAAGACCCGCTAAAAAGTATTTCAACGTAAACCTCACAGGACCACGGGGAAGACCAAGGAAACACTGGATAGAGACTGTAAGACCAAGTGTGGAGGAGAAAGGACACAAATGGGAAGACATTCTGGAACAGAAGATGTGTGAAGACAGGAGGAGATGGCGAGCGCTTGTACACCACACCCGGGAAACTGGAGCTGGAAAATGACGAAGCTCAGTTTAGGACGCCTACGAACCATTATCCTTCCATCTGCCTGAAATATGTTAAGTTTACTCTCATCAGCAAATATAACGTCATTCAACCATAAATTGTCTTTTCTATCAGGCTCTTTGGCAAACGGCATTCTCTTCTTTTGATTTACTTTACTTAGGCTTCCGTCTTGCAATACGGCCGTGGAAGTTACCTCTACTGAGAACTCTCCGTATTGTTTCGGTATGCACTTCCTTTTCCGTGGTCTTTGGCGCTCTCAGTAGTGAGTTTTGGATTACTTAACTTGGGTTCCTTTTTTTATTTTTCTCAATGTAACTCTCTCACAGAAAACGTTCTTGGACGTCCGGGATGCGGCAGACTGTCAATCCTATCTTCCTCTTGGAATCTTCTGATGATATCCGAAACAGTACTTCTTTTCATTTTTAAAATACTTGCAATTTTTCGACAACTTTTTCATGTGACGTGATGAAAAATCACTAGCTACCGCGGTAAAAGTGCAGTTTATGAGTCCCCGAGTTGTGGTTCATGCATAGACGTTGGTAACGGTGCGATGAATGACTCAGGTGAAGGCGGCCAATCAGATCTTAGCTAAGACTAAGGACGGCACAAATATCCATGCCCGAGGGGGGATTCGAACCCCCGACCGTAGTGGCCGTGCAGACCGTGACTGGAGCGCCTCAGTCCCCTCGGCCACCGCGGCCGGCTCATGTGCTGTGAATTTGGCCTTTCTTAACATGCCTTTTCGTTCAGATTTAATAATTTCTTGCTGTGTAAATTCAATTAAGTGTTTCTGTCTCAAGTAATGCGACTGACAATTTTTCTAGTGAATTGCAATACCTGAATAATAAACGTTATTAAAATGAGTGTTCACATCCCTAAGAAAAAACCAGATGTTGGTTAATTTGGAAGAATCTGTGTATCTCGAAATTCCGGTTCTGAACCGGACATTGGAGCGCTACGCGCCATCACGTACAAAAAAAAAAAAAAAAAAAAAAATAATAATAATAAATCTTGTTTAACCTATACCTAACCATCTGAAGGCTACACTACAGATAACGTTTTTAAATGAAAGGATGTTTCCAACACACTTTCAGACTGCTCTTTAACACACTATTGATAACTTCAGAAACAACAGGCCAGCGCAGCCTTAAGGTTAGGTACACAGGTTACACAAGAAGTCTTGCCTCGTAGTAGCGCCTGAAGATCTTTTCATCCACTACGCCGATTTGTTTACAAACCATAAAGAGGAAGCTATTTGTTATTGGCCGCGCGAACGCGACTGCTGATTGGCTCCTCATAAACAGCACTTCAGCCGCTACCGCTGTTCGGATGTGCTTTCTCTTCCTCTGTGGCCCATCGTTACTTCTGGTTGAAAGTAGGCAGCAGTAGGCCGAAGATAATTATTTGTGGATTTTTCTGTGATATTTTCGTAAATCTGGACTTGTATTTGCCTTACAGTTTGCATATAAAATTCATCTATTATAGGCGTCAATAATCCCAGTTGATGTTTGTAACCACTGCACACCATAATATCTTTGTACCTGCGATGTAGCATCTGCGCTACAGCAGCATCTTTGACCGCTGAGGCGGGCAGTAGACAGTAGGCTAGTAGAGAGTCGAGTGGAAGCTAGGCTAGAGTAAGGCGGCCAACTTTTTCAAAACTCAATGCGGGATATTTCGAGGATGTTAAGGGGGGCAAAGATCACGTGACTGTGCTATTTATCCCGAAACTAGGAAAGAAATATAGGCGAGCAGAGTAGGCATATTCATTCACTTTTCAAGTAACATATCTAATACGAGTGACATTTTATTCTTAATTTTCCATCTTTATTTACAATTCATTAATATTTTCTGATGTCCTATTTTGATTTTCAGAGTCTAACAATTTTTACATTTTCTTTCTCCATTACGCTTTTCCGATCAAATCAATTGTTCAAATGATTTTTCAGTTTCTCCCGGCGTATTTGATAATACTGCCGGTCTATAGTGTCCAACGGGCACAATATTTCGGCGATCATACATGTCCCCATCATCAGGTGAACTGACGGACTGAGCTCCTGGAAACGCGCCGGCACGGCGATCCGCACGCCACAGTCACGCCTGAGTCACGGTTTATGAGGTCGTCACTTGTGCGAATTTCAATGGCCTCTCTAACGACGCAGTCCCAGTATCTCGACGTCTGTACCAGAATCCTAGTGCGTTCATACTCCATAGCGTGATTCTCCGACAATGTTCAGCGACCGCCGACTTGCTCGGATACATCAATCGTGTGTGCCTCTGGTGTTCAACGCATCGATCCTCGACGGTACGCATCGTCTGTCCAATATATGACTTTCCACACTGACACGGAATCTGGTACACGCCGGCCTTCCTCAAACCGAGATCATCTTTAGCACTCCCCACCAGTGTACGAATTTTATTCGGCGGACAAAAAACAGTTCCAACCTGGTGTTTTTTCAAAATGCGGGCGATCTTCCCCGAGAGTGCGCCGGTATATGGAACGAATGCAGTACCTACATCCTCCCTCGTGTTTTCATCCGTTCGCACAGGTTGTGTTGTAGTGGTTTGGCGGAGAGCCCTCTGAATCTGCCACTCTGAGTACCCATTTTTTCGAAATACAGTTCTCAGGTGTTCCAATTCCTGGGGTAGACTCTCTGCGTCCGAGATAGTGTGCGCCCTATGTACTAGAGTTTTAAGTACCCCATTCCTCTGTGAAGGGTGGTGACAGCTGTTTTTGGTCCGCCAAATAAAATTCGTGCACTGGTGGGGAGCGCTAAAGATGATCTCGGTTTGAGGAAGGCCGGCATGTACCAGATTCCGTGTCAGCGTGGAAAGTCATATATTGGACAGACGATGTGTACCGTCGAGGATCGATGCGTTGAACACCAGAGGCACACACGATTGATGTATCCGAGCAAGTCGGCGGTCGCTGAACATTGTTTGTCAGAGAATCACGCAATGTAGTATGAAAGCACTAGGATTCTGGTACAGACGTCGAGATACTGGGACTGCGTCGTTAGAGAGGCCATTGAAATTCGCACAAGTGACGGCCTCATAAACCGTGACTGTGGCTATAATCTTAGCAAAGCTTGGGAACCAGCGATTGGGTTAATTAAGAGTAAATCTAGCAAACGTAACGAAGTGACGACCACGGCGGACAGAGCCCTCACACCGACGTCATCTCAGCCGCCGTCACAATCGGTTCCACTGCGCGGCCGCGGCGCGGGCCGCGGACCACGGAGGGGTCGCTCCGCGGGCCGAGGGTATTTAAATCGCCCGCCACCGGGCTAGAACCCAGGTCCCTTCGAGCAGCCGTAGCGTGCGGATCTCCGTGCCGGCGCGTTTCCAGGAGCTCAGTCCGTCAGTTCACCTGATGATGGCGACATGTATGATCGCCGAAATATTGTGCCCGTTGGACACTATAGACCGGCAGTACACCCGTGAATATTTTGATTAATTGTTCAAATGTTTGTAAAGCTTATGGGACTTAAGTGCGGGGTCATCATTCCCTAAACTTACAAACTACTTATGAACTACCTGATACTAAAGACAGCACAAACATCCATGCCCGAGGGGGGATTTGAACGCCCGACGGAGAACGGCCTCCCGCATCGCAGCAAGACGCTTCAATGCGCTCGGCCGCTCCGCTGCGCCGTTCTTCCGATCACTGTTGTCTGTACTACTTCTGTTTGTTCCAGCTCTTGCAGCGTCGCGCAAACTAGTTTACTCCGCCCAAATAATTATGTTTTGCAATAACCTCGAATTAAATTTGACAAGAACTACTTTTTAAAACCATTTGAACTACTCTATTATAGAAGTTCTGTCGATGAAGTGCAGATTTTAATTGTGCCTTACTACACGCATTGCTCCCTCACTTTCGTTGTTGCATTTTAAGAATCTCACCAGCTTTTTATTTCTGAAGGAAGTAAGATGAATGCTGATACTGTCTTTGGATGTCAAATTTTAAATACGTTTATAGAAACTGTGATAGAGTTATCACGTTTGCCAGCTTGAGCACCAAAAAATTTTCCATTACACTTATTGAAAAGTACTTAAGAAGACACAGAAAATACGCAAAAACATAATTTTTTTATTAAGTCATCCTATGACCAAATGCAGTATCATCTTAAAACGAAAAGAACTTATACTGGTAGTGAATCTGTCATTTTGAAATAGATGTGATCACTTTTTTTTCTTTTGTATTTAATGTAAGAAGACTGTCATTGTGAAGTTGACTTGTAAGCGGTATGACATAGCGTGCCGTACTCAAATAGTTCCGGTTTGTGTTCTTAAACCAACAATTTTTGAAATTACTGTAATACGGGAATGCGAGACGCTTTCGCCATTTTGCGGCACATTTTCAGTAATTATTCCAATGCAGGGCAATGATTCCGAATGTGGGACTCCCGCAGAATCCGGGACGGTCGGCCGCCTTCGGCTAGAGTACAGTCAACGTGTTGTGCTGTTCGGTTGATCGACTACGTTTCACGAGCCGACTTTGATTGATTGGATTATGTACCTATGAATGTATCACGGCAAAAGACGATGAAATTTCATTGGAAGAGGAATTTTGTATTAAGAAAACGAGAATATCTGTATGGAACGATATTGTACAAACCCATTGTAATCACCATTATTGTCGAGTCAACAACAAAGGTATGTTTCTTTGTTGTTGTTGTTATGGTTTTCAGTCCGGAGACTGGTTTCATGCAGCTCTCCACCCTACTCTATCCTGAGCAAGCCTTTTTATCTCCTCATAAGAACGGCAACCCACATCCACTTGAATCTGCTTACTATACACGTCTCTTGGCCTCCCTCTGCGATTTTTACCCCACACACTTACCTCCAATGCTAAAATTACGATTCCTCGATGTCTAAGAATGTGTCCTACCAAGCGATCCCTTCTTTTAGTCAGGGTATGCCAAAAATTCCTTTTCTCGCCAATTCTGTTCAGTACCTCTTCATTAGTTATGTGATCTACCCACCTAATCCTCAGCATTCTTCTGTAACACCACATTTCAAATGCCTCTATTCTCTTCCTGTCAGCACTGCTTATCGTCCATGTTTCACTCCCGTACAAGGCAACACTCCACACAAATGCCTTCAGAAAAGACATTTAAATTAATATTCGATGTTAGCAAATTTCTCTTTTTCAAAAATGCTTTTCTTCCCATGGCCATTCTGCATTTTATATCCTCTGTACTGCGACCATCGCATGTTATTTTACTACCCAAGTAACAAAACTCATCTACCACCTTCATTGTTTCGTTACCTAATCTAATTCCTTCAGCATCGCCTGATTTTCTAAGACCGCATTCCATTATTTTTGTTTTGCTCTTGTTAATGTTCATTTTATACGCTCTCTTCAACACACTGTCCATTCCATTCAACTGCTCTTCTAGGTCCTTTGCTGTCTCTGACAGAATTACAATGTCATCAGCAAAACGCAATGTTTTTATTTCTTCCCCCTGAACTTTGATCCCTATTCCAAATTTTTCCTTGTTTTCCTTCACCGCCTGCTCGATGTACAAATTAAATAGCATTGAAGAAAGGCTACAACCCTGTCTTACTCCCTTCCCAACTGATGATTCCCTTTCATGCCCTGCAAGTCTAATAACTGCGGTCTGGCTTTTGTACAAGTTATAAATAACTCTCCTTTCCCTGTATTTTACCCCTGCTGACTTCAGAATTTTAAAGAGAGTATTCCAGTCAACATTGTCAAATGCTTTCTCCAAATCTACAAAAGCTAAAAATGTAGGTTTGCCTTTCCTTAATCTGTCTTCTAAGATAAGACGTAAGATAAGTATTGCCTCCCGGGTTCCTACGTTCCTCCTGAATCCAAACTGATCTTCCCCGAGGTCAGCTTCTACCAGCTTTTCCATTCTCCTGTAGATAATTCGTGTTAAAATTTTGCAACCATGACCTATCAAACTGATGGTTCTGTAATTTTCACACCTGTCTGCGCCTGAGTTCTTTGGAATGGGGATTATTACATTTTTCTTAAAGTCTGAGGGTATTTCGCCTGTCTCATACATCCTACACACCAGTTCAAATAGTTTTGTCATGGCTGGCTCTCCCAGTGACTTTAGTAGCTCTGAGGGTATGTCATCTAAACCTGGGGCCTTGTTCTGACCTAGGTCTTTCAGTGCTCTGTCAAATTCATCTCTGAGTATAGTATCTCCTATTTCATCTTGATCTACTTCCTCTTCCCTTCCTACAACATCGTCTCTAAGTTCATTTCCTTTGTAGAGCTGCTCTATTTGCTCTTTCCACCTTTCAGCTTTCCCTTCTTTGCTGAGAACTGGTTTCCCATCTGAGTTCTTGATATTGGTAGAATTGCTTTTCTTATCCCCAATCAAAATAAATTACTTAATGATTACTAACTCTCTTAATTAAGCTAAACCTAGTCCCTCATTTTCCTGGTTGTGAATTTTTCTAGTTGTGTTGCATGGTACGCGTCGAGTTTGAGATTTTTTTCAAATGTTCACGTGCCAGTAAATCAGTTCTTGCCACTGAAATCTAATTTGCAAAAGTAATGCTTACAGAAGTACAGACTATTTTATAAAGTATAATATTACTGGTGGACTGACGCAGAGTCAGTTTCATTTTTGTGTGTGTAGAAAGTAGTATCACAGAACCTAATTAACTTAGTACGTTGCGCATATATGTTTAAAAAATGGTGATTTTGTAGAGTGTTTACAAGGTTGTAAGTGTTTAATATTTGTTGGCAAAAGGAAAGCAAAGAAATAATGCTGTTCCAGCTCTGTGCTAAATTCTTATAAGTTCAGCTTGTGACAGTCTGTCATCAGATTCTTTAGTCAGATTTAATTAGAGGTTTTAAATATCAACCTTCAAACGAGAAACTTTAAATTAGAAACTTTCACCAGTTTTAGATTCAGTCCCACTTGCGTGATTAGGAATATTTCACCTCACTTTAAATTAGCAACTTTCAATTAGGCACTTTAAACAAGAAACTTTCAAGGTGTACACAACACACTGAGCAGCTGAATGTTTACGTTCACAACGTCCGTAGCTCCCCTAATCAAGGCTTTGGCACAACAATGTAACGTAATTTTCCATAAATATGAAATAAAGAATTGTTATACACCCCCTTTCCTCCGTGCTGCTCCCCTCTGGTCAGTGAAATTTATTTCGTACCTCCTTTTGTCTTCTATCTCGCTGACCAGGGCGGAGGAGACAATGACTATGTTCTCTGTGGTCATTATTTCACGAGACGTAGTATGATTCAGACACAAACTGGATTTTGCTTCGCAATGTTTACGTAACTGTATCTCCTTTAAGATATTCATTTTAAAAAATCATTTCAATTTACCCTATTGACGTTATTATTTCAAAATATCCTTCCTCTGACAGCTAACTTGCTCATTAAATTAGAATATATATATATGATCGTAATTCTGAAAGTCATTTTTAATTCTACCATCAACCGCCATTACTCTGATAACAATTTCCATGACATATTTCTTAGTTACATTGCTATTATCATAAAGCAACTTCCTAAAGTAAAAGTTTTTTTATGGTTGATTTGCCTATTGTTTAAATATTGCGCTCAGTAGTATCGATACTATTGTAACATGAGAATAAAAGTTAACATACCAGGATATGTCTGTATTGCGATATTTAATGGTGCCTTTTAATATTATTAAGAAATGCATTCACAAATATTGTTTAAATGGTTTATATATGA
Organism: Locusta migratoria; assembly: GCA_026315105.1. Lineage (NCBI taxonomy): Eukaryota > Metazoa > Arthropoda > Insecta > Orthoptera > Acrididae > Locusta > Locusta migratoria. The sequence goes on from CM048745.1 coordinate 851,544,120, forward strand.
ATGTACGTAGGTCCATTAGTATCGCACCTTTTATATCGTTACCTGCACAAAATATTACTTTTCAAAATTTTAACAAAAATCATTGATTATTCTTGCCCTATTTTCCGTTATATTAAAATTCTTCAGCTCCAGATAGCATGTTTTTCGGATCTGAAATAAGTATAGGCTACGTGGTCACAGACAGAATTTTATATTCTATCCGTTTCACTAATGCATCAAGTAGGTGACGTTATAACAACTGTTTGTGCCCGAATAATTGCATTGACGCACGCTTACGGCGTTCTGTGGTTCCAGGGTCACTGGGTCTCTCCAGCTTTCTAAAAGTAAACATTTTACCATAGTGTCGAATCTGTCAGACTGGAATATTAAAAACTAGTTCACTTGTACAACATTTCCTATGATTCAAGGTACCAGGGTGACGCAAAGGCTAGTTATTAGTGTCCGAATAATTATGTGAGTCACTGTAGATCACAAGCGTCGTAAATTGCATGCACAAAATAAACATGACAACCAAAGATATTTACTGGGGAACTTGTTTGTCGATTGCGAAACAGAGTTCTTGCAATCAAGAATATTCTGCGCTCTCGAGCCTCTTATAGGCAGAAAAAGTCTTGTAATGAGTAGAAAATTAACACTTCCACGAAACAGACTTCCCGATGACCTTGTTTGTCTGCTGGTAGCAACGACAAAACCAACCAAGAAAACTATAAGCACTAATTGAGAATCTACTGAAAAACTGTCAAATCGTTCTAGGTTTGCATTTATTACAGTCCAAATGTGTACAAGGGAATGTTTTTTATGTATTTCCGTACGACGCTCAGTATCCATGTTTATCGACAGTTGTTAGTGTGGTCATCAGTCCGCGGACTGGTTTGATGCAGCTCTCCACGCTACCCTGTCCTGTGCAAGTCTGTTCATCTGAGAATAAGTTCGGCAATCTACATCCTTTTGAATCTGCTTACTATATTCGTCCCTATATTCCCCCCTAAGCTGACAATTCCTTGATGTCTCAGAATGCGTCCCACCAATCTATCACTTCTTTTAGTCAGGATATGCCAGAAACTCCCATGCAATGCTACATTCAAGACTAATGCTTTCACAAAGGACTACCTAATAATTTACCTAATATTGGATGTCAACAGTATCTTGCTGCCAAAAAACTAAACTCATCTACTACTTTTGTTGTCTCATTACCTAATCTAATTCCTTCAGCATCGCCTGACTTTCTGACGCTACATTCAAATATCCTTGTTTTACGCTTCTTGATATTCATCTTATATCCTCTTTTCAAGACACTGACCATTCGATTCAAATGCTCTTCCAGGTCCTTTGCGGTCTCTGACAGAATTACTATGTCAACGGCAAACCGCAAAGTTTTTGTTTCTTCTCCCTGAACTTTAATTCCCTCTCCAAATTTCTCCTTGCATTCCTTCACTGCTTGTTCAACGTACAGAGTGAACAACCGCTGTCTGGCTTTTGTATAGGTTGAATATAACTCTTCGCTCCCTATATTTCACGCCTGCTATCGTCGGTATTTGTAAGGATGTATTCCAGTCGACATTGTCAGAAACTTTCTCCAAATCTACGAACGCTAAATACGTAGGTTTCCCTTTCCTTAGCCTATCCTCTAAGATAAGTCTTAATGTGAGTATTGCCTCCCGTGTTCCTACGTTTCTCCTAAATCCAAACTGATCTTCCCCGAAGTTGGATTCCACAAATTTTTCCAATCATGACTTATTAAAATGATAGTTCTATAATTTTTACATTTGTCTGCACTTGCTTTCTTTTGAATAGAAATTACGATATTTTTCTGGAAGTCGTAGGGTATTTCCTCTGTCTCATACATATTGCATACCAGGTGGTACAATTTTTTTCATGACTGGCTCTCTTAACGACATCTGCAGTTCAGACGGAATATCATCTACTGCAGAGGCCTTGTTTCGACTCAAGTCCTTCAGCGCTCTGTCAAATTAAATTCTTCTCGCAGTATCATATCTCCTACCTCATCTTCCTCCACTTCGTCTTCCATTTCTAGAATACTGCCTTCAAGTATATTTTCTCTATATATTCCTTCCACAGTTCAGCTTTTCCCTCTTTGCTTAGTACTTGTTTTCCGTCTGAGCTCTTCATATTCATACAACTGCCTTTCTTGTCTCCAAATATCTCTCTTATTTTCCTGTAGTTGGTATCTATCTTCCCTCTAGTTATCCATTCTTCTACGGTTCTGGATTTCTCCTATAGCCACATCTGCTTAGCCAGTCTGCACTTCCTGTCAATCTCATTTTCCAGACGTCTGTACTCCCATTTGCCTTGTAATTTTTATATTTTCTCCTCTCATCAATTAAGTTCAGTATATCCTGTGTTATCCAAGGATTTCTATTAGGCCTTGTGCTTCTGCCTATATGGTCCTCTGCACCGTTCACTACCCTATTTCTCGGAGCTACCCATTCTTCTTCTACTGTATTACTTTCCCCAGTTTCAGCCAATCCTTGCCTAATGCTCCCTCTGAAACTCTCAACCCTTTCGACCTTTCTGCAGTCTCTTAAGTTTTAATCTGCAATTCATAACCAATAAGTTATGGTCAGAGTCTATATCTGCCCCTGGATATGTCTAACAATTTATAACCTGGTTTCTAAACGTTTGACTTGCAATTATAAAGTCTATCTGGTACCTTCCTGTGTCCCCTGGTGTCTTCCACGTATACAGCCTTCTTTCATGAAGCTTAAAGCAAGTGTTGTTGATCATTAAATTGTGCTCTACGCAAGATTCTACTAAGCGATCTCCTCTTTCATTCCTTTTTTCGAGTCCATATTCACCTACCACATTTCCTTCACTTCCCTTTCCTACTACCGAGTCCAGTCCCCCATCACAATCAAGTTTTCGAATCCCTTAACTTTCTGAATGATTTCTTTTATCTCGTAATACATTTCTTCGAGATTCTTATCATCGGCCGTGCTAGTTGGCATATAGACTTGCACTACTTGCACACTTTGGAGAACAAACATCACATTGCATTCGATGAGAGATCAGTAATGTACATGAAAAAATACTTTTTGTGATAGTGTAATGAAAGAGGCGATAGAAATTAAAATATCTGAAAAGACTCTTAATAAAGACGGCGGTCTACAGCTGAGACATTAGACAGTTAAACTGGGTGCAGGAAGCACACGACCAAAACAATGCCATATATGGTGATATGGCAGAGCACCCGTTCTATAAGGACTGCAGTAGCAATGTCTTGGCAGTAACCACTAGACGATGGCCGAGGAGATCTCGACCAAAAGATCTTCTATATCAAACCACTTGACATGGCTGGAAGTCTGAGGGAAGTTTATCTAACACTTTCTTATTTCACACCACATATAGTAGTCATTAATAATTAAAATTTTTACTTTACATGACTAGTTTCATGTCATTATTGCACCGTTCTCAAATGTATAGATAGAGAAAAGTCAAATATTAAAATATGACCATGTTAGTTCATATCAGAGTTTCATTTGTGACTTTTCTCTATACACATTTGAGAATGGTGCCAAAGTGCGCTGAAACTAGTCATGTAAGCTTGTAAGAAATATATATATTGCCGCGAGGCACTATGTACACCGACTGCCGGCGTGGCGCAGGGAATAGCGTCACCGACTGCGGTGCTAAAGATCAGTCCCGCCCACCGGCAAAAATTTATTTCTTTGTAATTAACAGTTCCAGAAGGTTCTACATCTTTCTTATGTTCACTTGTAAATTCTACTTGTTTCTTAAGTTAACTGTTCTTCTAATTTCTGGTAAATTCTGTCTGTGTATAAATAGCAGAGCACTCTGCCTGAGAGGCAGTCAGTGCTGCGTGTATGTTGAGTTCGTAACAAACGTGCTTTCAGTATAAGTGCTGTGTTCAATTGCCTTCGAAGTCAAGCCTACTTCCATTGCAACGTGACATTGTTTGGTGGAGGCGCCGGGTATCACCGTGGCTCCGATTAGGCGACGTAAAAGCCGTCGCTTACACGGATTGGAACCGGAATACAAGGGATACACCGAGTACATTCTTCCAAAAGTCCGTATTATCAGAAGAACGATGGACACGAAACCAGCAGTAAGCCAGCTGCACATCAGACACCCATCGGTGTTCTCTGGAGATGCTGGACAGGACTCCAATAAATGGCTTAAAGAGTTCGACCGAGTCGCCAAGTACAACAGATGGGATCATACAATGTGCTTGGCCAACGTTTATTTCTACGTGGACGGAACTGTCCGGCAATGGTTCGAGAACAACGAAGACAAGCTGAATGACTGGGAAACTTTCCAGGCGGAACTTAAGACGTTTGGAGACCGCGAGCGACAAATCCGCTCGGCGGAAGAACAATTGAAGAACCGGGCCCAACGACATGGTGAGCCGACACAGTCGTACATACAGAATGTTTTGGCCCTGTGTAACATAGTCAATCCGAATATGACTCAGGCCGACAAAATCACGCACCTGATGAAGGGTATTGCAAAAGACATATACCAAGCTCTTCTGATCAAAGAAGTCGCTACGACGGAAGAGTTCATTAAGTGGTGCCAGCGTATTGAAGAGATGCAACAAAGAAGGGTTGGAAGAAAGAAGTATGACAGACTCCCCAATGTAGTCCCTATGACTTCGCTTCCCTCATTCGACAAATTGTGAGAGAAGAATTAAAACAGTTTATGGCAGCCGGGACTGTTATACAGAGCGAGCATCAGATTATGGCCATGGATGGAAGCCCTGTAAGTCACGAGGGAGCCGACGCCGTTGAGGAACAGGTATTTCAGACATTAGCTTCTGTCTGTCCCGTCAGTCGCACCCGATGTGAAGAATGGCGTCGTCCTGCAATGACTTACGCTGCAACCGCCAAACGGCAGCCTATGAACCGGCCGACGCGGCCACAACCAACTCTCCCGGTAACTATTACGCCCCGTAAAGAAAAACAGACGTTTGGAGCACAGAAGACAACACGACATTGTGTTTCCACTGTGGGCGCCCTGGACGCGTCGTACGCTACTGCAGAAAGAGAAGGCGAGTATTCGACGATTATTTTGCCTCAAGACGTCAGCCATCAGAGCAGTTATATCCCAGGCAGTCACCTGTTGATGAGTTCAGTCGACCTATGGGAAGAAGCCCATCGCCGTACCCTAGACGAGGTCGCTCCCCGACGCGCCGCAGCCGTTCACCGTCGCCGTACAGAGGTACCAGCCGCTCCCCTAGCCGCCGCGCCCAGGAAAACTAAGCGAGGCGACCATCTACGGAGGTGAGACTGCCGCAGATGAAAATCCTCCATGGACAACAGTCGCTAAGATGTCGGGAAATCTCATCGACGGCCAACCTGTCCTGGCACTTGTGGATTCAGGAGCGTCTTTCTCCGTATTATCGTATAATTACCGCCGCACACTAAAGAAGACAATGTTCTGTGATACAGGGGCAACTGTGCTGAAGGTCCCAAATGGAAAGTACGTCCAGCCAGCAGGAACTTGTGTCGCAAGAATAACCATCAACAACAGGACGCAGCCGTTTGAATTTATCGTGTTAACAGAATGTAGTCACAATGTCATCCTCGGATGGGACTTCCTTCAGGCATCCCAAGCTATCATTGACTGTGGAAGATCTGAGGTGCAAATTGAAGAAGTTGTTCCGACGATTACACGTAATACAGAATTTTCAGAGAAGTTATTTGCCGTTGACAATGTGACGATACCGCCGTTGACGATGAGAAGAGTTGCAGTCACAAACACAGATGAGCGATTAAACTGTGAAGTGCTTGTTGATAGTAAAATGTTTATCAGGCTCACCAAAGAAATTTACATACCAGCAGCTATCATAAGCATTACCGGAGGTCGAGGAGAGATTTGGATCTCTAATTGTCACAAGCAGTCGCAACTTATCCCCAAAGGAATGTGTATCGGGACAGCTGAACCAATCCAGGACGGTGAGCTCAACGTCATCAACGAAGACCCATGCTCTGCTGTTAGTACAGACAACAAGCTGGAGGAAACAACCGTGGAACTGCCAATAGGGCCCGGACTGACCAAGGAACAACGCCAGCGGGTGTTAGCTATACTACGTCAATTTTCGGGTGCATTCATACCTCAGCAGGGGAAAAGTCAGCCGAAACGGCCCAAGATGAGGCATCGTATCAATACTGGGGATCATCCACCAATTATCCAGCGTTCGTATACTGTCGCCAACGGAAAGACGGATAATTCGGGAGGAAGTGGAGGAGATGTTGCACGATGACATTATTCAACCTTCGGAGAGTCCTTGGTCGTCTCCGGTGGTTCTTGTAAAGAAGAAGGATGTAAAGTGACGATTCTGTGCCGACTATCGGCGGCTGAACAAAATCACAAAGAAAGATGTATACCCACTGCCGCGCATTAACGACACCTTAGACTGCTTGAAAGGAGCTACATACTTCTCAACTACTAATTTGCAGACAGGTTACTGGCAAATCGAGGTTGATGAAGCTGACAGGGAGAAGACGGCTTTTATTACACCTGACGGCCTCTATGAATTCAAAGTAATGCCATTTGGATTATGTAATGCTCCGGCCACATTCGAACGCATGATGGACAACTTGCTTCGACACCTTAAGTGGACGGCGTGTCTTTGCTATTTATATGACATTGTCGTTTCTCGAAAACATTTGAAGAACATCTGAGTCGCCTGTCAACTGTGTTGAAGTGTGCTCAGGCTGCAGAACTTCGCCTCAATCCAAAGAAGTGCCTCTTCATCGCCAAAGAGATAAAAATCCTGGGGCACCTAGTCAATGGAGATGGTGTCCGTCCTGATCCAGATTATAGTAAGGGCAGTCACAGAATTTCCAATTCCTCAGCACTTCCGTGATGTGAGAAGTTTTCTCGTGCTGTGCTTATACTACCGACGTTTCATAAAGGGATTTTGTAACAAGGCACGTCCATTACAAGAACTTCTGCACGGAGACGCCAAGTTTTACTGGGATGAGACAAAAGAAAGAGCTTTCCGGGCACTTAAGGAGGCTCTAACTTCCGCACCAGTGCTGGCCTTGTCCGACGAGAATGCGGAAACGCAACTTCACACAGACGCCAGTGGATATGGGATTGGTGCAGTGCTTGTACAAATTCAGGAAGGTGCTGAAAAATTGATAGCTTATGCATCAAGAGTACTCTCAAAGTCCGAGATAAACTACTCTACAACTAAGAAAGAATGTCTCGCAGTTATCTGGGCTATCAACAAGTTCCGGCCGTCGTGACAGACCACCATCCTTTGTGTTGACTGACTAGATCGAAGGATCCGTCAGGTAGACTAGCAAAATGGGCACTAAGACTCCAAGAGTACGATGTCACAGTGGTATTCAAGAATGGACGCAAACACAAGGATGCCTACTGCTTTTCGAGGTATCCATTAGTGGAACACAACAGCACGAATGAAATTTCAGCTCTCACTGAATTAGATGACGTTACAGCTGAACAGAGGGAAGATCCAGCACTATTAAAGACGATAGAGGCCTTGGAGAAAGGAGAACCGACCAATGGAGAGTACCAACTTATAAACTGAACATTGTATAAAAGCAACTACGATCCACTGGGCCCCAAATGGCTACTGGTCGTTCTAACTCATCTCCAGCCAGCTATTCTCAAATATTTCCACGATGCTCCAATATCCGGTCATATAGGATTCGTGAAGACCCTAGACAGAATCAGACGCAGGTATTACTGGAAAGGTCTCTACCGATCTGTCAAGCATTATGTGAGTCACTGTAAAGAGTGCCAGCGACAGAAGCATATGCCGCAATTACCTCCAGGGCATCTCGTACCGATTCCACCGGCAGCAGCAGCAGCAGCAGCTGGTAATTTCACGGTGCGACATTGTCCACAGAATGACAACTGCATACCATCCTCAGACAAATTATCTTACGGAATGTTTTAAGAAGACTTTAGCCGATATTCTGTCGATGTACACGTCGATGTTGAGCAGAAGGATTGGGATACAATTCTGCCAGGCGTGACATTTGCTTACAATACCGCAGGACAAGACACCACAGGATTTACTCCGTTTTTCCTGCTCCATGGCCGTGAAGCTGAGACGACAATGGATACACTGTTCCCGTTCCAACCGGACGACACTCAGGATGACTATGTTAAACAGCTCATCACGAGGGTCGAAGAAGCAAGACAGCTGGCTCGCATACGGACACTGGACGCCCAGGGCAAGGACCGTCAGCGATATAACGACAAGCACCGACCTGTTGTGTACAGCCCAGGAGATCTGGTATGGATTTTTACCCCTGTACGGAAGATTGGACTGTCAGAAAAGTTATTGAAGCGAGTCATGTCATACGCCGCCTGTCAGACGTCACATACGAAGTTGAGGATTATGAGCTGTCGTTGAAACGACAAAAACGAACAGACATTGTTCACATCCTGCGCATGAAGCCTTACTACGATCCTGAAGATCAAATAGGCGACATGGCTTCTTGTTCAAGGACTCTAAGGACGGTAATGTTACTGATGAAGCCACGACAGGAACGTCTGTCGTCGATAAGCGTGGAGAAGCGGAGGATTCTCCAGAATTGGCATACAGAGGACCCATGACAAGGTCAAGCTGGCTCCACAGGAAATATAACAGCGGGTCGCTGTTTTTACAGGAGAGGGAGAAACGCCGCGAGACACAACTTACACCGACTGCCAGCGTGGCGCAGGGGATAGCGTCACGGACTGCGGTGCAAAAGGTCGCCAGTGCAGTCCCGCCACCGGCAAAAATTTATTTCTTTATAATTAACAATTTCAGAATGTTCTACATCTTTCTTATGTTCACTTGTAAATTCTACTTGTTTCTTATGTTAACTGTTCTTCTAATTTCTGGTCCATTCTGTGTATAAATAGCAGAGCACTCTGCATGAGACGCAGTCAGTGCTGCGTGTATGCTGAGTTCGTAATAAACGTGCTTTCAGTATATGTGCTGTGTTCAGTTGCCTTTGAAGTCATGCCTGCTCCCATTTCAATACGACAAATATATATATATATATATATATATATATATATATATATATATATATATATATATATAACCCTTGTGTGTCTGTGTGTATTATTATTAGTGCCTGTGCCTTGATCACTATATGTAGTATGAAATAGAATGATTTGTCAGTCACCCTCCAATTTCATTATTATTATTACATCAAGAAACCTTAGATGTGACTTTTACATATATTTTGGGAAGTTAGAGGTGCAAAATGTACACATTTTGGGGAGAAGATGGGAGGGAAATGGAGAGGGAAAATTGGCTAAGCACTACTTTGTATATGATACCTGTGTTATCTCAATAGGGTATTTTTCTGTGTTAAAAATTTGGTTGGAACTGTTGTTATTCTGAATGATTATAACATTCAGATAGCATTTTCGCTCATTATTGTTACAAAACATCTGTTATTTTTACGTAATTCTAGCTTAAAAACCATTAAATTTCACGATTAGATCATGTGATCGAAAACACTCGTTATTGGCTGAATGACTGGTGACGCCACAGACCGCTAGGACATGGCAAGTAGAAGACGGAGCTGTATCGTTTTTAGCGTTTCCTTAATTCCTCAGCGTGAATTTTCCAGCTTTTATGCCACAAGTGAAAAGGATTATGTGAAGGCTAAAAGCGGGAAAGCCCCTGAAGTTGATGCATTTATGGTATCTTCTTTCTTCAGATACAATCTAAATTTTAATGTGCCAGAAATAAAAAGCGTGAAAACTGCGTTGTAAGGAACGCATACCTACATTTTAAATATAATTATTGCTAGAGATATTTTATGCAATTGGAAAAAAGTACCCTACTTGTTGGAGTCAGCAGACTTACTCTAATAAAAAGTAAAATTTTAACTTCTATCCAGGTGGCCTCGAGTGATTATGTTGGCAACAGCAACAACATGAAGAAAATCTTTGCAAAGATGTTTGGACCATATAAAATACTCAATTAGTGTTTCGTACAGACCATGAACTAAATAAACAAGTTGTTCCTGCTCTATGATTGACAGGTTCTTGTATGCACCCTTGTCCAGTCAGTAAAAGTAATTGCTCTCATAAAGGAAAGGTTTCATGACAAAATATTTGCGTTGTCACCCAACTGGCTAATGGCGACTTCACATTATTCTCGCTATTCAGTATCTGTTGCCAACATTATCAGAGGAGGCGGCCGGAATGGTTGGTACTGTTTAACCCAGTAAAGCACACAGTTAAGAAACTAATCTCATTTTTAACTACTTCAATACTGGTAGCAAGGTGTAACATCAAAACCTGTGAAGTACAGCAAAATGTCTTTTGTACATTTATGCAATATCTCTAAATAAACGCATTTTTGGGTAACACATTTAATCGTATTTACATTTGCGTATTACGAAAGTTTAAAGACTAAATGATTCAGCAAATTAAAGACATCTCCCATATATCTTTTACGATAGAGTATGTTGTATTAACATAACCAGAAGGGCGTTGTCGATGTATAAAACGATTACCCTTTATTGAAACGGCTGTTTGAACAAGGTCTGCTGGTGATAAAACTGCACTTACTAGAGATGAGTAATCATTACTATACTTTATAGGTGGCTAAAACAATATTCATGTTGTAATTTCACCAAATATATTAGGAAGCAGCTTTAATGAGATATAAATTGTAGGCGTGTAACATTATGAAGTTTTACTTTGTAAATGTAAATGTCAGCTCGTTAACCTGCACATAATACAGTAGTACACCTTTGCAGTAGAAGAGAATGATACTTAAAGTGAACTAATGGAATAATATTAGGTGATTACTTAGATCAAAATGATCCTCATAGAAATAAGCACATGATGTGGCCGCTATTTCATTTGGACCACTTCGAGTCAGTGTCAACCATATTTTGTGCATCTTCTAATTTTTTTGAACTTGCAAAAACAATTTTTCTGGTGACTTTATAGATCTATTACTACACAATATTTTAGGTCATTTTGCGAACATGAATGCCCAAACTATATCATATTATATGTGTTTTATTACGAGATCAGCTGCAGCATCATGGTTTCTGACGTCACAGGCATCACATGACTAAAATGTAGCATTTTAGTGGACTTTCCAATTATTTGAATTTCATTTCGTTTTATGTTTAAAGTACTGAAATTCACGAGGTAAGAAAGCATGTTCGGAGCATAATGACATAATTAATAATTTAAAACGATTTCCAGAAAACAGTCAAATACCCTATTCTGGGTATATTGCATTATGTTATCTTAGTTTGGGGAATGAGCTGTAGGTACAGTTTGAGGTCAGTCGGCATTCCTGAAATGACCTCTGGTTATGGGTCAACGTTATTTAGAATTTGCCCTGCCCCCCTACTTGTGGGAAGAAGAGTATATCTGAAAAAGCAAAATCTGTTGGCATCCCAAATTAATTTAAATCGTAGGAAGTCGTTTCTGAAAGAAATGAAGCATGTATTGGAGCGAAACAAGGATGATCAGACAGATAGATGATAGAAGTATTTGAAATTTTGTGCCAGAGTCTAATGCTGAAGAATAGAGGGTACATCAGGTAGGAGGTGGGGAGAAAAGAAACTTCCGGCATTCCTTGAATTGGTGGCATGTACTGTAAGACATTTAAGGAATCATCAGTACAGAATTGGAGGAAAGTGTTTGGGGTAAAAATTTCAGAGGGAAACCGATAGACGAATGCAGAAAGCAGGTTCAAAAATTTTCAAATTTTTATTAAGCTTAAGGGACTTGACTGCGGGGTCAGCAGTCCCAAAACTTACAAACTACTTATGAACTACCTTATACTACAGACGACACAAACATCCATGCCTGAAAGGGGGGGGGAGGATTCGAAACCCCAACCGTAGCGGAAGCATGTTCAGAAGGATGTAGGTTGCTGTTCCTATACAAGGCTGAAGAGGCTTGCATAGTACAGGGTATGGTGGAGAGTTGCATCTAAACAGTCTTTGGACTAAAGACCACAACAACAACAACAACCCAGTGAATAGCCATACACAAGCAGGAGGCGCTGAGGAACATGGTTTTAAAGCATAACAGCGGGCATTAGGTAGGGATGCACACTGGTGAAAACAATTAATAGATCAGTTGAAATATCTAGGTACTGATGTGTTTGTAATCAGCAGAATGAACTAAAATGGTTCCACGAATTCTTTTGGTTCTATGGAGTGGGGACGAGAACATTACGGTAACCGAGTTAGTTGTAATAACATAAAGTTGCTGCAAAAGGCGTTGGAGGTGATTTGTGTTTGTGTTTTTATGGTCTTCAGTCCGGAGACTGGTTTGATGCAGCTCTCCACCCTACTCTATCCTGAGCAAGCCTTTTCATCTCCTCATAAGAACGGAAACCCACATCCACTTGAATCTGCTTACTATACGCGCCTCTGGGTCTCCCTCTGCGATTTTTACCCCACACCCTTCCCTCCAATGGTAAATTTACGATTCCTCGACGTCTAAGAATGTGTCCTACCAATCGATCCCTTCTTTTGGTCAGGGTATGCCAAAAATTCCTTTTCTCACCAATTCTGTTCAGTACCTCTTCATTAGTTATGCGATCTACCCACCTAATCTTCAGCATTCCTCTGTAGCACCACATTTCAAAAGCCTCTATTCTCTTCCTGTCCGCACTGCTTATCGTCCATGTTTCACTTCCGTACAAGGCAACACTCCCCACAAATGCCTTCAGAAAAGACTTCCTTACACTTAAATTAATATTCGATGTTAGCAAATTTCTCTTTTTCAAAAATGCTTTTCTTCCCATTGCCATTCTGCATTTTATATCCTCTGTACTGCGACCATCGCATGTTATTTTACTACCCAAGTAACAAAACTCGTCTACCACCTTCATTGTTTCGTTACCTAATCGAATTCGTTCAGCATCGCCTGTTTTTCGAAGACCGCATACCATTTTTTTTTTTTTTTTTGCTCTTGTTAATGTTCATTTTACACGTTCTCTTCAACACACTGTCCATTCCATTCAACTGCTCTTCCAGGTCCTTTGCTGTCTCTGACAGAGTTACAATGTCATCAGCAAAACGCAATGTTTTTATTTCTTCCCCCTGAACTTTAATCCCTATTCCAAATTTTTCCTTGCTTTCCTTCACCGCCTGCTCGATGTACAAATTGAATAACACCGGAGAAAGACTGCAACCCTGTCTTACTCCCTTCCCAACTGATGCTTCCCTTTCATGCCCTTCGAGTCTAATAACTGCGGTCTGGCTTTTGTACAAGTTGTAAATAACTCTCCTTTCCCTGTATTTTACTCCTGCTGACTTCAGAATTTGAAAGAGTGTATTCCAGTCAACATTGTCAAACGCTTTCTCCAAATCTACAAAAGCTAAAAATGTAGGTTTGCCTTTCCTTAATCTATCTTCTAAGATAAGACGTAAAGTGAGTATTGCCTCCCGGGTTCCTACGTTCTTCCTGAACCCAAACTGATCTTCCCCAAGGTGAGTTTCTACCAGCTTTTCCATTCTCCTGTAGATAAACACAAGCAGTTGCCGCGACGGATTAGCTGTGTGCATTGGGGCGCCGTGCTGCCGTGCGCGCGGCCATTCGCTGTCGGGGGTTCGAGACTAATAACCCAGCAGTAGAGTCCGATAGATTTGCAAACATTTGAACACAAGTAGTTGGGTTCAGGTAGTGCAGTGCACTGACAACGTGACTTGCTGGAAGCTATGACATGGAGCGCCACTGGATGGTTGGAAGCGGCACAGAGGGAGGTAGCTGCATCCATGACCTGGACACGATTTCAGACGACAGAAACCGTTAAAATAAGGCAAGGCAAAGGTCGTCTGTGATATTCCTGGCCTATGGCCACTTCATATTTCTGGCCGCTGGCCGTTTCTCTGCTAACATTGTACGTGTCTTAAATGCAGAAGAAAGACAGAAGTGCAGCATATGTTTAAATGTGGGGTGAGGAGCAGTAGCATATGGCATAGTAGGTGCTGGTTCCCGTGGGAAAGCCCGCCTATGTTACTGGTACTCTCCTCGCATCGGCTGCTGCATTTCACGTCACGTGATTTCTTGTGAAATTAGTTTTGTTTATTATATACTAAATATTAATTATTCAGAGCTGAGAATTTGTAATAAATATCTCTCAAGGACAGTTTAAAAAGTTTAAGGTGCCTTCTCTTATTGTAACAAGAAAAGAGCGATTTTGCAGAAGGCGCGCGACGGCCCTGTTTTGGCGCGAAATAGAGCGTCAGGTGCCCTCTAGTCTCGCAACGCGCCGCAGTTTCAGTCTCGAGCTGACCACTATTCGCGCCGGACCGCGCCGATCATGAGTTAAGATTTTTGTAATAGTGATAACAGTCGAGGTCTCAACATGAGCTATGGGCAGCATAGGCCGTGTCATATTAACAATAGTTGCTCATATATTATTATTCTTTTAATAAATGACATCCCTGACAATTAAAAATCTCGCTAGTCGCTTCTTATGCTTCCATCATACAGAACGTATTTAGCCTCACTTGTATGCTGTAGAAGAACCAACGACCTGTGTGTTGTCTTCTGCGCTGGGGACACAACTATAGAGGACAACAGGTTAGTCAGAACTCTATGCTTTCCATAAAGACTTGGACAGCAACTACGGCACCTCGTCCGTACTGTAGGGCGGTACAAACGCACACTGCTACGCAACAGCATCCGCAAGGATGTGGAGGCTTTAGGGGACTTGTGGGAGGAAGCAGTATTAGCTTCTCCGTCCGCAAATAAAACCCTAGGAAGCTTGGGCAGTGTTGCCAGACGTAGGGAATTTCCCCTACACGTAGGTACTTTTAAGCATTATAATCATGTAGGGAATTTTCGTCCAAAAGTCCCCAACGCATAGGTACTTTGGTAAAATTTTACTATCGCCGACACATGCCTAGCGGGTAATGTTGGCAACAGAACAGTTGTCGGCACGCGGGAAGGAAGCCGACCAATTGTGGCAGAGTTTGAAGTAGCCAATTATATTTTAGACGGCATAGTTGTTTTCTGTTCATATTGAACAATATTAATATGAAAACTTAGTTTCGGGCGCATTAAAATTGATGCGAAATATTACGATTTCAATGTATATCAGTGGAATGGAGAGTTGCTTTCGAAATAGTGTTAGAAAATATCAGAAAAAGGAAAATTCATTGTTTCCATGAACGAAAGACGTTATAGTACCATGACTAGACTCATTTATTTGCGTCAGGACCATATAATAGTTAGTAGTTGTAAATGAGAAGATGCTGACAAGAAAACGCTAAAATATTTGCGACAGCCAACGTTATATATGAACAAAGCGCTAGTAGCATTACTGTTTGAAAATCGAATCATGCAGAATGATGGATTTCCTTTTTTGTGCTGACTGAGAATTAAATAATTACTGCTGCTCCTACTCTATGGTTGATGGTTCCTCGATGTATCCTTGTGCGGTTAATAAATCAGTTACCCTCGTGTGACAGTGCACTCGGAATTCGCGGCATATTTGAGGAAACTAATTAATGCTGTTCCTCTCTATGGTTGACTGGTTCTTGATGTACCCTTGTCCGATCGAGTAACTTGTAACAGAGCACTTGGAATTCGCGGCATAATCTACACTTGACTCCATCAATCAGGAAATATCAGTCAATGGAGAAAACATCTCTAGCAAGTGAAGCATGATGCCAAATATTTATTTTAAAGTTTTTCAAAATTGTAACATGTCACATTAATGAATTGGTTGACCTCTGCTGGCTGGACTCCTAGATTCAGCCCCTCCCAGACGCAAATCCTGCCTACGACGCTGATGTAGAGGCATTAATGAGGTGGTAGGAATAAAGTAGGGAAAACGTAGGTACATTTTTTGTGAGAATGTAGGTATTTTCTCTCTCTGCCATCTGGAAACACTGTCCACGGGTAACATCAGCAAGAGATGACCGTTATCTCCGATTAACATCCCTTTGAGACAGGAGGCTGAACGCTGGCACCTCAACAGCAACACATCATCCAGATAGCAACTGGACGCGCTATATCAACAGAAACGGTCCGAAATAGTCTTCTGGAATGTGCCCTCTAAGAGCGGAGGCCTACACTGTATGTCCCATTAAATCCAAAACACCATTTATCCCGCAGAAACTGGGTGGAGGAAATGCAGGATTGGAGTCGTAACGAATGGTGCTGGGTTCTGTTCCAAATGAGTCAAGATTTTGTCTTTAGCCGGATAATCGTCGTCTCGTCATCTTGAGAGAACGACGAACACGAAACAATCCTGCTTATCTGTAGGAAATATCACCACATCATGGTGGTGGACGAAGGGTGTGAACAACAGTCATTATTGGACGTAAGGACATCTATGTCGTTAAGAATGGCGCTCCGAAAGCTCAGAGCTATAACGTGGATACCCTTCGACCTTTTGTTGTGGCCTACGCTGGTGCCATAGGACATGGGTTGCTTCTGGTGGTCGATAACACTTGTCCGCACAGAGCTGTACTGGTGGACAACATGCTTGATGCAGAGGGATCTGAACAAACGGAGTGCCAGCTTGTTTCCCGTACGTAACCCTACTGAACATGTCTCGGAGCCGGCCGCGGTGGCCGAGGGGACTGACGCGCTCCAGTCACGGTCTGCACGGCCACTACGGTCGGGGGTTGGAATCCCCCCTCGGGCATGTTTATTTGTGCCATTCTTAGTTCATAAGTAGTTTGTAAGTTTAGGGACTGATGACCCCGTAGTTAAGTCCCATAAGCTATACAAACATTTGAAACATGTCTCGGACGCACTTGGCAGATGCATTGCAGCCAGACGACCACGTCCTACAACGGTTGCAGAGCTGGATATTGCACTCATGAAAGAATGGCCAAATATCCCGGAAGAGCTGATTGTTTACCTGATACTGTCCATGCCACGCAGGTGTGCAGCTATACTGGCAATCCGAGGTGATCACACACCACATTAGAGAGCAACGAGAATGACTTTCTACTACTGTAATAGCCGCATAATACCTTGCTCGAAGTAAACGACATGTAAACCTCAAGTAGAGTGTTCAGACAGCAAAATATCATAACGGATCACAGACGCATTACATCTGTAACCAATAACTGAAAAACAAAATTGCGTTAGCACATGTATAGTGTGTATGATATCTTATCTGCTCTCCTACTTGCACTGACTAGTGTCTTTACTGTTTTACAGGACTCTTGCGATAGAAGTCGGAAGTTGGTAAGAGCCTGAAACATTTTCTAGTGAACTACAGACATATCTTGTGTTGCGCGTGCACGTTTCGAAACGTTTTTTGATTTTCCCAAAACAGGTCCTAATTACCTGGCATGTCTTGATCAATGGAGTACAATCTTACAAGGTATAGTGTATACACCTTATTTTTAATGATTTTAAGATCGGAAATGATGTATAGAAGTCAAGCATATTTCAGTTTATATTTCAACCGAAATGATATTCTACGTTGGCGACGAAATTTTACAACATGACAAGATATTCTTATCAATTTTACATAACGAGGAGAAATTCTTTGATCTACAAGGTTTCTAAATTTCATACATGAAACAAGGTAACATTACAATGTATATCGTGATTTATATTTCGGTATTGTGATTTGTGTCATCGAAACCGTCAATCTACTTATAAGTAAAAACGAATCGTTAAATGTGTTTGTAGTGAAAACAAAACTCGAAAACAGCTGAACCAATTCGCATTTTTTTCTTTAATATTCGTTTAATCCAAGGAAGGTTCAATTATAAACGTGCTATAGAAAAACGAAAAAACGTAGAAACCAACTTCCTTTTACCCATTCAAACTTTTGTACGTGTGACTGAACTCCTAAACCGCTAGACCGATTTTGATGAAATTTTGTTCGTGTGTGTGTGTGAGTGGGCCTTGGATGATTTAGATACAGATTTGAGCGCGGTAGGTGATGCTAATATTGATGAAATTTTGCACACTTGATCTTGAAGACTAGAGGTAGCAAACTGTCTACGTATGGACTGATGGTATTTCATAACACAGTCCAACACCATTCTACAGTTTTATCCGAATACTGACGAGATTCCACACGCCTGACCTTGAAAACGGGAAAACGATTTCATGCATTTCCTTACTCGAGGATAAGACAACATTAATTTTGGCAGACGAAATTTTTCATATACAGGAGTGGTAGGACGAGTACATGGAATAACGGTACTTGTCTATATAAATAAAACGAGTCACTAGATGTGTTACTAAGCCCAAGACATTCATGATGTCTGAAGGACATTTGCATATGTTCTGTCCAGAGGTAAAATAATCCCCCTTTCGGATCTCCGGGCGGAGACTACTCAGGAGGATTTGTCATCAAGAAAAGCAAAACAGGCATTCTACGGATCGGAGCGTGGAATGTTCTAATCCTTAATCGAGTAGGTAAGTTAGAAAATTTGAAAAGAGAAATGGATAGTTTAAAGTTAGATATGGTAGAGACTAGTGAAGTTCGGTGGCAGGATGAACAGGATTTCTGGTCAGGTGAGTACAGGGCCATAAACATGAAATCAGTTGGTGGTAACGCAGGAGTTGGCTGAGAATCAATAAGAAAATAGGAATGCAGGTAAGTTATTATGAACAGCATAGTGAACGCATTATGGTAGCAAAGATAGACAGCTGCAAACCGCCGTCTTTATTAAGAGTTTTTTCAGATATTTTAATTTCTATCGCCTCTTTTATTACACTATCCCAAAAAGTATATTTTCATCTACATGACTGATCTCTCATCGAATGCAATGTGATGTTTGTTCTCCAAAGTGTGCTCTGCAATTGCTGATTTCTCTGGATAATTAAACCGAAACATCTTTCATATTCAAGACATCACTTGAAAGTAGCCTGGTATTAAAATAAGCAAGATATAGGGCTGTTGAGATCTCCAAATGTAAGTTAAAACTCTCACTGCTGCTCTAAATTACTGCATGAGTGGCCACAGAATACAGGGTGTCCCATCTATCTTGTCCACCCAAAATATCTCTGGAAAAATAACAGCTATTGGAAAACGACTTTCACCGGTATCAATGTACGGTTGGGGCCCATGAATGTACATATTTGGAAACATTCTAAAACGAAAGCAAATGTGTTTTTTAACACAGACTCATGTTTTTTTTAAAAATAGACACCAATTATTTTTACTTTAACAATCCATAGCATGACTAATCACATTAACAATGGCGTTGATTGCATCGCAATATTCCAATCACATCCCGAGATATTGCGACGCGAAGTTGACGCTTGAAAACCCGAAATGCGCTGCTAGCGCACGTCCTGAGGCTCAGGCGTGAACCCCATGCTGCCCGTAATCACGATGTGATTGACATGCGTAATCGCACCTTCATACTTACCAAGAGGTCCGAAACGAATAATACGATCTGCTGCCATCCTGCATTGAAGTCGTACAATCAAGCAGGTATTTATCCCATAGGCTAGGGGTGATGCGGTTCTGTAACATATCTGTGCACCGCAACGTTAGTCACAAAGTTAACTTCGCTTATCGTTAATCCGTTACTAAAAAGGTAATGCCGTTCAATGTTAAAACTTTACTTTACTGTAGATCTAGCGCAAGTGACAGTGAATCATTCACTCATAATAGTAAAATTCATGTTGATGGTTTTAGTGAAACGAGCAAGTGGACTAAAGGTTTTACCGTTGTTTAGGTAAAAAAAATTTTGATTTGGGAAGTTCAGGTAAGACATATAAAATGAATGTAAACATGTTTAAACAATTAGTTTTATTATCACATAATTATCAATGATATTTTTATCTAATGCGTTACATGACAAATTGTTAAAAAAAATGTTTCTGTACAACACTGGGTAAAATGGTCCTTTGTAGAAACTTGCACTGTGATACCAGCACTACATACTAAAGATAGCGTTCACATATCACATACCATTGGCTTGCATACATAGGGTCACTCTGCGGATGAAGGATGCCCTATTTCGTGCTACTGTTTCCTCTCTGATGGCTGTACAAGCATCAATAATGCGTTGCTTCATGTCCTCTGGTGTTGTTGGTTCATGGTTGGTAAACAGCATCCTTCACTGCTCCCCAAAGAAGAAAATCCTGCGGTGTAAGCTCCGGAGATCGGGCAGGCCACCTAACTGGGCCACGTCGTCCAATCCACCTACCAGGGAACTTAGGGTTCAGAAGTCGTCGTGCTGTTAAGTCGTTATATGCAGGGCATCCGTCATGCTGATACACATGACCATTCTCCTGTTCAGAGGTACAGTGTCCAACAGAACGGGAAAATTGTGTCGTATAAATCCGGAGTACTGTCTGCCATTTTGGACGCCATTTAAAAAAAAAGGTCCGATAATGGTATCTTCAATAATCCCACACCAAACATTCACTTTCCACGGACGTTGATGCTCTACCTGACGGAGCCATTTTGGATTGTCTGCGGACCCAATAATGCATATTCCTCATATTGACAATTCCTTTGTTGGAGAATGATGCCTCGTCGGTAAAGAGAACATCTGCGAAAAAATTTCGATTAGTCAGACGTTTTCGCTGAGCCTACCGACAAAATTTTACCCCGTTGCTGAAGTCATTTCCATGAAGATCCTGGTGTAAATGAACATGGTAAGGATGAAATTTATGACGTTGAGGAATACGCTGTGCACTTGATTTCGACACACCAACTTCACGTTCAATTTGACGTGTGCTGATGTGAGGATTCACAGCTACGGTAGCGAGCACAGCAACTTCAGCACGTTCATCTGTGCGTGTTCTAGGACGATGTCTAGGTCTTGGGAATCGTCTTCTGTACAGTCGTTCTGCCTGAACAGAATTTCGCCCGCCTACAACAGGTTACAGTACAGGTATGTAGAGTAGGGTAAGAAACAGACATATTAACGTAATAATCATAATGTTCTCTAACAGCACTATAAACAAACAAGCGATCTAATAACGTATTTCCTGTCAACGTACATTCTGCATAGATCAGCAGCATTTCTACCATATCTTCACTTGTGTACATAATACAGTATAAGTTCCACAACACAACATTTATTCACAATGTGCACTACCTCCGTGCCGTCTCCAGATTACTCTGATGTACGACTTCACTGGCAAGCGTGTACTGCATGCCAAAGCAACAACAAATGGGATGCTCGGAGGGTGGTGGAGTATAGGAGTTTGCATAGGTCGCAAATCACAAACAAGGCGAAGTGGTAACTGTGGCTGTAGTGGGAACTGTGTTGGACACGTGTCTAGGTAGAGCTAGGCCCTGGATGAACAAGTGCGCGAAAGGCACAATGGGTCATTTAACGCATTCAATAAACCTTATTTTGGGTGTGCAGGATAAATAAGACAACCTGACTGGTGTATACCGATCGGTACTGGTTCATATTGTGTACGTAGACACATAAAACGTGAAAGAGGGAAACCATTATGCGCTTATGAGAGTTGATGGCTGCATGCCGTGATATTACGAAATTTTTCAGGTCACTAATTAGCATTATTTCTAAATTTCCACTAAAGTTCTTTTGCTCGATCATTGAGCTGGCGATCGTAAAATTTATTTTCCAAATTATTTACCGTATTCTGTTTGTTCAGAATTTTAATTAACATAAATTCAAAATTTATTCTACATCGTTGTTGGCGAGCAAAAAAATGCAGCAATGTTTCGGTTATAACCTCCGCTACATCATCGGCCCCTTTAACGATAGCCTTGTCATGTAATTCGAGCATTAGGTACACGGATCATCATTTCTAATTACTGCATAGCAGCCAGTGGCATAGGGGTGTGGAGGTTATAAGGCTGACTGGTTAGTGTAGGCAGCGATGTGTACTAGGGAAATGCGAGAATGTACTCCAAAATCATCCCAGACCGAAATATCAATTTTAGGACCAGCATGACGGTGCCTAACGTACTATTTCAACCGCCTCTCACTAAGATGTGTACAGTCTATTGAGAATATAGTTTCGTCACTAAAGACAATTGAGTTGCATGTGTTGTTTATGCTCTACGTTCGTTGTATCATCATTGATGCAAGCGCTGTTGGCACTGACTCGGTCGTAAACGCAGCAATAAACGCTTAGCAGAGTGTCCCGTCTATTGCAAACGTCGTCGTATATTATGCGTGGTCAGTTCCTGTTCCGCAAAAGATCGTTGTGAAATGACTCGTGGCGTGCCAGTACGATCCACCATTGTGAGGCGCACATGTAGTGCTGTAATGACATGGGAGTCATCGGTCCCGTTGCTCTATCTTCCTCTCCTGCATCCAGCCATGACACATACGATTCACAGTTCTTTCGTTACCTCCGATACAATCATCGATTTCTCTGAAGGATAGTTCTCGACACAGGCTAGTGTTCTACCACTGTAGAGCCCCGAAACATGCTTGAGACATACTGAAGCTGCTTAAGCAAAACAAGTGCACCAAAATAAAATTCTAGTAGGTCTACTGTAGAAGAGGAATGATTTGCAGTCGCTGGAAGAGGAATCGTCAAGGTACAGGGACACACTACTGGAACCAGCTAGAGAATGTCTTGGAACAGTAGTGTGTAAAGGCAAGAAGAAGCAGACAGCTTGGTGGAATGACACAGTCAAGGCAGCCTGTAATAAGAAAAAGAAAGCATTTCAAAAATGGCTCCATACTAGGAATCAGGCAGACACAGAAAGTTATGTTGAAGAAAGAAACTAAGGCAAACGGATAATTGCAGACTCCAAGCAGAAATCATGGGAAGACTTTGGAAATAAGCTTGTGACTCTGGGTCAAACCGCGGGAAAATCATTTTGGATCGTAATTAGCAATCTTCGAAAGGGCGGGAAGAAGGAATTAACAAGTGTTTTGGACAGGTCAGGAATGCTGCTAGTCAATCCTGTGGATGCCTTGAGGAGATGGAGGCAATATTTTGAAGAATTGCTAAATGTAGGTGAAACGTTCAATCATGTATTAGCTTTTCAGGTAGAATGGAATAGGAACGACGATGGAAACAGGATCTCATTTGAGGAAGTGGAGAAAATGGTCAGTAGATTACAGTGCAATAAAACGGCTCTGGTAGACGAAATTAAGCCAGAACTCGTCAAATACAGTGGAATATCAGGTCTCAAATGGTTACACGGGATAACTGAGAAGGCGTGGGAATCGGGACAGGTTCCGTCTGACTGGACGAAAGCAGTAATCACGCCAATTTTCAAACATGGAAACAGAAAGGATTGTAACAACCATCGAGGTATCTCTTTAATTAGCGTTGCAGGCAAAATATTCTCAGGTATTGTTGAAAGGAGAGTGCGAGTATTAATTGAGGACAAGTTAGACGAAACTCGTTGTGGGTTTAGGCCTCTTAGTGGCCGTCAGCACCGGATCTTTAACTTACGGCAGGTAATGGAAAAGTGCTATGAGTGGAACAGGGAATTGTATCTATGTACCATAGATCTGGAAAAGGCTTATGATCGTGTTCCTAGGAGGAAGCTACTGTCAGCTCTTCAAGATTATGGTATAGGAGGCAAACTTCTGCAGGCAATTAAAGGGCTTTACATAGACTGTCAGGCAGCAGAGTAGATGGCAAATTAAGCTCATGGTTCAGGGTAGTTTCAGGGTTAAGGCAAGGCTGTAACCTGTCACAACTGTTGTTCATACTATTCATGGATCACATGTTGAAAACAGTAGACTGTCAAGGCGGGATTAAATAGTTGAAAACAAAATAAGCAGTCTCGCATATGCGGATGGCCGATTCAATTGAAAGGTTGCAAACTAATATTTCACAGCTCGATCAGAGGTGCAAGGATTATGATATGAAGATCAGCATCTCCAAAACGAGTCTGTGGGAAAGAGATTCAAACATATTGAGTGCCAAATAGAAGGAAAAAAAGAACAGGTAGACAGTTTCAAGTATTTTCTCGCATGATGGCAACATACCGAAAGAACTGGAATCGAGGTGCAGCAAAGCTAAGATCTACTCCCTTCTGCAAGAAGGAAGCAAGTACCAAGTCTAAGTTAGCAGTGCGCGACTCTATCTTTCGACCAACTTTGTTGTATGGGAGTGTAAGTTGGGTGGGTACGGGTTACCTTATTCTTAAGGTAGAGGTTACAGATATGAAAGTAGCAAGAATGATTGCAGGTACTAGTAGATGGGAACAATGGTAGGAGGGTGCCCATAATGAGGAAATCAAAGTAAAACTGGGAATGAACACCATAGATGAAGCAGTTAGAGCGAACACACTGAGATGGTGGGGTCATGTCACACGCATGGAAGAAGCAAGGTTACCTAAGAGACTCATGAACTCGGCAGCGGAGGATAAGAGGAGTCGAGGCAGACCAGGAAGAAAGTACTTAGATTCTGTGCAGAATGATTTTGAAGTAAAAGGCATAACATCAGACGAGGCATCAATGTTAGCATTGAATAGGGGATAATGGAGGAATTTTATTAGAGATACTATGCTCTAGACTGAACGCTGAAAGGCATTACCAGTCTATAATGATGATGATGACGATGTCTACTGTAACGCGGCCATTTGTTTCCCTTTGATTAGCTGTAGAGTCCGCCAATGGAGTTAGTGATTCTCGCCTGCGATGAAATGCTTACAATGTTCTGATCTCGACGCCGCAAATATCAACTGCAAATTAGTCACAGTTTCCATACTTCCTACAAGGTGTTTCATTTTAGGAGGACAGCAGTGTAATACGCGCAAAGTAAAAAAAAGATTTAAAAGGGCATTTCACGGAGAAATTATCCAAATAGGAGGAAAATCTATAGATGTACATGCACAGACAAACTATTCACTCATAGATTAACAATAATCAACTGCAATTTCATTATTATAATATTATTATTGTTATGGTTACCGGTTGCGACCTGTTCAAGTCGTCTTTAGAGCTATGAAAACTTACTTTTCCTATAGCACCTATAGCACCAACCGTTATCGCTGCTGTTATCAACATATGTGTGTATCAATGGCAAATAACTGCAAGATGGCAGTTTTAGTTATAGTTCAATATGCAAACAAACAGCGTTACAGATCATTCAGGTCACCACATACGCAGTACGGTATACTCACTCTGCAGAGTAACACCATTTACTCGGCTTGGCAAAGATTGGATTAAGCTGTAGGGGTTATCGTGCCAAATTGTCCAATTAGCGTGTTAAAACCTCGAAAACCCGGTCTGTTTGAAAGGCGCTGAGCAGAACCTGGCAGACTCCCTGCTGCGGAGATATCCAGCGTCTTGTGCATGGTAGGATTTGGCAGACACAACTTTATTGTACGGCAGTGAGAGCCGGGAGACAATACAGTTGACGTATCAGATAAAGTAGAAAGGGTGACTGCAGGTACGGAGATGGGAACAGTGGCAAGATTGTCCATAATAGGGAAGTCAAAGAAAACGTGGAATGGACAGCACAGTTGAAGCAGGACATAGCTGGTGGGCCATGTTACATGCATCAGACAAGCAAGGCTGCCTGACGCCTCGTGGGTTCGGCAGAAGAGAATAGGACGAGTCGAGGTAGAGCAGAGAGTACTTAGAGTTAGTCAAGTATGAAGTAACAGGCCTAATATCGCATGAGGTATCAATGTTAACAGTGAATACGGGATTGTGGAGGAATTTCACAAGGGCGGAATACTCTCTAGACTGAACACTCAAATGCGTAATAAGAGTTGTTGATGGAATCCTAGTCGCGTGTGAGTGGGCATAATCTTATCAAAATATACACTGTGACCTTGCGGATTACTTATCGAGTTATCATTGGGGATTAACTTATGCTGTATTCCTCATTGTTCTAGCTCGTTGTTATATTGACTCTGTTCACATGCACGTTGCTCTAAAGGAGAGGAAGGAAGGAGGATTAAAAAGGTAATGTTTGTTTTAGCTTCATTGGTGCATTGGAATTACACAATGGCGGCAAGTGAAAATATGAGCGGGCTCAGGAATCGAAATCTGATCTCCCACTTTTGGCCAGATGTCGGATTAACCACTTCTTTTGTTTTTCGTTTTCTCTCTCTCTCTCTCTCTCTCTCTCTCTCTCTCTCTCTCTCTCTCTTCATGTAGATCAGTTTGTTGCAGTCTTCTGTTTTCGTTCTAGGTTGTTCGTTGATTCTCCACTCAGTTATTTTTCTGTTACAAAAAGCGTTAAGCGCTCAGCTTCCACACCGCCTAACCACTTGGCTACCTGCGCTCCACTCCCGTCAATCTCAGACTTCCAGAAGTTGTACGCTACGGCTGCAACAACCCCATCGTTCATGCCTCTTCCACCAAACCAATCTATAATAATAAATCATTCTGTAAAATGTTCTCGATGAACAAGTCGTGTCATTTCGAATAATTTTTTTTAGCTTTGATGACAAGATCCATTATTGTCATCAGAAATAAAACTAACGGCCAAACTTGCCGGGTTTCCTCCTTATTTAGCTGCCAAGCTGCGTCAAAAACCTTCTTGAGGGCCACAAAGCGCGTGCACAGAACGCCAAGGTGGGCAGGCCAATGAAAAAGACAGGCAGCGGCGCGCATGTCACGTCACATAAGCAAGGTAGTTCTGAGTCGGCGCAATCGCTAGCTTAGTGGCTGGCCACTATGAGGCAGTGGGCTGTGTCCCAGGAGCCGGCCAATCAGCTAGCGATCGCGCCGGCTCAGGATTACGTTGCTTACGTGACGTGACGTGCGCACTGAGGCCTGACTTTCTCGTTGGCCTTGGCCAACATCACCTGATAGAACGCCGCGGCGCTCTTGTGTGACATCATGCAGCGTAGGCTGTGCGCTTGTAGCTGACTGGGTAGCCGCTAGAGCACAGCCCACTATACTGAAGCAGCCAGCCAGTCAGTTACGCGCACGCAGCCTATGCTACATGAAGTCACACGAGAAGCGCCCGTGGCCGGCGAGAAAGACAGGTCTGGGCACTCAGCCAGGTGATGTGGCAAGAGTACTGCTGCGCCGATGCGACCGCAGATTTGACTGGTTAGCCGCTAAGAGGCAGTGGGCCGTGCCCCAGCGGCTAGCCACTCAAGTCTGCGATCGCGTCGGTGCAGCACTAATCTTGACACGTCACTTGGCTGAGTGCTCAGGCAACACAAGGCCTCACAACAAGACCATGACACGTCACACCGATAGGCTGCCGTTGCAAGCGGAGTGGCTGACCGCTTGGGTCCAGCCCACTGCCTCGTAGCGCCATCCAGTGAGCTTGCGACGGCTGCCTATCGGTGTGATGTGACACGGACTAGTTATGAGGCCTTGTATCGAGACGGTGTTGGCTCAGGCCTGTCTTTCTCGCCTGCCACGGAAGCGCCGCGGCCTTCTCTCTAGGTGGTGTTGCCTCGGCTGGGGTCGTGGCCAGCGGGAAATACAGGCCTGATCGCGCACTTCATGCTACGTAAGCAAGGTAGTTCCCATCGCTAGCCGATTGGCCGGCCGCTGGGGCACGGCCCACTGCGTCATAGCGGGCAGCCACTGAGCTAGCGATCGCGCCGGCTCGGAACTACCTTGCCTATGTCACATGATGTGCGCGCTCAGGCCTGTATTTCCCGTTGGCCGCGGGCTGGGGTAATGTGACGTCACGTAGCGCGTACCGCCGGCGCCACATTTGAAACTGGCGTGCTCGCTTCCTTACAAGCACCAGACCTCTGCTTCCGCTGCACGTCCAGAAGGTTCCGGACACAGCTCGGCAACTATAATTTATAAGCAGGACACCCGGCCGTTTTGGCAGTCAGTTTTATTCCTGATGGCGATGCCGGAGCTTGGTAACGAAAGCACTATAATTTTATTTGATATGACGCAGTTTGTACACCGAGAATATTTCAGAGAAGAATGCCACCGCTAAAGACTCCGAGGACACACAATAATTCATTGCTAGGGATATCGACCAAGGCAGCTGTATATTAACTCGTTGGCTGCAGTGTGTCCACCGGCGGCCACAATAGGCGACTCTGGTGCTCATCTGACGTCATCGCGGCAGCCAACGTGTTAATGATGGATTACAACATGTTTGATTTTTATCTGGTAACGTTTATTTCCTGTTTGACTAATCTTCACGGCGAAAACCACTAAGCCACTGTATTCTGTAAGTAAAATTAACTCAAGCCCCCAATATAGCCAAAAGCAATCTAGCTACGTAATATTTAACCATTTGGTTTAGTGTTCAATTCTAAAGATCATCATCCTGCAATACCTTAATCATAAATCGCGGAAATATTTCGTGGCTGTGATTAACACTTTTCATATGAAGAGACTGGTAGAAGCTGACCTCGGGGATGATCAGTTTGGATTCAGGAGGAACGTAGGAACCCGGGAGGCAATGTTCACTTTACGTCTTATCTTAGAAGATAGATTAACGAAAGGCAAACCTACATTTTTAGCTTTTGTAGATTTGGAGAAAGCGTTTGACAATGTTGACTGGAATACACTCTTTCAAATTCTGAAGTCATCAGGGGTAAAATACAGGGAAAGGAGAGTTATTTACAACTTGTACAAAAGCCAGACCGCAGTTATTAGACTCGAAGGGCATGAAAGAGAAGCATCAGTTGGAAAGGGAGTAAGGGTTCTAGCCTTTCTCCGATGCTATTCAATTTGTACATCGAGCAGGCGGTGAAGGAAAGCAAGGAAAAATTTGGAATAGTGATTAAAGTTCAGGGGGAAGAAATAAAAACATTGCGTTTTGCTGATGACATTGTAATTCTGTCAGAGACAGCAAAGGACCTGGAAGAGCAGTTGAATGGAATGGACAGTGTGTTGAAGAGAGCGTATAAAATGAACATTAACAAGAGCAAAACAAATATAATGGAATGCGGTCTTAGGAAATCAGGCGATGCTGAAGGAATTAGATTACGTAACGAAACAATGAAGGTGGTAGATGAATTTTGTTACTTGGTTAGTAAAATAACATGCGATGGTCGCAGTACAGAGGATATAAAACGCAGAATGGCAATGGGGAGAAAAGCATTTTTGAAAAAGAGAAATTTGCTAACATCGAATATTAATTTATGTGTAAGTAAGTCTTTTCTGAAGGCATTTGTGTGGAGTGTTGCCTTGTACGGGAGTAAAGGAAGTGCGGACAGGAAGAGAATAGAGGCTTTTGAAATGTGGTGCTACAGAACAATGCTGAAGATTAGGTGGGTAGATCGCATAACTAATGAAGAGGTACTGAACAGAATTGGTGATAAAAGGAATTTTTGGCATACCCTGACTAAAAGAAGGGACCGCTTGGTGGGACACATTCTTAGACATCGAGGAATTGTAAATTTAGCATTGGATGCAAGTGTGTGGGGTAAAAATCGCAGAGGGAGACAAAGAGATGCGTATAGTAAGCAGATTCAAGTGGATGTGGGTTGCCGTTCTTATGAGGAGATGAGGAGGCTTGCTCAGGATAGAGTAGGGTGGAGAGCTGCATCAAACCAGTCTCCGGACTGAAGATCATAACAACAACATATCAATGGTCTTTGCCATCACTGAGGCAGCAGCATCACGTCGGATCGACGATGCTTCGGCTCTACTAACTGCCTGTCTGCTGACGACTGCGCAGTACTCTAGTTCCTCCTGGGGCTCTGTTTGACAATGGTTCCGCCATTCTTGCCAACATCATCTTCCTACTCAAACATCGAGTCATTCGCCCATTACTCAAACCTGCTTCTTCGTGCTTAACTGAACGTCCTCTCACATACTGATAACTAAGCTTCTTTTCAGGTACCTATCCGTGGGGTGTAGTTACTGTGCAAATGAATACACGAAACTGAAATTCGAAATGACTTTTTGCCCTGGTGCAGACGACCCTTGTTTACTGTCCTCTATTGCTGTATCCTTCACCACATTTCTCACATCTTAAGATTAAAGCAAGTATATGACTTCACGCTGCAAGAGCCTACGTATTGGGCTAGGTAGAGTTCTGATGTAGAAGTTTGGCTCGATGTCATCTTAGGGTCGAACCGCCCTTGTTCCAGGAACTACCTTAATTGCAGATATGTTTTACCTGTGATCCTGCAGTTAAAAAACACCCTATGTATAGGCTGTAGTTTGCGAAAGAAGAAGTATTGCATAAAGTAACTGGTTCATTAATAAAACGGTTTTATTCTAATTCTTGCAAATGATGCACGCAAAGTCAGAGATTTAGTTGAAAAAGATTTATTCAAACTAGTTCCTTATCGGAAGTGATCAGGTGAAATATTAATCCTAAATTGAATGATAGTATTAAACAGTTCCATTGTCTGCGATAAGAAATTGAGAGCACTCCCCCACCCCCAACTAAGTAATCATAACTTTAAGAAATACAGAACCTCTGTATATTTCGTGAGCACTCAGCATGAAATTGATAATAGTGCAAAATAGTTTAAGTTGCGCTAACATCATTTCCACACTCTTCAGTTCTTGTGTAAAAACAAACCCTATCAGCTTGTGATGATACTGCTGACCCCCTCATCTCAATGATATTGTACGATACCGTCTGCGTCGGACCCGTAATCGTGTGGTTCAATAGTGATATATGTTGCGTATGAAGTTAAAAACGATATAGCCAGCCTAGGAATCAGTGTAGGACAGTGTCTCGGTGATACTGTGATTAAAACAAGTGATAGATTTCATTAATTAAGAGTTTCATATATTTTCTCTCGAGGCAGTTCTATAAACAATAGTTTTGTCATTGTATGTTATTTAAAAACAGACGAACTGTAAAAACTTTTGTAAAAAAAAAAAAAAAAAAAAAAAAAAAAAAAAAAAAAAAAAAAAAAAAAAACAAGTTGTATTGAGCAGCTAATTGTGTTAATGTAATAGTCGAAATTCCTATATTGTATATATTTCTTTGTATATATTGACTGACGTGAGATTTTGGACCTATTTTCAGAATGGCCGAGATATGTGATAGTTCAATATATGTTAGGAACATGTATGATGTACTCGTTAACTAATTAATTGACATTTAACATTTTGGTTTGTTGACAAACAAAAAGTAGCGTGATTAAAACTTACAATGATATACGCCATGTAAAATTATTGTATGTATAGTTTTCATTTTATATTGTGATTATTTTTGTGTACATGAAATGTTTTCTTTGTGTGTTTGTTAATTGTAAATTAGTATATTCAATTGTTATGAACAATGCATAATGTAAGGTCATTATTGCCGATGTTATATATTTGCCTCACCCGCCTTGCGTGGGGGAGTTCGAGTTTTCGCTTTTGTAATGTGCTTTGGAAGCTATATCAGTCTGTGTTTTGAAATGGAAGTACCACCAGCTAAGTTCTGATGCATTGTGTATGTTTGGAAATTGTAATGTTTTGGTGGAGAAGCAGTTTGATTCAAATTAAAGAAGAAGTGAAAAATTGTACCTACGAGTATTTATTTCCACCACGACACCCCAGGAGAATAATGTTGCAGCGAGGAGAACCCCCATACCTCGTAATGTTGCAAAGCTGAGTATCGGTAGAATGAACTGTAATCACTTAAAAATTAGTTAAAATGTTTTAAGCTGCACCGGCGTACACTTGTTCTCGCTAACTTGAGAGTCCCGAGAAGCGATCGTTTGCTGTGCGCAAATCTTAACACTCTACCCGATCGAATACCTCCTACCATCCAGGAGGGTCCTCTTCCTGACAAGACTATAGTCGGGCCGAAACACGATGATCCCTGGCTCCGCCTACTTGGCTGGGAGTCCGCTCCGGCCGCGGAATCGTAATGCAACCATGTTGCCAAATAGTGAGTTCGCTGCCGGGCATTATAGCTAACAGTCGCTGTTGTGTAACACAACTGGAAAAACTGCACTCGCGAATGCGCAGAGCTACGTTCGCGTTTGAGTTACTCCAATGGTCCACTGCCGCAGCCGGCGCTCAAAGGTTATTGGTGCAAGCACCACGGACCATTGTATTTCGGCTCGACTATAGACATGCAGTTTTCTTTTCTGTGCACCCTTCCACTCACTTCACGCTCAAGTACACGTTCCCACCAGTTCTGTCCATTGACCAATTCCTCATTGGTCTATTGCCATTCCATCGGAAACATTATACAGCTTCAACATCTACATACATACTCCGCAATTCACTGTAAGGTGTGTTGCGGAGGGTACACTGTACCACTAATAGGCATTTCCTTTCCTATTCCACTCCCAAATTGAACGAGGAAAAAAAGAATGCCTATATGCCTCCGTACGAGCCCCAATTTCTCTTATCTTGTCTTTGTGATCTTTACGCGAAATGTAAGTAGGCGGCAGCAAGATCGTACTACACTCAGCTTCAAATTCCGGCCCTCTAAATATACTTAACAGAAGTTCACGAAAAGAACGTCGTCTTTCTTCCAGCGATTCCCAATTGAGTTGCCGGAGCATTTCCGTGACACTCGCGCATTGGTCGGATCTACCAGTAACGAAACTAGCTGCTCGCCTCTGAACCGCCTCTATGCCTTCCTTTAAACTGATCTGCTGCGGGTCCCAAACACTTGCGCAATACTCAAGACGTGGTCGTACAAGCGTTTTATACTCGTCTCCTTTACAGGTGAAGTACATCTTCCCAAAATTCTCCCAATAAACCGAAGTCGACTGTCCGCCTTACTCACAACTGTCCTTACATGTTCGTTTGATTTCATATCGCTCTGGAATGTTATGCCTAGATATTTGAACGACGCGACAGCATCAAGAAGCTCACTACTAATACTGTATTCGAACATTATGGGATTGTTTTTTCTACTCATGCGCATCACCTTACATTTTTCTACATTGAGAGCTAGCTGCCATTCTTCGCACCAACTAGAAATTTTGTCTACGTCATCCTGTTATGCTATTACAGTCAGTTACAGACGACACCCTCCCATACACCATAGCATCATCAGCAAACAGCAGCAAATTACAACTTACTCTGTTCAAAATGTTCAAATGTTTGTTAAGCTTATGGGACTTAACTACGGGATCATCAGTCCCTAAACTTACAAACTACTTATGAAGTACTTACGAACTAGGACGACACAAATATCCATGCCCGAGGGGGGATTCGAACCCCCGACCGTAGTGGCCGTGCAGACCGTGACTGGAGCGCCTTAGTCTCCTCGGCCACCGCGGCCGGCACTTACTCTGACCATCAGATCATTTATATAGATAGAAAATAATAGCGGTCCTATCACACTCCCCTGGGGCATGCCTGACGATACCCTTAACATGAGATATGTAAGTAAAACCGACCTTCCTTAATAAGATACAATTATTTAAATACAAAGAAGGACTTTATTAATATTACATAAAGTATGAAATAGACCAGCTTTCATGGGCTTGAACATTTATGTCACAATATTTACGTGAATCACCGGTAAATTGTACAATATATCGACACACTAAAATATACGATAGATAAATCATGCTGCTTGAATTTTGAGTCTTACTGTGGAGAATATGATAATCTATATCCTTTTGAATCTGCTTACTGTATTCGTCCCTCGGTCTCCCTCTATGATTTTTATCCCAGACACTTCCTTCCGATGCTCCGGTTGCTTGCATTAGCAAGAGTAAAACGAAGGTGATGGAATGTAATGTCAGAAAATCAGGCGACGCTGAAGGAATTAGATTAGGTAATGAGACAATAAAAGTAGTAGATAATTTTTGTTATTTACGTAGCAACTTATGACGGCCGAAGTAAAGAAGATGTAAAATGCAGAATGGCTATGAGAAGAAAAGCGTTTCTGTAGAAGAGAAACGTGTTGACATGCAGTATTAGTTTAAATGTTAGGAAGTCCATTCTGAAAGCATTTGTCTGGAGTGTAGGATTGTATGGGAGTGAAACGTTACCGGGTCAATTCGAGAGAAGAAGTTTTGTATGTACTACATTTGAATTGTCGCCGAGGGCAGGAAACCACCATATTGGATTACAGAGAACTCTACCGTCATTTAACACGTTGGATGCCGCGATGACGTCAGGTGCCGATACTCCGTTAGTGATTCCGTGATGTCTCGGACTGTGTCCCACCAACCTAACCCTTCTCTTAGTCTGGATATGCCAGACACTCCTTTCCTCCCCAATTCTCTTCACCATCTTATTAGTTACGTGATCTACCCATATAATCATCATTCGGCTGTAACGCTACATTGTGAAAACTTATCTTTTTGTCTGAACTCCTTATCGTCCATGTTTCACTCCCATAGAATGCTACACTCTACACAAATGCTTTCAGAAAGTACTTCCTAACATTTAAATTAATATTTGATGTCAACAAATTTCGCTCCTTCAGAAACGTTTTTCTTCCCATAGCCACTCCATTATAAATTTATATTAGTTGAAATCAGTAATCTAACATATGAATGTTTGTATGTATGTCCTCTGTGCATTCATAATCCATTAATTCGATTGCAATGAAACTTTGGTGAACTGTTCACCGTATGCCCACAAAGGTTCCTGGCCGAAAAACAAGAGAGCACAGCACACAGCTCAGGAGATACGACGTCATAAATTATGAGAGGCAACCGCGAGAGAATACCCACATCTATGCTTCATTTACGCACATTTCCTCCTAAACCACTGCACCTACTTCAACCAAATTTGGTACACATTTTCCTTACCGTGAGGTACCATTTCTGTAATGGTAAGAACGACATACGACACATGGTTCAGGAGATATGTCATAAACAACAGGAGTTGCAAGAAACTGCCGCATAACGCGACGAGAATTTATAAATACAGTATATGAAAACGAGACTACGTAGCAACTTATAACAAACTTTAAAAATTGAAAACCTTTATTGAACTATTTCTCACTGACAACCACAGCAAAATTATGAAAGGAAAAAAGTTCCTCGCTCACTACTTTTCCCCTGTTCATGGCCTAAAGCTACGGCATTCGGTATGACGTTACAATTTATAATTTCTACACTACAAATTGAAGCCGCAGGAAATTTTACAGACAGTATACACATACACATTTGAATGTACCTTCTACATTTTATCACAGTACGACACGTAGTTCATGAGATATAAGGACATAAACAGTAACGTTCATGGAAAACCGCCCCATCATGGACCAAGTTTTAATCTATTACTTCTTTACTAGAAATTGTATTCCCAAGAGATTTTACTGACATGCAGCACTTACACAAATGAATATTTACCTAAAAAATTATAAATTGTACAACATGCAATTCAATAAATATGAGATCGTACGAATTTTATATGTCATTTGTTTTTTGGCTCCTATCTCTCTTTGTTTGGATACTGCACTTATAATTTTGTATATTATGCGAGACAGCCTTATTTCTTATATATTATCCGATAAATATAACATGTTTTTAGAAAAAAGGAGATGTACTAACTGAAGGCAGGAATAAATAAATACCCGGGCAACTCCGGGTTTTTCAGCTAGTTAAATATATACAAGTGTGATGTTATCAAGATCATAGCTTGAGCCAATAAGTTGTTATCTAAACCAGAGTTTGTTGAAATTGTATGACGCATTCAAAATTGTTTTTTTTTTTATTTTATTTTTTTAATCTTGATTTTTGTGTATTTTATAAACATTCGTAATTTTTGAGATGTTGAGGAACTGTGGTATCGTGTTGAAGCTGCATGGGCATCTGTACCTGTACACGCCATCCAAGCTCTGACTCAATGCTCA
The DNA here is from genome assembly GCA_026315105.1 of Locusta migratoria. NCBI lineage: Eukaryota > Metazoa > Arthropoda > Insecta > Orthoptera > Acrididae > Locusta > Locusta migratoria. The sequence continues at coordinate 851,579,586 of CM048745.1, forward strand.
GGCGTATGAAGGCTTTTATTACGGCCAGAAGTGGTTGTTCTGGGTGCTGATTTCGCAGGATCTATGCACCCAAATTGCGCGAAAATGAAAGCACATGTCAGTTCTAGTATATTTGTCCAATGAATACACGTTTATCATCTGCATTTCTTCTTGGTGTAGCAATTTTAATGGCCATTAGTGTAGTACTAGTAATGGTACGGTTTGGAAAGATGAAGGAGTGGACGGTAATGGCACTCGGCGAGCGGTTGCAGCAGCTGCCGAACAGATCAGATAGGGAGGTAGCGGATTAAACCGAGTAGCGCGCCAAGATTGCCTGCTGTGGACGCCGGCGGCCACACGGCAGCCAACGTGTTAATGTTACTGTTCTATTAATGATTCTTTACTTCTTTATACAGTGCGCCAAGACAAAATTCTTGGGTGATCTTTAAATATGTGTGTACAAATTAATATCTATATATAAATTCACGTGTTTGTGCCTATACTTCAGTTCAGTCTGCATCCAAAACTACACAACGCAAATGTTGTAGTAGGTATCAGTCTCCTATTGTGTACTATGGTGACAGATGCTTGATAACAATAAGGGGGGTGGACGATATGGGAGTTGCACATTACCGATTTCTATAAAATTCTATACGAGGGTGTCAATATTATAATAATCAGCAAAACCAACACATGGAAACGAGCGATCTCTCTGTGTTGTTGTAGTACACAGTCTGATGTTTTACACCACTGCAGTTTCATGTCGATAGTCGGCGTTCATGCAGTAAAATTACGTTATTTCGCATGACGTTACAAATGTTCAAATGTTTGTTAAGCTTATGGGACTATGGGGGTTATCAGTCCCTAAACTTACAAACTACTTAACAACTAGCTTACCCTAAGGACGGCACAAATATCCATGCCCGAGGGGGGGATTCGAACCCCCGACCGTAGTGGCCGTGCAGCCCGTGACTGAAGCGCCTCAGTCCCTTCGGCCACCGCGGCCGGCATGACGTTACAATTTATTACTCGTACACTATTAATTGTAAAAAGGTAAAGCAGTCAACAATCCGAAGATTGGTTTGAACACCACAGTGCTTTACTAGGCATGGTCCTGTTTGGAGGTGGTATGCCGTTGCCTTCCTCCGACCTTCGAACTGACTTATCCAGCCAGTTATAGGGGGACCTACAGTTTAACGTGGGTTCCGAACCACGGTGCTATTCGGTATATTTCACATACTGCCAGAGGTGAAAGAAGTGGAAAGTGACAGAAAAAGCCTAGAACCTAGCGGGGATCGAACCCGCGACCTTTGGATTTGTAGTCCGGCACTCTACCACTGTGCAACCGATGCGCACTATTAATTGTATTCGCGAGAAATATTGCAGGCAGTATACACACATACTACTGAACGCATTTTCGAAATTTTATCATAGTACTACACACAGTTCATGAGATATGGAGTCATAAACAATTAGGTTCATGAAAAACAGCCTCATCACGCATGACGTTTTGATTAATTACGTCTTTCCTACTAACTCTATTCGCGACGTATTTGGGAGACATTCATCATATATACCACTGAACGTGGTGTATATACGAAATAATAACGTATTACGACTTACAGTTCATGTGGTATGACAAAGAATGAAATACATGAAAATTCGCCCTAATAAGAGGTCTTACTACCAACTCCATTTACAACACATTTCTCAGATATTTTCCTTATAGTCCACTCTACGAGCCTGATAAATACTTTTTTTAGGACACATAATTCAAGAGATATTACGTCATAAACGTGACATCCGTAAATTGCTACTGCATTATGTTTGACAGTTCCTTAAGTCTTTATTACTCTGTTCGTAGTACATTCCGCAAACAATATCCAAATATACCACTAAAAGGAGCTACAATATTATATCACTGGACGACGCATTGATCAGCAGATACGTCATAACCACTGAGCTGTTTGAAAACGAAACTGCAGGGCGTATTTCGCTGTAGATTCAAGTGAAACGTGTGTACAGATACCGCAGATGTGTTCATGATGATGATGATCATGGCGAACGTCTACCGCCCAGGCGACTTCATCCTATGTGAGCCTGTACAACTCATTTTCACTGTTTTAATGAATTATGCAGTACAACATAATCAAAATTATTAATAGTATCCTGGAGAAACATAGGTTTCTTAGAGATAAAAGGAGCCAACACGAAGAATTACACGTTTCACGAACTGGCATGATTTGTGGCTTTTGCAACTCACAACCGTTTTGTAAAGATTATTTCTTTCCTGCTTTCAATGATTTACCGAGACACGAATTTGTTGTAAATATCAGAAGTTAATTTCCAGCTGATTCGCGGCAAACGATATCATTGGTTGATAACACCATTCTGAATGGTTGACAGGACTGCCAGGATTTATCTTTGGTATGATTTTTAGTTTTGGTTGACTATTCTCGCATAAATGAAACATGTTTTTAGAAGCGATAGGAGAAGTACCAACTCAAAGCTAGAATAAAGACATAAATACCCGGGGACAACGCCGGATTTTCAGCTCCTAAAGAAATATAAAGATAAATGATTAATAAAAGTTATTTTATTCTAACGGCTTGGTATGTTAAAACTTTTTGTGATCATGTGGCGGTGTATGAACTGTGTGTAAATACTTTCTAGCTTTGGGGGCCCGATTCCTAATAGGTGATATGTTCATTTTTGTACAGTGCATGTAAAAAATCTTATCGTTTCCTTCCGTGTGTGATGTGTGTTCCACGTGGTAGGTTCATAGAACAAAGCCTTCAGCTTCCACTCTTGTTTGTTCCATGCCCATCAGGCAAGTAAATATGCGGGTATCCTTCTGATTTTCACTAATATTTCGCGATCTTCTCTCCCCGCCTATTCTAATTTTGCTGTATCTTCACAGACTGATAGTATGCACTCTGTGTCAATCATTCTCTCTTAGCCTTGTACAACCTCCTTCAATAGCTTCCTTATGTAATTCTAAACATTTCTATGCGTTGCATGCCGTAGTTATTCTTTTTTCCGACTTTGTAATTATTTCACTTTGAGTTTTGGAGACTATTTCATCCGTCTCTGTAATCGCTCCCTATCGCGTGTAGCTGCATTTCTTTCGCTTCTTCATGTAATTCTAAGCATTTCTTGGAACAATTTAAAAGCAATAACAATGTATGAAATAAGAAAGGAAGCCTTAGTGAACTTATACTACATAACATTAATATAAAGTTACTGTGCCAAATAAATGTTCATTAAACAGATACATGAACACTCGCAGAAGAGGAGCATATCATACTGCTTGTCATTTCTGAGTTACTGTGGAAGATACCAAGATTATATTTGTTTTATAATTTGATATAAAAGTGTAGTAAATCCTTAAATAGATACAAGGGTGTTGCTTTGCAGATGATACCTTGAGGTAATTAGCTATCATCTACGACATTTGCTGAAATGGCATTACCAAATTTTTAATTTCGAAATTAATTTGCTAGATTCTAAACTTGTGAATACCAAGTTTTCTCGTTTTCAAGTTCTGAAAAATATTTCTGGTTCATGAGACGTGCCTAATTTTTTCAACATTGCAGATTCCTTGAGAACACTATTTCTCAAGAGTGTGCCCATCTTAAGTATCTGCAAAAGCGTCTACTAAAACATTTTCCTGACACTTCAGAACCCTTAGCATGGCGTTGTTGATTTCCAACGGTTCGCCATCGCCCACACAGCTCTTACCAGCTACTGGGACTAAACCAGCCACCTGATCGCCCTGTCTTCCACACAATTTCCGAATGTGAATAATTGTGTGACATGCTGAGTATGTATTTGTACTGTCGCACAGCCCGGCGGCTGGACTATTTCAAACTTTGCAAACTCTTGGAATGTTTGGACGCATTTGGTAATTATACTGTCACACTTCACAAATTAGTACTTGTTCCATAGATCATGAATACGACACTTCGAAATGATCTGGAAAATATCAGGTTAATGAAAGATGTCTTTTCAAATTATTACTTTGTACTAAATACATGGCACTTTATTTTTATTGTTTCTTTTATTATTTTATTTTTAAATGCTAGTTGGCTATCTGTCAGGCTTCTAAGACTTTTGGCAGCATAATTTACCCCTTTCTGTGCCAAACTCAGATTTAGACCTACATAGTGAAGATCATCCTTTCTCTTGGTGTTATAGCTGTGCACACTGTTATTGCTTTTGAATTCGGTGGGATTGGTAACAACAAATTCCAAAAGTGACGCTATTGTGAAGATCCCTAGCTCTTCAGATAAGTGTGTGCAGGATGATGTTGGATGGGATCCAGCAATTATTCTGATTACACGCTTTTGTGCAATGAATACTTAATGATGAATTACCTCAGAAAATGCCATACGAAAGCAGAGAAATTAGGCATGTAAGCTAATTAACTGAGATGTGTACCACCAAAATTTGCAATTACCCTAATAGCATAAGTATCTGAACTCAAACGTTTCAGGAGATATTTAATGTGTTTTTCCAGTTCAACCCCTTATCAATGCATACACCTAAAAAATTTTGAATATTCTACCTCTACTACAGATTTCTGATCAAAGTTATATTTATTAATGGTGTCATTCCATTTGCTGTATGGAACTGCATGAACTGGTATTTTATCAAAATTTAATGTTAGTCCACTTGCTGAGAACCATTTAATGATTTTCTGAAAGACGTGTACAATTTCTTCAGTTGTCAGTTGTGATAACTATACTTTTATAATCAGCATCGCACACTCGCCTTTATAGCACGCACCTCCTTAGGACACGAATACCATAATACCATAGTAATCTCTTGCCTCTTAATGTACGTACACGTACAACCGTGAACGTACGTCAGTGTACGTCCGCCTGTGTACATACGTCTGTTAGAGGAACCTGTGTACAGGCTCTTAATATTCAAATATATGAATCTGGAAAATACCATAAGTTGCACAGTTCACTAGAGCTGCAAGGAAATTGAAATATGGAGTAGGGTAGAAATTCGAGAGACAGAATTTAAAGGAGTTGGACTGAAACAATGAAGGAATACAAAATGCCCAGGCAACGCCAATTAACGATAGTTACACAAAAGTGCCAGTTCCGACCCTGCTAAAAACTATCCTGTTATCAAAACAATAAATCGTTTCATTTAAACAACATTAGCTGTCTTATATCTTTTCCCGTTCCATGACTGATCTTTTTTTAAATTTATTTATTTATTATTTAACATGCCTTGTTACATAGTAATATTACATGTTAGGCCATGGCAGATGTTGGTGAGGGAGGTCTGGTGGTGGTGGTGGTGGTGGTGGTGGTGGTGGTGGTGCACTTCCCCTTGCCCACAGCTTTGGGCACTGATGGTTTCGATTATGTGCGGGTACATAGACTTTCTAAAGCTGAGTTTGCACTATCAAGTTATTGCAGCAACTCACCTGTTGGTAGAAACTGGCTGAACTACTAGCGAGTGTAAAAACATGTCACAAAGTCGACTTGTGGCCGTTGCAATTTATTGCCCAAGTGACTTGCTTCAAGTATCCGACTGCCAAAGTGAACAGTGTGCGAGAACTTGTGTAAGTTACTGGCAGCTTTAGAATTCATTTCTATTTTCTGCCAGTTAGAATTCCAAGTTTTTCTAAGTATGTCTTCTGCATCAACCCATACTTAACCCTTAATGGAGTGTCACAATTTCATACAACCCTCACACATACTATATGTTAAGAAATAAGAAATGGAGTATACACGAGAATTAAAGATGTCAAACACTGAATGAAGCTGTGTAGCACTCCCCTGAAATATGGGACGTGTACAATGATATTAAATACAGAATAAAGAAAGTGTACATATATAGTAGGAAAGAAGGAAAGTGGATTAGGAAATTTCTACTCAACGTTAGCGTGGAACGTATATCCGATGAGGTCAAAGTATAATGACGAAATTGAATATGTTATTTTAGCGTTTTACTAAATTCTCTTTATTATTCAAACATTTACTTGGATTTTTCTAGAAATATTAAAATTACAGGTTTAAATTAAACATAAAATTTAAGGACCATTCATCATATGAGGAAACATCGGCACGAGGATTTCGTTCTTGGCAGTTCAGCTGACTTCTGATTGAGAGAAGCAGAACCATGAGCGTGGAACGTAGAAGTCCCAAGACGAGCCCTGAAACAAATTTTCACAGCAGTAGTCACGGTGGCAATTAAACGCCTTGCGTCACAGACATTCATGTACAATAAATTTCAAATATTGCAAAATTTATAAAAATAAGAATGACTATTCATATCAACTGGCTACAATTCCTGTATGTAATAGCGAAACGTTAGGAAATTTAAAATTACAATAACGACCAAAATGTACGGCTGGAAGCACACTATGCATATCTCTGAAGTTCTTTTATAGCCACAGCTGTACAATTTTACAAATTTCTCCGGTGAAGTTTTCATAAAATCTCTTGTAATGTGACAAAACTATGTTACTTACACATTGACGAAACAAGTAACTAAATATTAACTGCAGTACAAATTTTTCCCTCATTTCTTACTTTAGCCTCTTTTTTCTATTAGAAAGTATTAAGTCATAACTAATGGGGATTCTTTAATGTATTTTTGTTACCTGATTTGTTTTATTACTGCTAATACTACGAAGGCGGATGTTTATACTCCAACAATGTAAGTTGTGATAGGTTTGGAAGCGTGAAAGCTGTCACCGTGGCAGTCCAGGATTTATTGTACCTATATTTCTACTCCATAATCTACTGTTTTGTTCAGCATGTTAACGTATTTCATAATTCATTTATTAAGTGGCAAATGTTTTATTTACGGACTGCAAAAGCAACAAGGAATTTTTTGTGCAAATGTAAATACTAGAAATCAAGTGTTAACATTTTCTGAACGCCAAACGAAGCTGAATAAAAAGAAATTGCGCTAAGATTTTAAGTTCACTGGTTGTAATATTGTTGCTCCAGATTCTGGAGTACTTTCTTATACTGGACTTATGTAATTAGAGATGCACAGTATATGTAGAACGGTAGCTGTCAGCCTTAACCTGCAGATGACGTAGTTTGTGGTGAGCATTAAAATATTGTACAGTTCGTGTTAAATCATGCTGTAAATTGACCCTGCTCGCACTAGACACCATCGAGTGACAGCTTAATTTTTTAGAAGCCAGTAACCTGTCGCTTCAAGTAAATATTCTATCCGAATTTCTTCACCTGTTCTCAAACACCATGCTGAAAGAATGCGTATTAAATGCAAGACAACAACGGATAAAAATGGAGTGAAGGCTTTCACGACCGGCTGAAATAATTGGTGTTTAATCTTCCGGGTTATCTGGTCGTGGTCGAAGAAACATATCTGCTCCTGACGTTTCGTCCAGAGCTGCGCTGGACATCCTCAGGTGCTACTGGTAGTGGTGAGTCTTGTCAGTCGGCAATGTCCAGCGCAGCTCTGGACGAAACGTCAGGAGCAGATGTGTTTCTTCGACCACGACCAGATAACCCGGAAGATTCAACACAAATTAACGGATAAAAACACAGTAAGCGATCGGAGAAACATTAAATTTCACCGACTTTCGAAGCACTTTTAGTTCCAGACACACAGAACGAATGGAAATCGTGCATTATCTGATACGATTAATGAACGACCCAAATTTTCCCTAACTTCTAGCACGACAAGAGGTCCGCTCCGTTTTCAATGGTTGAAACTGATGACTGCAATTTAGAACTGTCTTTTATTCAACACATTCGCGAAGCACATGTGCATCGGGGTAAGAGGCACTATGCGGAGACCGTCAGTCCGTCGTTAACAAACCTTTCATGTAGCGCTAGTGACATCTTGAAATTCTAACATTACCTGACACTGCCACCCCCATGAACCATAGACATTGCCGAGGTGGGGTGGCTTGCGTGCCGCAACGATGCAGATAGCCGTACCGTAGGTGCAACCACAGCGGAGGGGTATCTGTGGAGAGGCCAGACAAACGTGTGGTTCCTGAAGAGGGGCAGCAGCCTTTTCAGTAGTTACAGGGGCAACAGTCTGGATGATTGACTGAGCTGGCCTTGTAACATCAGCTAATGTGGCTTTGCCACACCTACTGCGAACGGCTGAAAGCAAGGGGAAACTACAGCCGTTACGTTTCCCGAGGACATGCAGCTCTACTGTATGAACATATGATGGCATCCTCTCGGGTAAAATATTCCGGAGGTAAAATAGTCCCCCATTCGGATCTCCGGGCGGGGACTACTCAGGAGGATGTTGTCATCAGGAAAGACAATACTGGCATTCTACGGATCGGAGCGTGGAATGTTAGATACCTTAATCGGGTAGGAAAATTAGAAAATTTAAAAATGGAAATGGATAGGTTGAAGCTAGATACAGTGGGGATTAGTGAAGTTCGGTGGCAGAATGAACAGGATTTCTGGTCAGGTGAGTACAGGATTATAAATACAAAATCAGTTGGGAGTATCACAGGAGTAGGACTGATAATGAATAAGAAAATAGGAATGCGGGTAAACTACCATGAGCAGCACAGTGATCGCGTTATCATTGTCAAGATAGATACGAAGCCAACACCGACAACAGTAGTACAGGTTTATATGCCAACTAGCTCTGCCGATGATGAGGAGATCGAAGAAATATATGAAGAGCTAGAGGAAATTATTCAGACAGTTAAGGGAGAGGAAAACTTAATTGTGATGGGAGACTGGAACTCGGTAGTAGGAAAAGGAAGAGAAGGAAAAATAGTAGGTGAATATGGCCTGGGCAGGAGGAATGAAAGAGGAAGTCGCCTGGTAGAATTTTGCACGGAACATGATTTCATCGTAACAAACACGTGGTTTAAGAATCACAAAAGAAGGTTGTATACGTGGAAGAGACCAGGAGACACCGGAAGGTATCAGATAGGTTTTATAATGGTAAGATGTAGATTCCGGAACCAGGTTCTAAACTGCAAGACATACCCAGGGGCAGATATAGACTCTGACCATAACTTGTTAGTCATGAACTGTAGGCTGAAACTGAAAAAACTACAGAAAGGTAGGAAAATAAGGAGATGGAACTTAGATAAATTGAAGGAAAGTGAAGTTCTGGAGAATTTCAGAGCGAGATTTAGGCAACAATTGACAAACAGGGGGAAATAAAACAGTAGAATAGGGATGGGTAGCATTGAGAGATGAAATAGTGAAGACAGTAGAGGACAAAACAGGTAGGAAGGCAAGACCAACAAAAAATCCTTGGATATCACAGGAGATACTAAATTTAATAGATGAAAGGAGAAAATATAAAAATGCAGTAAATGAATCAGGCAAAATGGAGTACAGACGACTAAAAATGAGATTGACAGGAAGTGCAAAATGGCTAAGCAGGAGTGGCTAGAAGCCAAATGCAAATCTGTAGAAGAATGTATAAGAAGGGGAAAAGTAGATACCGCCTACAGGAAAATAAAGAGAGACATTTGGGGACAAGAAAAGCAACTCTACGAATATCAAGAACTCGGGTGGGAAACCAGTTCTCAGCAAAGAAGTAAAAGCTGAAAGGTGGAAAGAGTACATAGAGCAGCTCTACAAAGGGAATGAACTTAGAGACGATGTTGTAGGAAGGAAAGAGGAAGTAGATCAAGATGAAATAGGAGATACTATACTGAGAGATGAATTTGACAGAGCCTGGAAAGACCTTGGTCGGAACAAGGCCCCAGGAGTAGATGACATACCCGCAGAGCTATTAAAGTCTCTGGGAGAGCCAGCCATGACAAGACTATTTGAACTGGTGTGTAGGATGTATGAGACAGGCGAAATACCCTCAGACTTTAAGAAAAATGTAATAATCCCCATTCCAAAGAAATCAGGCGCAGACAGGTGTGAAAATTACAGAACCATCAGGTTATAAGTTACGGTTGCAAAATTTTAACACGAATTATCTACAGGAGAATGGAAAAGCTGGTAGAAGCTGACCTCGGGGAGGATCAGTTTGGATTCAGGAGGAACGTAGGAACCCGAGAGGCAATAATCACTTTACGTCTTATCTTAGAAGATAGATTAAGGAAAGGCAAACCTACATTTTTAGCTTTTGTAGATTTGGAGAAAGCTTTTGACAATGTTGAGTGGAATACACTCTTTCAAATTCTGAAGTCAGCAGGGCTAAAATATAGGGAAAGGAGAGTTATTTACTAGTTGTACAAAAGCCAGACCGCAGTTATTAGACTCGAAGCGCATGAAAGGGAAGCATCAGTTGGGAAGGGAGTAAGACAGGGTTGTAGCCTTTCTCCGATGTTATTCAATTTGTACATCGAGCAGGCGGTGAAGGAAAGCAAGGAAAAATTTGGAATAGGGATTAAAGTTCAGGGGGAAGAAATAAAAACATTGCGTTTTGCTGATGACATTGTAATTCTATCAGAGACAGCAAAGGACCTGGAAGAGCAGTTGAATGGAATGGACAGTGTGTTGAAGAGAGCGTATAAAATGAACATTAACAAGAGCAAAACAAATAATGGAATGCGGTCTTAGAAAATCAGGCGATGCTGAAGGAATTAGATTAGGTAACGAAACAATGAAGGTGGTAGATGAGTTTTATTACTTGGGTAGTAAAGTAACATGCGATGGTCGTAGTACAGAGAATACAAAATGCAGAATGGCAATGGGAAGAAAAGCATTTTTGAAAAAGAGAAATTTGGTAACATCGAATATTAATTTAAGTGTAAGGAAGTCTTTTCTGAAGGCATTTGTGTGTAGTGTTGCCTTGTACGGGAGTGAAACATGGACGATAAGCAGTGCGGACAGGAAGAGAATAGAGGCTTTTGAAATGTGGTGCTACAGAAGAATGCTGAAGATTAGGTGGGTAGATCGCATAACTAATGAAGAGGTAGTTAACAGAATTGGTGAGAAAACGAATTTTTGGCATACCCTGACTAAAAGAAGGGATCGCTTGGTAGGACACATTCTTAGACATCGGGGAATCGTAAATTTAGCATTGGAGGGAAGTGTGTGGGGTAAAAATCGCAGAGGGAGACCAAGAGACGCGTATAGTAAGCAGATTCAAATAGATGTGGGTTGTCGTTCTTTTGAGGAGATGCAAAGGCTTGCTCAGGATAGAGTAGGGTGGAGAGCTGCATCAAACCAGTCTCCGGACTGAAGACCATAACAACAACACCTGACACTGATGGTTTAGGAGCCGTTCTCATAGTTTTATATTCTTCAAAAATGAAACGCCAACATCGCGAATTAATGATTTATTTAATGACGACGGGTTTCGCAGGACAGCGGACCCACCATCCGGTCATATATATTTTATCAACTGGTCATCTTGCCTTATTTTTAAAAAATGGATATAAAGTGCAACAGCACTTGATGTTTCCAGGGAAGCCAAAGGTGTCTTGGTCCAACCCGCCACTGCCCGCACCGAAACTAAGTTTATTGTGCGGTATCGCTCCCTGTATATCTAGTAAAGCCAACCAATGCCCTTGAACAGTGCAGAGTCCCTTTACCAGTTCTTTATTAGACAATTTCTTCGGGTCTGGTTGTCCCAAATATTTTGTGTCTTTTATTCTCCCATGCAATGCATTCGAAGATTAGATGTGATGCAGTTTCATCACCGTCATCACAGAGCCTACATTTAGGGTCCTCTTCTGTTATTCCCATTGTATGTAGGTGTTTTTTGAAATTCTATGTCCTGTCAACACTCCAACCATGAGTAATCTTTCTCCTGTTCAGGCCCAGGATTGCAGAGCTTCTTTTAAAACATGGCTTTGGCATCATTACCTTGCCATGTTTTTGTGGGTAGACTTTGGTCCAATATTCTACGCGCTGTCTTCTGAGCCAGTTACGTAGCTCCAATTTGATCAGTGCCTTATTGATGGTCAGGACAGGTTCCGGTCCAATAAATGGAGTCTCTGCCCCCATCCTGGCTAAATGTCGGCATGTTCATTGCCACTGATCCCCGAGTGGCCAGGGACCCACTATAGGTGTACTCTATTGCTTTCCCCTAGCTCCACCAGAACCCTGTGACATTCTGCAACAATTTTAGACCTTGTTGCAGGAGCTGCCAGTGATCTCAGGGCTGCCTGGCTGTCTGAATAGATGTAGATGCTACGATCTTTGTAGCACCTATGCAAATTCTCCTCCACACATGCCCTGATGGCAGTGATTTCGGCCTGGAATACTGAGGCCAGTTTCTCTAGAGAGATTACGCCCTCCAGTCTTCGCTGCACCCCGTAAATCCCGGTCCCAACACCTTGGTCTGATTTTGACCCGTCAGTGAACCAGACAATATCCCCCGTATGGTGTCTATTTTCTCCCACTGCTCCCTACTTCCAATTGTTATACTGGAAGGTTTGTTGAAGCAGTGTGGGGTTATAATATAGTCGGCTGGCATTTCCCCAACCTTTCCTATATTTACCTCACTCACTATTTTAGTGTGTGATTCTGGATATCCCAAAGAGTTCCAGTTGTTGCCAGATTTGAGTCTGAGGTGTAATGGGGGTATATCCAGCATGGTTTCCATCCCAGCAGTTGGTGTGCTGCTAATTCCGCCTGTTATGGCTAAGCAGGCTAGTCTCTGCACCTTACCAACCTCCTTAGCAGCAACCTGCTGTTTTACCTTCTTCCACCACACGACCGCCCCATAGGTGATCCTGGGTCTAATCACCGTGGTGTACAGTGCATACCCTTGGGGCTCAGGCCCCAGTTTTTACCCCAAGCTCTCCTGGTACTTACCAAAGAACCTTTTGCCTTGGAGCAAATATTCCTAATGTGAGTGGTCGATGTTAGTTTCTCATCTAGGGTAGCCCCTAGATATTTCACTGTCCCCTTCACAGGTAGCGCTTTATTGAAAAGCTTTAGATTCCAACTTGAGTGTTGGATACGTTTCCTTGTGAATGGTACAACAACATTCTTCTTAGGACTAACCCCCAGATCCTGTTTTCTTGCACCATGTCCAATGCACCTTGTGCCATATTCTTCAGTGTGTCAGCAAATTTGCGAAGGATTACTATGACAAGATCATGGGCATATCCTTGGCAAAAGTACTGCCTAGAGTTTAATTCTCCAATGAGATCATTCACCACTAGATTCCACAATAAAGGGGAAATTACTACTCCTTGTGGGCAACCCCTAGTGGTGTTGATTACCATTTTTTCATTTCATCATGATAGCCTCTACCTTTCTTCCGCTGATCATGGCCCTAGTCCATCTACATATAGTGGTCCCTAGGTCATGCACATTAACCAGCTTTTCCAATGTCTTAAGAATGAAGGACAGGCTGATTGATCTCATATCCTTGGCCTTGGTTTGATCAATTCTCCCTGGTTTTGGAATGAAGACAACCTTCCCTGCTCTCCAGGCATTGGGAATGATTCCTGCTGCTACGCTAACCCTGAATAACCTGCATACGAATCTAATAAGATTTTCTCCCGCTTGTTGCAGGAGAGCTGGATAGGTTCCATTGGGGCCAGGTGACTTGAACTTTTCAAATGTTCCTACCGCCCATCGGACCTTACTGAAATCGACACTCCTTGGCCAGATCCCAGTCCTCTTAGCGAATACATGAGAACCGTTGTCTCTCAGGAATCGCATTCTGGTCTGAGTTATCCCCAAGAGTATATTGAGGAAAGTGAGTCTTGAGGAGCAGTTCCAGCGTTTCATGTGCTGTCTTTGTATACTCCCCATCCTCCTTCCTCAATGTTCCTCCTGGATTAGTTGGTACCCTTGGGAGCAGCCATGCCCTCCACTTCCTAGTCATCACATAAAAAAGCGCTTCGTAACACTTTTTATATCCATTTTTTAAAAATAAGGTAAGATGACCAGCTTATAAAATATATATGACCAGATGATGGTGGCGCATTCCTACGAATCGGGTGGTCATTAAATCATTAATTCGCGATCTTTGCGTTTTATGTTTGAAGAATGAATCCTGAAATTCGGTCGAATTTTGAAAGCCTTAACCCCGTCAATTTGTGGGAGATGACAGCTATAGGATAAAGATTGCCTTCTAGCTGTAAAACTACAGGAGATGGGCCAAACAATTAATACCTAACACGGATTAAGCAACAAAGCTGCTAATTTCCTCCTAAACCACTGATCCGATTTCAACCAAATTTTGTACACATATTCCTTACGAGAGATAACAACTGCTGTAGGAGTAAGACCTACATTCGACACACGTCAGAAACAATAGGAATTGCAAGAAAGTGTCACATAATGCGACGAGATTAAATACACGGTATTATAATGGCAGTACTTGACGACTTACAACAAACTCTAAACATAATTTCAAACCTTCAGTGAACTATTTCTCGCTGACAACCATAGCAAAATTATAAAAGGAAAAAAGTTTCTTGCTTACTAATTTTCCGCTGTTCATGGACTAAACCTACGGCATTCGTTAAAGACGTTACAATTTATCATTTATACACTACAAATTACACCCGCAGGAAATTTTACAGACAGTATACACACATAGTTGAATGTACCTTCTAAATTATATCACAGTACGACACTTCATGAGATGAGCACGAACAGTAACGTTCATGGAAAAACGCCCCGTCACGCACCAAGTTTTTAATCTGTTACTTCTTTACTACTAATTGGATTCCCAAGAAATTTTACAGACATTCAGCAGTTATATAAATGAATATATAATTGAAAAATTATACATATGTACAACATGTAACTCAATACAAATGATCGTACGAATTTGTCTCATTTTTATTTTGACGCCGCGGCGGAGTGCCCAAGCGCATTAAGGCGCTATGTTGCGATGCGCGAGGTCTCCCCCGTCGGGTGTTCCAATCACCCTTCGGGCATGGATGTTTGTTTTGTCTCTAGTATAGGGTAGTTCGTAAGTAGTTTGTAAGTTTAGGGACTGAGGGACCCGCACTTAAGTCCCTTAAGCTTAACAAACATTTGAACTTTTTTGTATTTTGACTTAACTGTTTGGACACTGCCCTTATAATTGTGTACATTATGCAAGAGCGTTATTTCTTATATATTCTCCGATAACATGATTTTAGAAAAAAAAGGAGATGGGCAGAGACAGTAGGGCTAGGAGAACTAGAAACTCAAAGCAGAAATAAATACCCGGGCAAGGCCGGGTTTTCAGCTAGTATTTATTTATTTGTAAGGAAATGGCCGAGCGTTGGCTTTGAGAACACCTGCGACTGACGATCAGCATTGCAACGTGTTAACGGTTTCCACCAACGTTACCCACTGTTGTACCGAAACATCCTCCAGTTCCGTCAACGATGTTTGAGATGTGAATTAGGTGCTCACTCTCTGAAACCACCTCTTAACGATTCATATAAGCTGAGACATAGCGATTTAGCTGTCGAGGGGCGATGTCTGATAGGTCTCCTATGCTGTACAAAGCACGCCTGAGTAGTTTCGCGTCTGACAACGAGACAACACTGGTATCGGATTTTAGAATTTTTTATACTTGTGCTATGTGAACTTCAGAACTTTAATAACAAACAGCCAAAGCTATTCGACGCAACTGTCAAAAATTACCGAGAAAATCGAGTTTGAAGTTTTCCAGGTACATTTAAGTAACGATAATTAAAACAGTCGCAGCATCTATAGATGTAGCTCAGATGGTAGCGTTCTGCCCTTGCTACCACAGAGTGGTTGGTTCGAATCTCGCTGTGACTTTTTTGTTGTTTTCCAATTCAGTTATATAGAACATCTAGTGATCTCTAATTCCAAGTGTTCTGTCAATATTTGTTTGTGTGTAGGTAGACGAGTTGAACACCTTTTCACCTAAAACGATGGCTGAGTACGTTAGCTGCTTGTAAAGTCATTAGTAGCTATGGAGATTACTTTCGGAACCCAGCGTCGTAGTTACTGATAAACTGAACAATCAAATACAACCGTCGCAAAGTAATAGTGAATACTGTAAAACATGTAACTCGTCTTTTTTTATTGAAACCACTATTAACCTTGTAAAAATGTAGAAAATTACGAACAAACAAAAATACGTGCATTTTTCGTAAGATTTACCATTAGACATTAATATGTAAATATTCGAACACAACGAAAAATCTATCACGGCGGGATTCGAACCAACAACACTATGGCTGTAACGGCGGAACGTTACCACCTGAGCTACATCGACAAACAGTGCAACTATTTTATTTATTGGTACTTACATGTATTAGCAAAACTTAAGTCGATTAGTTGATTCTCTGCAGAATTTTTTTAGAGCTGGCTTTGCTGTTATTTGTGTTCTGAACTTCACGTACCACAAATATATATATAAAAAATTTGTCTCCTTGTGAGAGCATTATTTTGCAATACGGCAGTGTTTCTTAACAGTATGTTAGTTACGGCAGCACTGTTGTGGATGGTGTGGTATTTACTGTTATCCGACCAGTTACGTTAATGATAGGAACAGCTGAGTACGACGAAAGACGCCCAAATTACTACGGCACGACATTCATGCTTGAACGCGTGAAGCAGGCAAGCCGTATCGTGAAGTACTTTTTACTTCATGGCCCGGCTGCTTGCACCAAGTAATGTAAACGATGGTTCATCGCACCATCCTACTTACTTTCAAGAAGCATGTGTCGAGGTGTTTTAATCGTGGCATCCCTTGATTAGGAGCTTTGCGTTAGCGACCATTATTAAGGGTGAAGTGCTTCCCTACCTCCAGCTGCGTTACGTGAGGGAATTTTGAGTTTTAGAATCGTTTTTGCCGTGGTAGTTTGCTGTTTGCCAACAATATTAATGTTCGCCGGTAGTCAGTTCGACCTTCGCGAAAGATTCCTCTTCGCCAATTATGTAACTTTCTTGGCTTACGCTGTTACTATCAAGGAAACTTGACGGAGCAGTCGTTTTCAACACATGTTCCCACTTACTGTGAACCACGACGTTGCCTCGTCGGAGGCGAGAGAGATTACGCGTTTCATCGATAATCTGAGTTTACCGTACTAGAACAAAGCGTATGATATACTGAAAGGAACGTCCAGGACTTGGTACATCCAGGACTTGGTACGTCAGTTGACTTGATACTTGGTACTGCGGCTGCGTCTGAGCGTCAAAACGTACATCTACACACACACACACCGCAATCCGCCGTAAGGTGCGTGATGGAGGGTACACTGTACCACTACTAGGCATTTTCTTTCCTATTCCACTCTGTTCGAGACCTAATTTCTCTTTGTGATTTTTACGCGAAATTTAAGTAGGCGACATCAAGATCGTTCTACACTCAGCTTCAAATTCCGGCCCTCTAAATTTCCCCAACAAATTCACCAAAATACCGTTTTTCCTCCAGCGATCCCCAGATGCCGGAGCATTTCCGTGACACTCGCGCATTTGTCGAACCTACCAATAACGAACCTAGCTGCTTGCCTCTGCACTGCTTCCATGTCTTTCTTTAAACTGACCTGCTGTGGGTCCCAAACACTTTAACAATACTCGAGACGTGGTCGTACAAGCGTTTTATACGCGGTCTCCTTTACAGATGAAGTACATCTTCCCAAAATTCTCCCAATAAGCCGAAGTCGGCTATCCGCCTTACTCACAACTGTCCTTACATGTCGTTTTTATTTCTAATCGCTCTGCGAAGTTACGCCTAGGTATTTGAACGACGCGTATTTTTTAATTAATGACGCGTTTCGCCATTTAGCTAGGCATCCTCAGATAATCTGCGTAACAGTTTAAATTACAAGGCGGAATTACAAATCGGGGATAATGAGACATGGGCTTATTTTGTGCGAAGAAGACAATATAAATGTTAAACAAAGCTTACAATGCACTCTCCGTGGTGTGACATCGTAAGTTGTTTTGCGATATTTCTATATTTTGGAATTGTAGATTTCCTTGAATGATCGGGTAACGACGAATTAGAGTTGGAGCATACTCGTTAAAGATGTGAGAAGCAAAATCAGATTCTTAATATTTCATTATATCTTTAATATATTATAATTTATCATCAGGGACCGCCGATTCTATTAAGGTATTTAAGTATTTTATGCGAAATAAATAATAAATAAAAAAATAAAAAATAATCACAAGCAACTGGTTGCTGCATTTTATTAATTTATATTAAGAATCGGTTTTATGCTGCTTCTCACATCTTTACCAAGTGTGTTCCAACTCTAATTCGTTGTTATCCGATCATTTGTAGGGCTACAAGAAAGTCCGCAATTCCAAAATATACAAACACAGAAAAACAAGTTACGTTGTCACACTGCGGAGAGCGCATTGTAAGCTTTGTTTGCCATTTATATTGTCTTCTTAGCACAAAGTAATCCCATGCCCCATTATCCCCATTTTGTAAGTTTGTGTAAATTCTGTTACGCAGATAATCTGAGGGTGCCCTGCTAAAGGGCGAAACACGTCATTAAAGAATAAAAATCTGCAATCGAGACGGTTTTTTTCTGAAGGAATGAAAGAGGAAGCCGCCTGGTAGAATTTTGCACAGAACATAATTTAGTTATAACAAACACCTGGTTCAAGAATCACAAAAGAAGGTTGTATACGTGGAAGAGACCAGGAGACACCGGGAGATACCAGATAGATTTTATAATGGTAAGACAGATTTCGGAACCAGGTTTTACAGTATAAGACCTATCTAGGGGCAGATATAGACTGACCATAACTTGTTGATTATGAACTGCAGACTGAAACTGAAGAAACTACAAAAAGGTAGGAAAATAAGGAGATGGGACCTGGATAAATTGAAGGAACCTGAGGTTCTTAAGAATTTCAGAGGGAGCTTTAGGCAACAATTGACAGAAACGGGGGAAAATAAAACAGTTGAGGAGGAATGGGTAAAATTGAGAGATGGAATAGTTAAGGTAGCAGAGGACAAAATAGGTAGGAAGGCAAAACCTACAAAAAATCCTTGGATATCACAGGAGATACTAAATTTAATCGACGAAAGAAGAAAATATAAAAATGCAGTAAATGAAACAGGCAAAACGGAGTACAGACGATTAAGAAATGAGATTGACAGGAAGTGCAAAATGGCTAAGCTGGAGTAGTTGAAGGCAAATGCAAGGATGTAGAAGATTGTATAAATAGGGGAAAAATAGATACAGCCTACAGGAAAATAAAAGAAACATTTGGAGATAAGAAAAACAGCTCTATGAATATCAAGGACACTGATGGAAAACCAGTTCTCAGCAAAGAAGGGAAAGCTGAAAGATGGAAACAGTATATAGAGGGGCTCTACAAAGGAAATGAACTTCGAGACATTGTAGGAAGGGAAGAGGATGTAGATAAACATGAAATAGAAGATACTGTGCTGAGAGAAGAATTTGACAGAGCCCTGAAAGACCTAAGCCGAAACAAGGCCCCTGGAGTAGATGATATTCCCTCAGAGCTACTGAAGTCTCTGGGAGAACCACCCATGACAAACCTGTTTCACCTGGTGTGTAAGATGTATGAGGCAGGTGAAGTACCCTCAGACTTCAAGAAAAATGTTATAATCCCCATTCCAAAGAAAGCAGGTGTGAAAACTACAGAACCATCAGTTTAATAAGTAATGGTTGCAAAATATTAACACGAATTATATACAGAAGGATGGAAAAGCTGGTAGAAGCCGACCTCGGGGAAGATCAGTTTGGGTTCAGGAGAAATGTAGGAACACAGGAGGCAATACTCACTTTACGGCTTATCCTATAAGATAGATTAAGAAAAGGCAAACCTACATATCTAGCTTTTGTAGATTTGGAGAAGGCTTTTGACAATGTTGAGTGGAATAAACTCAAGTTCTGAAGCAAGCAGGAGTAAAATATAGGGAACGTAAGGTTATTTACAACTTGTGCACAAACCAGACAGCGGTTGTCAGAGTTGAAGGGCATGAAAGGGATGCAGTGGTCGGAAATTGAGTAAGACAGGGTTGTAGTCTTTCTCCATTGTTATTCAATATGTACAATTGAGCAAGCTATAAAGTAAAGCAAGGAGAAATTTGGATAAGGAATTAAAGTTCAGGGTGAAGAATTAAAAACATTGCGTTTTGCCGACGACATGGTAATTCTGTCAGATACAGCAAAGGACCTGGAAGAGCAATTGAACGGAATGGACAGTGTGCTGAAGGGTGCATATAAGATGAACATTAACAAGAGCAAAACTAGGGTAATGGAGTGCAGTGTAAGAAAATCAGGTGATGCTGAAGGAATTAGATTGGGAAACGAAGCAATAAAGGAGGTAGATGAGTTTTGTTACTCGGGCAGTAAAATAAATGATGGTCGCAGTACAGAGGATATAAAATGCAGAATGTCAATGGGTAGAAAAGCGTTCTTGAAAAAGAGAAATTTGTTAACATCGAATATTGATTTAATCCTAAGGAAGTCCTTTCTGAGGGCATTTGTATGGAGTGTTGCCTTGTATGGGAGTGAGACATGGACGATAAACAGTGCGGACAGGAAGAGGATTGAGGCTTTTGAAATATGGTGCTACAGAAGAATGCTGAAGATTAGGTGGGTGGATCGCATAACTAATGAGGTACTGAACAGAATTGGGGAGAAAAGAAATTTCTGGCATACCTTGACTAAAAGAATGGATAGATTGGTAGGGGACATTCTTAGACAACAAGGAATTGTGAATTTAGCGTTGGAGGGAAGTGTGTGGGTTAAAAAACGCAGAGGAAGACCAAGAGACGCGTATAGTAAACAGATTCAAGTGGATGTGGGTGGTCGTTCTTATGTGGAGATGAAGAGGCTGGCTCAGGATAGGGTATTGTGGAGAACTGCAGCAAATCAGTCTCCGGACTGAAGACCACAACAACAAAAAATATAGGAGGCATACTGATACGAGTTGACGGAAATAATCTTTGAAATTTCATCGTAAGGATGGTTCAGGATTTGCAACTGTAAAAACTTTGTGAATTTTTCTTTATTATTTTCTCGTCGCAGTTGCACAGTTTTGAATTTTGTGACTTGTTTCGGACGAGACCATCCATTTTCAAATTATTAGCCTACAAAAAGAGCTACACGCATTATGATATAATACGTGTAAGCCTAACGTACGTTTCATGTGCAACTTTTGTAATAGTTATAAAAATTACAAGCTTGTATGTTCCATGTACAAAATTCGCCACTAACTGTATCCTGTCCATGTACAATGACCTAGACAGACCAAATTTCCGTATTTCTATCTTGGAATTTGATAGTGCCTGTGGGCAGCAGCATTAACACGAGTCTGATGTATTTTATTACGTAACCCAAGTGGTAATTTCGCATGATATAATTGTTAGTATCTTGCATATATCATGTATTTAAACGCATTTTGTGACTTTCGTAAGTTATGTAAGTAAGACAATTCTATGATTCGAAGTAACGTTTTACGTTATGGTCACGATGTTTTTGGACGCTGTATGCTTGATTAGTAGTGGTGGAACTGGTATGTGCTGCCGCCTTGGACCCCGTATTTTGGCATCATTTTTAATAATGTTCAAATGTTTGTAGAACTTATGGGACTTAACTACGGGGTCATCAGTCTCTAAACTTACAAACTACTTATAAACTAGCTTATACTAAAGACTGCACAAACATCCATGCCCGAGGGGGGATTCGAACCCTCGACCGTAGTGGCCGTGCAGACCGTGACTGGAACACCTCAGTCCCATCGGCCACCGCGGCCGGCGCATCATTTTTAAGAAAGTACCTTATTTGTAAAACAATTCCCATAACATGTGCAGCATTGTACACAGGACTGTGACATTGGTGCCTGACTATAGCGCCGCCGTAGACCCGTCACATTTTACAATGTCTTACTAAAATAGACACTCTTGTTAATGCTCAGTGCTGGTATGTGGCGCTGCGTAGACCTTTTGCTTTTGTATTTATATTTTATTAAAAATTGACATTTTCCTGTTGAATATTCAAGTTATGACGCTGGTCGTTTTTACAAACCACTATCGAAATTTTGTGTAATGATGCCCGTGTATCACTTATTTAATTATCTATAATGGTGCCGATGATATTGTAAGGCACGCTACAGGTGGCGACATCGAACGGAGCCACAAGGTATTGACACAAACTGTATACGCTGTTGAGGCCCGTGGAAGTAACACGAGTATTAACTGGTATTTTAAATGTAAACTAGTAATATATCTACAGTGTTTATTATGTACAATTTTAGTAGCCATTTTTAACATGCATCTGGATTTATTGCGGTTTAAAACCAAGGTAATCCTGGAAATTTAACTGTTCACATATTAACACCAAACTCTTGTTTTTATGATTTGTTAACGTGGACAGTGTAGCTTAATGCCTGTAACACTTTCTGTAGGCTAATGGTTTCAAAATGGACGGTCAAGTCCGTAACTAGTCACCACATTTAAAATTGTGCAACTGCGACAAGGAAAAAAAAATAATTTCACAAGAAAGTGTTTTAGAACGAAGTAGGGAACATGTCCTGTGAAAACGATCCTCCAGGTTCTAGTGTTTGAAGGTGTTTTTGTTCTTCCTGAGTAGTTTGGTGATCGTTTTTGAGGTGTGGATGAAAGGAGGAAGGGGTGAAATCTGGTACTGGCATAGCCTACCCGTCTCCAATAGCACCGAGAAGAGATTACCAAGAACATAGTCAATATGGCCTCATTCCAGTGACACTGCCAGAACGTAGGAATATAATACACCACACTGGCATAGACAGGTTTTCTCAAATAGCAAGCCGCGAACATGGTTACCCATCCGAGTAATGACCGCGCCCGAAGTTGCTTAACTTCGTGATCTGGCGAGATCCAGTGAATCAATAGTTTTTACCTCCTCTTGCTTTTTCTGTAAGAAGATGCTTTCTTTACGGTCGTGGGATCATGATCATTCAACGTTTTTCATCAAGTTCTTGGCTCCGTTTTTAAGTATTGTATGAGTGGGACAGTGCACAAATTGTTTAAATCATACTTAACTGTAAGAGTGTAGAAAGGTGAAATACGCAGTTCACATGATGTAGATGAAATAATGCCTCTAACTGGGAAGTTATCAAAAATTGTGTCCCACAAGGTTCGGTCTTGGGTCCTTTGATGTTCTTAATATATATTAATTTAGTTGCCTTTCTACATTCACGAAGATGCTAAGCTAGTACTTTTTGCTGATGATACAAGTATAGCTATCACACCTGACAAACAGGAATTAACTGAAGAAATTTTAAATGATATGTCAAAGTTATTAAGTGGTTCTCTACAAATGGACTTTCATAAAACTCAGTACATACAGTTTCATACAGTAAACGGCATGACACCGTTAATGAATTTAGACTTGCAGAATGAAACTTACTTTCTGCAGCGGAGTGTGCGCTGATATGTAACTTCCTGGCGGATTAAAATTGTGTGCCGGAAGCGGGACTCGAACCTGGGACCTATGCCTTTCGCGGGCAAGCGCTCTACCGACTGAACTATCCCGACAAGGCTCACAGAGCCGCCTCACAACCTTATTTCCGCCAGTACCTCGACTCCTACTTTACAAACTTCACAGAAGTTCTCCTGCATAACTTGCAGCTTTAGAGCGCTTGCCCGCGAAAGGCAAAGGTCCCAGGTTCGAGTCCCGGTTCCGGCACACAATTTTAATCTGCTGGGAAGTTTAAATCTAGACTGTACATAAACCTGTAGCTAAGGTAGAATATTCAAAAATTTTAGGTGTTTGCATTGACGAGGGACTGAATTGGAAGAAACATATATTGATCTCCTGAAACGTTTGAATTCAGCTACTTATGCTATCAGAGTCATTGCAAAATTTGGTCATATACATCTCAGTAAATTAGCTTACTACGCATATTTTCATTCACTGCATTCATATGAGATCATATTCTGGGGCTATTCAATACTGAGTAAAAATCTATTTATTGCACAAAAGTGTGTAATCAGAATAATTGATGGAGCCCACTCAAGAGCATCCTGCAGACTTTATTTAGGGATCTAGGGATCTTCACTGTAGCTGCACAATATATATATTCACTCATGAAATTTGTTATTAGCAATCCGACCCAATTCAAAAGTAATAGAGTTCATAGTTACAACACTAGGAGAAAGATTTAACCTTGAATAGTGAATATCATCCTAACTTTGGCTCAGAAAGGGGTGAATTTAGCTGTCACAAAAGTCTTTGGTCACTTACCAAATAGCATCAAAAGTCTTACAGATAGACAACTAGTATTTAAAAGAAATTAAAGGAATTTCTGAATGGCAACTCCTTCAATTTAGATAAATTTTTAGATAAAACTTCAAAAAATTTAAAAAATAAAAATAGAGGTATATCTTTGTTACCAGTGGGATATAAAATATTTTTAACATTTATACTATACAAGGTGGACGCAACAGTTGGTAGCGAATTGGAAGAATATCAGAGTGGGTTTAGGAAAGACAGATGTTACTCAGAACTGATTTTCAACCTAAAGTCCATAATCCGTCACAGACTTACAAACTCGAAAGACATCATTGTAACATTTATAGATATTAAAAAGGCGTTCGATTCGGTTGATAGGCAAATACTAGATAAAGTGATCCGAGAATTTGGAATAAAATTAAATTATCAAACCTGATTCGCGAAACACAGACACCAAATCAAAAGTAAAGCTTCAGGGTAAAATTTCCAAAGCATTCAACTTAAAGACAGGTTTAAGGGAAGGTGACGGCCTGTCTCCACTCCTCTTTAACTGTGTCCTAGAGGAAGTAGTGAAAGAATGGAAACAAAAGCTAAAAGATCATAAGCTATCACTAATCAGACTGGGGACTAAAAACAAAAGTATTGAAATTGACTGTCTAGCATTTTGCGGATGATTTTGCGATTCTTTCTGAAAACCTAACAAATGCATTAATCCAAATCAATCTCTTAGAAGAAATAGCCAACAACGCAGGTTTAAGAATTTCTGTAGAGAAAACAAAATTTATGGCAAACACAAAAAATGCTCCAGAAATCCTAACAGATATTGGATCGATGAAGAGGCTAAATAAATATTTGGGAGAAATGATTCAGGAAAATGGCTTAGAAAAATAGTACGTAAAATTGAGAGAGCATATCTTATAACCAAGAACATTTACAACGAAAGGTCTCTGTCTAAAAATCTAAAATACAGCACTACAACACAGTAGTAAAGCCAGAATGTCTTCATGCAAGTGAAGGTTTAGTACTGAATTACAAATTACATAGACTAAGTCCTATAAAGAAAAATCATTCGAAAAATGCTTGGTCCACTAAGCAATACAGAGGTATGGAAACTAAGAAGTAATGCATAAGTTTATCGCAACATAGAAAACATAACCGAAACACTACAGAAGAGGTGACTGCTATTTTTTGGACATTTATACCGAATGAACAGTAACAGGTTAACCAAACAGATTTTTAAATATCTCTGGGACAAGAAGTCAACAATAGCATGGATTCAAGAAGTTAGGAAAGATTTGGAAAGAAACAATATGAGTGAACAAGATGCAACAGAAAGAGAAACTTATAAGAAGAAAGTGTTAAAAATGGAAGGATTCCAAGGCAGGAGGGAGAAGGAGTAAAGTGGTCTGAGAAGAGAAAAGGATGAATAGTGAAGAGATGAAAGAATACTGGAGGAAAAAGAACAAAGGGGGAAACATTGAAATTGGTGTGTGGTCCTTAGATGGCCGAAACGAAAAAAAAGAAGAAAAAACAAAATTTTAATAAAAAATCCTTGAAATATTGATTGTCAAGTGTAGACAACATTCACTAAACTGACACGTACCACATCATTACGAAATGTATGTATGATCTATGGAACAAGTATTAATCTAACAGGCAGTCCTGTGACCGTAGGCGCTGAGCTACCGCGCCAGGGTCTCGGCACAGCCGTTGGCACGGTTGCCAGGGTCTTTCATTGGTCTGTCGCCAAATTTTAAACAAAAAACAGCCATAATATCGCCATATTTTTGCCGATAAAATGTCAAAATATAGCCATCTTTTCGTCAGTAAAGATAGCCAAATATAGCAATTTTTTATCACTTAAATATATTGTGCTATGGTAATCATGTCGTGTGACTCTACAATAATACACCCGAAATTCTGACTGTAAGCTGTTTACTGAGTAAAACAAGTTACTGCGGCACTCTCACAGTCACGAGACTGAACATTTCAAGCAACCTTGCTCTTCAAGGAAACATTTATCTGAGTTCAGCCATGAATTGAACACCGACGGTGACCAACTGGGCATACTAAATTTAAACACAGTTACAGTTAACAATCATGTTTATCAATTTCAACGTTGAATTCGTAATAATGCGTCATGAAAGACTAAAAAAATCAGCCATGAGAATGACGGGAAATATGTTGTTCAACATTGACATTTATACTCTGCAAACCATTGTTAACCAATGTGAAGTGCGTAGGAAATGGTTCGACTCACAGTAACAGTTAGGAATTTCTGTTGTGTATGGAGTGCGGAAAAAATTACTGTTTAAATGCCTCTGTGCAAGCTGTAATTAATATCTTCACGACCTTTACAGGAGCCGTAATATATTTCAAGAGTCATCGTTTAAAGCTTGTTCTTGAACCGTTGTAGGTTCCTCGAGGTACTTTATCTTGAAGAGTCTGCAAGTTCAGTTTCTTTGTGTCTCTGAGACACTCTCCCACAGATCAAAGATACCTGTGGACATTTGTGTTAACTTCTGTAGGTTGATTACATTTCCCCATCAGTTTACCGATGTTTAGACGCTATCATTTACCCAGTGTCTCAAAAATGATTGCTTTACATTCGTTTTTAAAGAAATAAAATAGCCATTAAGTCGCCAACTAATTCTTTTACCAGCCAAATCTAATCGCCAGTCACCAGAAAGCTAGAATGGCTACTTTTCTAAGGAAAAGATAGCCAAGAATGCGAAAAATCGCCACACCTGGCAACCCTGGCCGTTGGCACTGCGGTGCGTGGCTGTGGACGTGGAATGAAATAGCGTGCTTATTGAATATCTTCCCAATTGTGCGATTGGATTCACGATTTCCTATCAGAAAGGACACAGTTCGTTGTAATTGACGGTAAGTCATCGAGTAAAACAGAAGTGATATCTGGCGTTCCACAGGGAAGCGTTATAGGTCCCCTACTCTTCCTCGTGTTTATAAACGATTTAGGAGACAATCTGAATAGCTCCCTTAGACTGTTCGCGGATGATGCTGTCGTTTATCGGTTAGTGAAGTCGACAGAGGATCAAAAGCAACTGCAAAGCGATTTAGACGAAATTTCTACATGGTGCGAAAATTGGCAATTGACACTAAATAAAGAAAAGTGTGAAGTAATACACATGACCACTAAAAGAAATCTACTGAACTTCAATTACGCGATACATCAGTCAAACGTTAAGGTCGTGAATTCTACCAAATACCTAGGAGTTACAATTACGAACAACTTTGCCTGGAGAGAACACACAGAAAATATTGTGGGGAAGGCGAATCAAAGGTTACGTTTCATTGGCAGAACGCTTAGAAGATGCACCAGCTCCACCAAAGAGACTGCCTACATCACACTTGTGCGTCCTCTCCTGGAGTACTGTTGTCCCTTGTGGGACCCTCACCAGGTGGGACTGACGGAAGATATTGAGAAGGTTCAGAGAAGGGCAGCTCTTTTGTTCTATCACGTTACGGGGGGAAAGCGTCACGGATATGTTGCACGAATTGGGGTGGAAATCATTAAAAGAAAGACGTTATTCATTGCGGCGTGATCTGTTTGCGAAGTTTCAATCACCGACTTTTAGTTCTGAATGTAAAAATATTTTGCTAGCTCCCACCTACTTAGACATGACCGTTATTGTTATGGTTTTCAGTCCAGAGTGGTTTGATGCAGCTCTCCACCCTACTGTATCCTGAGCAAGCCTTTTCATCTCCTCATAAGAACGGCAACCCACATCCACTTGAATCTGCTTACTATACGCGTCTGTCTCCCTCTGCGATTTTTACCCCACACACTTCCCTCCAATGCTAAATTTACGATTCCCCGATGTCTAAGAATGTGTCCTACCAAGCGATCCCTTCTTTTAGTCAGGGTATGCCAAAAATTCCTTTTCTCAGCCATTTTGTTCAGTACCTCTTCATTAGTTATGCGATCTACCGACCTAATCTTCAGCATTCTTCTGTAGCACCACATTTCCAAAGCCTCTATTCTCTTACTGTCCGCACTGCTTATTGTCCATGTTTCACTCCCGTACAAGGCAACACTCCACACAAATGCATTCAGAAAAGACTTCCTTACACTTTAATATTCGATGTTAGCAAATTTCTCTTTTTCAAAAATGCTTTTCTTCCCATTGCCATTCTGCATTTTATATCCGCTGTACTGCGACCATCGCATGTTATTTTACTACCCAAGTAACAAAACTCATCTACCACCTTCATTGTTTCGTTACCTAATCTAATTCCTTCAGCATCGCCTGATTTTCTAAGACCGCATCCCAATAAAATAAGAGAAATCAGATCGAAAACGGAACGATTTAGGTGTTCTTTCTTCCCGCGCGCTATTAGAGAATGGAACGGTAGAGAAAGTTATGAAAGTGGTTAATGAACCCTCTGGCAGGCACTTGAATGTGATTTGCAGAGTATCTATGTAGATGTAGATGATGTGGACGTGGAGGTACTCACCACGGCGGGAGGGCAGCGCTGTCGGGCGTACCACTCCATGAGGTGCGCGCTCACTAGCAGACCAGTGCCGGTCATCAGCTGCAGCCATAGCAGCACGTTGCCGCCGCGCAGCTGGTCGTGCGTCACCAACACCAGCAAAACTGTCCGACACAGCACAGCATCACACGTATGAGAAACGGTGGAAATATACACTTGCTAAGAAAATAACTGACAAGAGACCAAATTTCTCCTCGGTAGTTTCATCTTCAGATAGATTTTTTACCTAATTTTTTCTACAAAAACTTAACTCTTTTAATAGGGTATTTGACTGTTTTATGGAAATCGTTTTAAATTGTTAATTATGTCATGATCCGAACATGCTTTTTTACCACGTGGATTTCAGTACTTCTTTTTAAAAAAAGAAATGAAATTCAAATAATTTGAAAGCCCGCTAAAACGCTACGTTTGAGTCACGTGATGCCTGTGACGTCATACAACACGCTAATGCTGCTGCTGCTGTTGTTCTCGTAAGATAAATACCTATGTCCACTGAGTAAGGCAGCGTGGCACAGTGTTTCGACGAAAAATATTATGGAATATAAAACTTTTACTAAACACAAATAAAAATAACGTAAGCCTTTTCTTCTGCACAGGGCTCTACCAAACAATTTTCATTGCAAGTAAACAACGTTTCAACTGATAAGTGTTTTTTAAAAATTAAAGCATGTGGCTTCGTATGTGGACGAGTAAACGTAAATGGATTAGTTTGTAGTGTCAAAAGTAGTGACACATTCATATCAAACCAAATCTTGAATATGTAAGGAAAATACTGATATGCATGGCAGAAAGTTCACTCACAAAAACAACAAACCAGAAAAGCGCTGTAATTTCGGCGCTATAAATTTATTCCATGGTGTCTCGCTCGCAATGTTTACGTGAAAGTCACATGCATTTGGCTACGCGAAATGTGCGTTGCTAACCTACGAGCGATATGAAAATACCGCCGACGCAACCCGCTGTCCCTGTTCTAGACTATAGATTTATTGTATAACTAAACACAAGGCATTTTTGCTGTATTTGACAGGTTTTGATGTTTCCCTTTGCACCAGTATTGAAGTAGTTAAATAAAATTACTTCCTTAACTGCGTTCTTTACTGGGTTAAATTTTACTAACTATCCCGGCTGCTTCATGTGGCTATGTTGGCAACAGATGCTGAATAGCGAGAATCACGAGACGTCGCCAATAGCCAATCGCGTGACAGCGCAAGCCGCAAATATTTTGTCGTGAAACCTTTGATTTACGAGGGCAGTTACTTTTACTGACCGGACAAGGGCACATACAAGAATCAGAGCAGGAACAGCATTATTCATTTACTTCATGGTCCGTACGATACACTAATCTAGTCATTCTATGTGGTCTGAACATCTCGCCAAAAATTTTCTATCGTGTTGTTGATGTTGCCAACATAATCACTCAAGGCCGCTTTGATAGAAGATAACATTTCACCCTTTATTGCATAATATGGTGACTTCAGGTTAAGTCTACTGACATCAACAAATATGGTACTTTTTTCCAATGGCATAAAATATATCTCGAAATAATAAGCTTTAAAATGTAGGTATGCGTTACTTACAATGCAGTTTTCACGTTTCTTATTTCTGGCACGTAAAAATTTGGATTGTTTTTAAAGAATGAAGAAACCATAATTGCATCAACTTTAGGGAAGTTTCCGCTGTCAGTCTCCACATAACCATCTTTCATTGTGGCATAAAAACTGGAAACACGTTTAGATCACGAAAAAACTGAACTTAAAGCTGCGAAATGGAGGAAACGCGTACAATAATACAGCTCCGACTTCTAGTTGCCGCGCTGTAGGTGTTCTATGACGTCACCAGTACTTCAGCCAATAACGGAGCGTTTTCGATCACGTGATCTAATCGTGAAATTTGATGATTTTTAATCTTTAATTACGTAAAAATAACAGATGTTTCGTACGAATTATGAGCGAAAATGATGTCTGAATGTTATAATCATTCAGAATAATAACGATTCGAACCATATTTTTAACACAGGAAAATACCCTATTTCATTTCATTTCACTCACTGAAATTTTACAATATTTCTTCGACTTATCACAGTTTCAACACGAAAAGTAGTCTATTACGCTTACTTTCACTCACTTATGACGTACGGCATTGTTTTTTGGGGTAACTCGCCTGATGCAAAAAGGATATTTCTGGCTCAAAAACGGGCGGTTCGAGCAATATGTGGTGTAAGTTCGCGAACGTCATGTCGACCCCTTTTCAGTAGTCTGGGAATTTTGACTCTGGCGTCACAATACGTTTTTTCTTTAATGTCGTTTGTTGTTAATAATATCAGCTTATTCCCACGAGTTAGTGGCTTTCACTCGGTGAATACTAGACAGAAGTCGAATCTGCATTTGCATCACACCACCTTAACACTTGTGCAGAATGGGGTACAATATTCTGCGGCATTCATTTTCAATAAGCTGCCACAAGAACTAAAGAATCTTAGCACTAGTCCACACGCTTTCAAATCTAAATTGTAGAGTTACCTCATGGCTCACTCCTTTTATTCTGTCGAACTCCTAGAAAAGTTAAACAATTAAGCTAATTCATTTTTTTCTTTGTTGATTCTTTTCACTTTGTCTTAAGATTGTCGTGTGCAAAGGACTACTTAAAAATTTTCTGTTACCATTCTTGTGTAACAATGTATTGACTTGTTCCATGACCATGGAGTCTCACTCTTCAATTGGGCCCTATGGAACA
This sequence comes from Locusta migratoria, assembly GCA_026315105.1. Classification (NCBI taxonomy): domain Eukaryota; kingdom Metazoa; phylum Arthropoda; class Insecta; order Orthoptera; family Acrididae; genus Locusta; species Locusta migratoria. Next base: position 851,610,859 of record CM048745.1, read on the forward strand.
GAAAAACCAATAAATAAATAAAATAAACATGCTCTATTATGGGATACTTACATTGTAAGGTAACCCTTAAGGTAAGCCTCACATTATAACAAGGACTGAGCATTTTGAAACATTTTATTCGTTTGAACCTGTTTATAGTGAAATGTAGTAATTATCTCCTCGTGTGACTCAATTATTGTGATGCACCATGTATGTAGTTAAATTAAACTGGGAACATTTTCTGTCATTTATTATTTGTATTGTCATTCTTTGTTTATTTTATTTGTACAATGTATGTTTTCTTTATGACTGATTACTTGTTATGTTTAATTTGTCAATGTAAAATACTTCTCTGTAAACGAGACCAAATATCGATCTGAATAGTAATCGACGTGGCTCCTTAGATCAGAGACTTTATTGTATAGCAGCGCTCGCTTGTGGGGGAGAGCGGGCAAGCAGCAGTATCTGCCGCCCCGTGACGTAAATCAGACGTTCGTACGCGGTCCGCGGAGTGCTCAAACAATATAAGTAATAAAGTTGAACAAAGAGAAAGTTATAATTTGTTATAAGTAACGATATGAAAGTTTATGTGAAACCAGTGAACATAAGTAATTATGACCTTAATGAAACATTTATTCGTCCGTTCTGCTGAGGCAGAAATTCGTTGTGTGTTCGGTAATCGTCCCAGACATCCGAAACGCGGTAGCGTCATCGCGGTCGCTAACGGTCGCGATTAATTACGCGATTCGCGAAGCATCACGGCGAACTGCTAGCAAACTGCCAGAGGAGGAGCCACCATCAAAATGATTTCTGTATGAATTTATGCACCATTTATATGACTGCAGAGTAACCACGTCGCTGGACTGATAAATAAGATAAGTTAAATGCTATTGGTTTTAATTCACTGTAAATGCATGTTTAAGTTTTCTTAAATTGAAGAACATTAGACAGTACTTTGCTATCTTATTTGAACAACTAAGATAATCCTCAATAATCCATGAACAATATTACTACACAATTTGACAATCAAGTGAGTGTCAATTATTAGAGACTGTCATAATAATAATAATTGAAACAAGTGTGCTAAAATTGATGGTAGAAGATAAGAGACAGTTGAATTAATGAATACTTTTTCCTATTTCATTTTGCACTGAGTTCAACAATAATAGCCACCGCCACATCTATCCTACAAAGAACCAAACTCGTACAATTGTCATATGCATAGCATCAATTAAGACTGATTTACCTGAATTTCCTATTTGCTTGAGTGAGTTAATTTTTATTAGATACTGACTATAGTGGTTGGACTGCACCCATTTGCCAATAACTATGTTAAAAATCCTACTACTCATAATTTTCTAAATTATCATTACCATTAGCGTACTAATTGAGTCTTACGCATTGCACAGACGGAGTAAGTTAATTTCTGCTATCTGTGTGCGAGATTTTGTAAGGAAAGGAAAAGTGAGAGATCTTTTGAAACGTTTGTCAGATAGGGCCAGAGTACTTGTTAATTACACTAATTGTTTTGCTAAATATTTTCAAAATTTAACTACACCACTTGCATTAATCACGAGTTTAACGTAACCAACCACAAAATTAAGGTCAGGTTTCTTATGTTGCTCAAACATCACAACAACAGCCACCACAGTTAATTTCTTCAATAAAATGAACACCTTTCACCCAAAATATATCCCAACAAAATATTTTCTTTCCTTACAACATTACTGAAGCAATAACCGTAGAGAAATTACACACAGAGAAAATTAGGATTAACTTGCAAAACAATTTAGAATGTTTTGAAAATTTCTCTGGAATTCAGCCGGGCTAGCAATGGCTAAAAGCAGCGCAGGATTGGGGGGGGGGGGGGGCAGGTGGTGGTAACATTTATAAACGCCGACACGCAGCAGAGATCCATCAGTGTACAGCAACGCCTGAAAATTGCGAGTCAGCTTGACGAAATATCACAAGCTTTAGACGCTACCTGGCAGAATTCCCAAGAAATTTTCAAGACTTTCATACGCCGGGAAAGCATAAAAATCATACAATTTAGAGTGTCAAGATTCCTTTAAGATTACACAGGTCTTCAAAAAAATATTTTTTCGAAGTTGTTTGAAATTTGATAACTGACTTACGTACTTTTGAGCGCTGATTTCAAAAATGCAAATTATATTTTTCTATCACGACAGGTTTTCTCACAAAATGTTCGGGTATAATAAAAATGTAAGCAATTTTCACATTTTTTTCAACGTTATACAATTTTATTATATTTATAAATCGTTCTAAACTACATTTCCAGTACACTTCCATTTCTGTGTAAGCTAATTCCTTATAATAACGCTTTTGATTTCTGAGGAAGCTTTCATTGCTTTTCCGGCTGTGGACGCGTTCAGGATTATCTCTTTATCATAAAGCAGTACTCCGCTATCACGTTGACGTTCCATCTTCCTTGATATATTCTTTCAATTTGTTTGATGTTTTGGTGGAAACTATCTCCCTACTCTTTACTTATAGAACCAAGGTTAACAGGGAAGTAGTCAAGATCTGAGTGGAGAAAATTTACTTTAATTTTCATGTTACAGCACAGCTTCTTAAAGTCTTCGAGCATGTCTGCGATGATTGCCATTTAGTTTGGATCTCTTGTGTCCTAGGAAACCGGTAACAACTAATTTAAAAGATTTCTATGCTGCCTTTTATTTCTATTTTCACCACAAAGTTTGAATCTGTCAGTTTTCTTAATGTGTGGTCCGACACAGATTCCTTCCTTTAGTTTTCCCTCGGATAAATAAGGAAGCTCTCTACAAAGATATCTGAAACACTCCCCTTTTTGGGAATGCCTTAAATTGTTTCACCAGCCCCAAATTAATGTGAAGTGGTGGAAATAACACTTTCTGGGATCCACAAGACTTTTCCACTAAACATTTTTAACCCCTACCTGTAACGTTTTTCTCAGAGACAAAGCTTTTTTTATGTCTGTCCCAATCGCAGAGAAAGCAAGGAACTTTCTATAGCAATTTTTTTGACCAAGCAGTATTGAAATCACTTTTAAATCGCCGCATTATGTCCATTTTCAGAATTTGCTTAAAACCAGTTCAAGATTTCCGTAAAATTCTTTTAAGTGAACCGAGTGTCCAACTGCCATGGAAGCATACTTATTGCCATTGCGTAGAAGGCTTCTTTTTGAAGAATCAATGAAAAGTCTCCACTCATCAGGAGCATATTCTATACTGAAACGTGCCCTACGTCCAGGAGCATTACTGCAGAACATCAGGTCACGTTCTTGAGAGAATAAAGATACAAAATCTTTAACATATCTAGTATAAAAACGGCTTAATACCGGTTTATGGAGATCCTAAAAACCAAAATTCGAACACACTAGAGTGCTAAAGTATGTATAAAAATATTGAAAAGAAATTAAAACTAGGAGGAGGAAGTAATCTTAGGGTTTTACGTCCCGGCGACAGCGTGGTCATTAGAGACTGAGCTAACGCTCGGATTTTTGGGTAAGAATGAGAGAAGGAAATTGGCCGTGCCCTTGAACCATCCCGGCATTTGCCTGGATTGATTTAGGGAAATCACGGAAAACCTGAATTTGGATGGCCGGAGGTGGATTTGAACCACCATCCTTCCGAATTAAAACTAGACAAACAGTTTGTGGAAAAAGGCCTACCTGTAGGTAATTGAATTTTTCAGTATTTTTTTTCCTGAAATCAGCGTTGAAAAAACTATAAAATCGCTTATTAAATTTAAAACCATTTTTATTTGCAGACCTGTGTTATTAGAGATGCCAGGTATCACGAAAAGCTAGCTAAGCTCTTTTACGTCTTATTAGCAACCTCTTCTTGTGGAGTCACAAACATGTTAATTTCACTGTATTCCCGTTTCCTGTGTGTACGTCCACAAGAAAATAGATTATGGTCTCAATTTTTAAGTATGGAGTACAACGTGACAAATTGTGAACTCATTACTGGACGAGGCCAACGAGAAAGACAGGCCACGCCGCGCACTTCATGTGATGTAAGCAAGGCAGTCCTGACCCGGCGCGATCGCTAGGTCAGTGGCTGGCCGCTATGAGGCAGTGGGCCGTGCCCCAGCGCCCGGCCACAGACAAATATATAGACGGGAAACCACCGTAAGCGCCCGGTCCTACGCTCAGGGATGCGGGGAGGGAGGGTTTCCAGCACTTCCGTAAGATGTCCCATGATTGCGCTGAGGTCAGAAGCAGCCCTTTAAACTGGCCAGAGCAGGCGACGTAGCGGCTGCCCCCACCACCACCTTCCCTCAAACGCCAGCAAGCTGGACACAGCCGTGGCCTCATGGCAGGTGGCATGAGCTCTCCCCTCACCCACCCCTCCACGCTACCCTCTGACGTGCGAGAGGCACCCTAAGCCAGGGAATGGTCTGACACCTGCTAGCATATTACGGAACTAAGAGGGGAGCGTAGGACAGTGGCTTAGGGTGGGCTGTTCCTCTGTATATGTTACTCTGTGGCCCAGCCAATCAGATAGCGAATGCGCCGGGGCTCAGGACTGCCTTGATTACGTCACATGACATGCGCGCTGTGGCCTGTCTTTGTCGTTGGCCTCTTTACTCGACATGCGACGTACCTGAGCAGACGCCGAACGCGACGAAGAGCGTGGGGTAGAAGAAGCCGAAGGTGCAGGTGACGATGTACTCGTGCACCACCGCCGACAGCAGGAAGACCGCCAGCAGCGGCGCCGTGCGCCGGCGCGCGCCCAGCAGCGCGCTGACGTCACGGAACACGTGCTCGTACAGCCAGTCGTGCACGATCACGTTCCACGTGCGGTAGTAGGCGGCGTGCGAGTGCGCGTTCCACCAGTCCTGCAACCGAGCGCCCGCTCTCAGGACATCAGGACAAGCCGGGCCACACCGAGCGACAATTAGGCACGACTATTGAAAGTGGCTTGTTAAATTTTCTATGAATGATCTCGGGCAGTTGTTATGGTCTTCAGTCCGGAGAAGCTCTCCACCCTACTCTATCCCGAGCAAGCCTTTCCGTCTCCTCATAAGAACAGCAACCCACATCCATTTGAATCTGATTACTATATGCGTCTGTTTCCCTCTGCGATTTTTACCCCACACACTTCCCTCCAGTGATAAATTTACGATTAATCCATGTCTAAGAATGTGTCCCATCAATCGATCCCTTCTTTTAGTCAAGGTATGCCAGAAATTCCTATTCTCCCACATTCTGTTCTGTACCTCATTAGTTACGTGATCCATCCACCTAATCTTCAGCATTCTTCTGTAGCACCACATTTCAAAAGTCTGTATCCTCTTTCTGTCCGCACTGTTTAGCGTCCATGTTTCACTCCCATGCAACTCAACACTCCACACAAATGCCTTGAGAAAAGACTTCCTTACACTTAATATTCGATGTTAGCAAATTTCTCTTTTTCAAAATTGCTTTTCTTCCCATTGCCATTCTGCATTTTATATCCTCTTTACTACGACCGTCATATGTTATTTTACTACCCAAGTGACAAAACGCATCTACCACTTTCACTGTTTCGTTACCTAAACTAATTCCTTCGGCATCGCCTTATTTTCTAACCCCGCATTACATTATCTTTGTTTTGCTCTTGGCGATGTTTATTTTATACGCTCTCTTCAAATCACTGTCCATTCCATTCAACTGCTCTTCCAGGTCCTTTGCTGTCTGACAATTACAATGTCATAAGGAAAACGCAATGTTTTCATTTCATCACCCTGAACTTTAACCCCTATTCCTTCACCGCCTGCTCGATGTACACATTGAGTAACATCGGAGAAAGGCTGCAACCCTGTCTTACTCCTCAACTAATGCTTCCCTTTCATGTCCTTCGAGTCTCGTAACTGCGGTCTTGTTTTTGTAAACGTTGTAAATAAACTTACGTTTCTTATGTTTTACCCCTGCTGACTTCAGAATTTGAAGAGTTTATTCCAGTCAACATTGTCAAAGCTTTCTCCAAATCTACAGAAGCTAAAAATGTCGTTTTTCATTTCCTTAATCTATCTTATAAGGTAAGTCGCAAAATGAATATTGCCTCCCGGGTTCCTACATTCTTCCTGAATCCAAACTGATTTTCCCCGAGGTCAACTTGTACCAGCTTTTCTATTCTCCTGTAGATAATTGTGTTAAAATTTTGTAACCAAGACGGTTCTGTAGTTTTCACACCTGTCTGCGCCTGCTTTCTTTGGAATGGGGATTGTTCCATTTTTATTAAAGTCTGGGCGTATTTCGCCTGTCCCATACATCTTACACACCACATCAGGAAATGCAAGTTAAAACGGCCACTGCTCCTCTGAATTTCGAGTGCCCACAGTACTTTGACAACGGGAATTTAACTGCTCACTCCTTAAGGGGGCACAAACAAATAATATACATACGTTTATATATAAACATATATATATATATATATATATATATATATATATATATATATAAACATTATATATATATATAAACATTATATATATATATAAACATTATATATATATATATATATATATATATAAACATATATATATATATAAGGAATAGATAATTAAACATGGGATGAGTAGCATGAAATTATAAAGCAGAGGTTTGATTATTTAAATTATCTATTCAATACAATGAACAAGCAAAATGTGGAGAGACCAAATATGTACAATGAAGCACACACATTGTACAACAGTGAATTAAATTATAAAGTTATTGCCCATAATAAAATACTTTCTGCTCTGTTTTAATATGGAGGTAGCATGGGAAGTTATTTGCAAATACGCAGGGGATAAAGAAAGCACACACATTCATTCAGACACACGCGTAATGCTTGCGACACTCATTCAGACAGAAACAATTCATAGCAGCGCAAGACGAAGCGTCGCCGGCGTTTTGACGAGATGGCGGGGGAGACTTTAAGCACAATTGAAATTATACTATGCACAAAAGAACTCTGGTGTGGGTAGACAGTGTCATACTATTCTTAAGTACCGCATGGTGTACGACCATGGTCAATTACATAGAATTTACAAAACGAAATTAACCTAGAATAAGTAAGTAAAGCACACAAGAGAGTTCAATAGAAGAAAGCTAGTATCAGTAAAAAGCATGTCCGAAGGCCAAAGTAATGACCGTTACGAAAGCGCATTGTGCAATCGGTCGTACGAAGATAGTAAAGACGGAATCAATCCAGAAATTCTGAGAGGGAATTTAGAAACCACACGAAAATGTTAGTTCAAAACAGCAAGAAATTCAAACATACTAAGTTACGCGAAGGCTGAAGACCACACAAGTGTATTCTAACTTAAGAATCCGGACACAAAAATCATTACCGGAATGAAAATGCAAATACTATATTTACACTGAATTACTCGAGTTATAAAAAGTAAGAAACACTTCGCCTCACATAGCGAAAGAATTACTCAAGAAAAACTATCACTGATAATCCAGGACTGCCTGATCAGAAAGTTCTAACAGCATGCCGTCCCCTCAGCGTGATTCGACAAAAAACTGACTTCGGCCTTCGCAGCAAGAGTGATGTCTCAGGTCGCGGGCAGAGCCTTCCCTCTCCGCACCGGATGTAGGGAGCGTTCAAAGCGATGTAGAGTGCGTTCTCAGAGCCTACTGTCTGCCAACCCTCGCTACCTGAGGGAGATATTACCCTCTACTAGAGCTCCAGAAAGGTCTCTTGTCACCTCCGTCCATGATTAAGTTGGTACTGCACTAAGAACAGCCTACCTCACCATCTTGCCTAGTAAGGGTGTGTGTGTCTCCCAGCAGACGGCAGTGGCGGCGACATACGAAGCCATGCATTCTTAACTAAAGTAAACGAGGCCTAAACCGCGAATCGGCGACTGTAAACCATTGCACGGCAGTCAGTCAAGATTAAGAGCAACCTTCCACAGTCATACGAACACACAAGTTCAATCACTCTGGTGGAAAAACACGAACATGGGGCATTCATTATTAATAACGGAATAAAATAATTCATGTACAAATAAACAGTATTAATGGTGGAGTAACACTTTAGAGTAATGAATAACTCAAAATGACATTCCGTCGACGTGTTTCACTATTTACATATTCCTTTCTAGGAAGAGCTCGTTGATCACAGTATAATGGACAAGTGCGAACGCTCAGAACCGAGCAATATTATGCTTAGAATATTAATCGTCCATGTCAAAAATGGTATGAACAACGTAAACGACCGTTAAGATTGCTTCCAGCGAGCTGGTTAGAAATTTTGTGTACTACATGTCAGCATTGATTTCTGTCCTAGTATAGCTTACCAGTCTCTACTGCATTCTACGTTACACAAAATCCTAAATGGATGAGAAGCATCTCTGGTAACAGGACTGAGCCGCCGAATTGGATACTAATATGATTAAGATGAGTTTGCTGTAGAATTCTCTTAACATATTCTCAGTTCGGATGTAAATGTCCTTGTAATGGAGAGTTTCTATCTATACAGGAGCACGGTTCCAGAAAGCACCACTCGTGCTGTAACGAAGCATGTTGATTTATTCCCATCTGCTTGCATTACTAAACCTCACGATACCACTGTTGCATTAGTCTTATTTTCTTTTCTAATTTTTTGTTATTCTTTTTTATTATGTAACTAGATGAAGTCAACTGCTATTATTTGATGCCGGATGCATTTGTTTAATTAGTAAATAATAATTCGTGCCAGAAGTATATATAAGTTAGGATGGTATGCTAATTAGTATTTCTGTTACAACTAAGTAAATTCTTTTCTCATAATATCACAGTGGGAATTACTGTGTTTCGCAAGTAATGTTAGGAAACTTTTCCCCCTTTAGTTTGTGTAATTACCGTTAATTAGAAAAATATTGATGAATTTATTTTTGTTAGATATGTGAAGGAAATCTATTTAACCTAGATTTGTATATTAATTTAATCAGTATTATTTACGATATCTGTTAATATAGCCAGTTGTATGTAACTTCAACTATAATAGAAAAGTTATGTACATAATTAACAATACGCAATTTTCAGTGGCATGGTTTGGATAATATAAATAGGACGCGGCCGCGGCATGTATCAGTATTGTTTCATCCGTTGTCTTACGCATAATCTACGCTAGTTCAAAATATTGTTTCGGCCGCGATCTGAGCAAGAAGCCACGTCAGTTTTGAACTTTAACTTTGAACAATTATGCAAAAATTATTGTGAAAAGTGAATCTACAGTGATTAATATTTGTGTCACATTACGATATACACCTCGAACTTTTGTATTTCACACACGGACAGTTAACTCGTATTTGTGTTGTATGGAATGTGCGTGCCTGGTATTAATGGTCGTAATTAAATGGACTTTCAGGAAGGCAATAAATGGGGACAATTAGGTATTAGTAACAAATTATTAAAAGTGTCAACGAACTGCAATTCTGTGTGTTGCCTTCTTCATTTGTGGTGAATTAGTTCTCGCACCCCCATGAAGTTCCTGCTACCTGCTACCGAGAGCAACGGTAGTCCACGATCATCAAGAACTTCGAGAATCATCGATCTACGACCAGATATGGCAGTGTTAAGCTCGATATTTCCTTTCTTACACGATACCGTGTGTGTCATCCATGAAGGGCAATAGGCAGAGACAGTTTCTGAAAGGCCTTTGACACGCTGCCAGACAGCAGAGCGCTAAGGAAAGTTCGAGCATATGAAACAGGTTCAGAAATATGTGAATGGTACGAAGGCTTCGGTGAGTAATAGAACCGGTCATCCTTCACAAAGTTTTCGTAGGAGTCAACAGTATCGTCACGTGAGATCCAGTGAAGTGTGATGGACCGTTAATATTCTGCATCTATGGTAAGTCTACAGACAGTGTGAGTTTTGTGTGATGGCACGGACGAAGCCGACAAGTGCAAAAATTATTTGAGGGGGAGGGAGGGAGGGAGAGGGGAGGCGGAAGAGAATACAAAGAAAGATCATTGCCGGGGAAAGAGTAAAAAGATAGAAATAATAGTTTTCTAAATTGTGCCCACGTGCAATCACACGTTGCATGCTTTCAGTATCTGAAAACAATCTTTACGCATGAACCATATGAAGAAGTAAGTATATTGTCCGCTGGATTTATAATAATTTTTGTCATAAATGTCCTTTTTCTTTCTTTTCATTAAACAAGCATCATTCCATGCAGTTTTCATGTTTTCTCTGCGCTTCAATGCCCACAAGAAAATGTTATTTCACCATTAATTTCAAATCAAACATACCTGGCTGGTTTAATTAGGAGAAGGATGAAATATAAAGTTTTCCTGGTTAGCTGTAATAACAAGTGCATGCGTGACCATTATCTTCCTACGAAAAGTGACAAATACAAATTCTCACGAAGTTCGACGAATAGTCCAACATTAACGTAGATGAAAAATGGACTACAGTTACCTCACTGTCCTTGGAAACAGTACTGGAGGATTGACATCCCTTGCTAGGGGCAAAACAATATCCGCACTTCGTTATAGTAATGGCGATCCTACCGATGATAGCGCTACTAAAGCTGAGTTACTAAACATAGCTTTAGGAACACATTCACCAAAGACGACGAAACCAATATTCCAGATTTCGAATTACAAACAGAGGCGAGAATGAGTAACGTTTAAGTAGATATGATCTGATATGCTCGGAGTGAAGCATCTTACGTCACTTAACGAGAACAAGTCTTCTGCTCCGGACTGTATACCCATTATATTTCCATATGAGTATGCTGAAACGATAGCTCCTTACTTAATAGCCATATACAACCGCGCTCTCAAAGAAAGAACTGTTACAAAAGATTGCAAAGTTGCACAGGTCACATACATATTCGAGAAAGGCAGTAAAAGTAACCCACTAATCTACAGGCCTATTTCACTGAACGTCAATTTACAGCATGGTTTTGGTACATATCCTGTATTCAAATATAATGAATTATCTCTGACAGAATGATCAATTGACCCAAGGTCAAAACGGATTTAGAAAATATCGTTCATGCGAAACAACTAAAGTTTTACTCTCACAAAGTGATGGGTGCTGTCGACAAGGGTTCTCAAACAGATTCCGTATTTCTTGATTTCCAGAAGGCTTTTGACACCGTACCTCACAAACGACTGACGATACTGGCTGTGTGTGAGCAAGCGTTGTTGTGCAACTCTAACATCCATCATACTCGCCGGATCTCGATAAACTCACTTTGAAAGGAAAGATTTGACTATATTCCTGACATAACAAAACAAGGCTTTTCAACGCCATCCAGGAAATTTATTGCAACGGATAGTTATCGTAGGCGACTATTTCAAAGGACATTAAGTTAATGGTTAACAATACTGTAGTAAATAAATACTGCAACCAGCCACAAGAATTTTATATATCAATTTATTGAACCGTTACTAGTTTCGGGCCTGAGCCTATCATCAGCCGGTAGTGCTGACATCAGGTTTACATTGGTGTCCTAAAATAACAAGGTTATGTGAATCAATGAACTTACTAGGTTATATATTTATCCTAAATATAACAAAGTTATCTTGTATTGTTCACACTTTAAGACAACATCTATTGCTTATACACTAAACTTACTTCAAAGAAAGGTTTTCCTTAAACATTATTATGGGGAGGGGGGGGGGAGATGTAATTTGTGTGTCTACATGTTGAACTGTGAGATTCACTATATTCAAAATGGTGGCGTTTGTTCCATCAGCTGATCTGATGCACCAAAGAACATGACATTTACAGATATACCATACTACTGTGCAAGTGCAAAGTTACTTACGCTCGTTGTTAAAAAAATACATTTAAGGTTTGCAATTGAAAACAGCTTCTAATGGCCATTAAAGAAACTTTCCTGTCAAATGGAATTTGTTGTCTGAAATTATGAAAGCTCTGAAATTATGAAAGCTCTGAAATTATGAAAGCTCTGAAATTATGAAAGCTCTGAAATTATGAAAGCTCTGAAATTATGAAAGCTCTGAAATTATGAAAGCTCTGAAATTATGAAAGCTCTGAAATTATGAAAGCTCTGAAATTATGAAAGCTCTGAAATTATGAAAGCTCTGAAATTATGAAAGCTCTGAAATTATGAAAGCTCTGAAATTATGAAAGCTCTGAAATTATGAAAGCTCTGAAATTATGAAAGCTCTGAAATTATGAAAGCTCTGAAATTATGAAAGCTCTGAAATTATGAAAGCTCTGAAATTATGAAAGCTCTGAAATTATGAAAGCTCTGAAATTATGAAAGCTCTGAAATTATGAAAGCTCTGAAATTATGAAAGCTCTGAAATTATGAAAGCTCTGAAATTATGAAAGCTCTGAAATTATGAAAGCTCTGAAATTATGAAAGCTCTGAAATTATGAAAGCTCTGAAATTATGAAAGCTCTGAAATTATGAAAGCTCTGAAATTATGAAAGCTCTGAAATTATGAAAGCTCTGAAATTATGAAAGCTCTGAAATTATGAAAGCTCTGAAATTATGAAAGCTCTGAAATTATGAAAGCTCTGAAATTATGAAAGCTCTGAAATTATGAAAGCTCTGAAATTATGAAAGCTCTGAAATTATGAAAGCTCTGAAATTATGAAAGCTCTGAAATTATGAAAGCTCTGAAATTATGAAAGCTCTGAAATTATGAAAGCTCTGAAATTATGAAAGCTCTGAAATTATGAAAGCTCTGAAATTATGAAAGCTCTGAAATTATGAAAGCTCTGAAATTATGAAAGCTCTGAAATTATGAAAGCTCTGAAATTATGAAAGCTCTGAAATTATGAAAGCTCTGAAATTATGAAAGCTCTGAAATTATGAAAGCTCTGAAATTATGAAAGCTCTGAAATTATGAAAGCTCTGAAATTATGAAAGCTCTGAAATTATGAAAGCTCTGAAATTATGAAAGCTCTGAAATTATGAAAGCTCTGAAATTATGAAAGCTCTGAAATTATGAAAGCTCTGAAATTATGAAAGCTCTGAAATTATGAAAGCTCTGAAATTATGAAAGCTCTGAAATTATGAAAGCTCTGAAATTATGAAAGCTCTGAAATTATGAAAGCTCTGAAATTATGAAAGCTCTGAAATTATGAAAGCTCTGAAATTATGAAAGCTCTGAAATTATGAAAGCTCTGAAATTATGAAAGCTCTGAAATTATGAAAGCTCTGAAATTATGAAAGCTCTGAAATTATGAAAGCTCTGAAATTATGAAAGCTCTGAAATTATGAAAGCTCTGAAATTATGAAAGCTCTGAAATTATGAAAGCTCTGAAATTATGAAAGCTCTGAAATTATGAAAGCTCTGAAATTATGAAAGCTCTGAAATTATGAAAGCTCTGAAATTATGAAAGCTCTGAAATTATGAAAGCTCTGAAATTATGAAAGCTCTGAAATTATGAAAGCTCTGAAATTATGAAAGCTCTGAAATTATGAAAGCTCTGAAATTATGAAAGCTCTGAAATTATGAAAGCTCTGAAATTATGAAAGCTCTGAAATTATGAAAGCTCTGAAATTATGAAAGCTCTGAAATTATGAAAGCTCTGAAATTATGAAAGCTCTGAAATTATGAAAGCTCTGAAATTATGAAAGCTCTGAAATTATGAAAGCTCTGAAATTATGAAAGCTCTGAAATTATGAAAGCTCTGAAATTATGAAAGCTCTGAAATTATGAAAGCTCTGAAATTATGAAAGCTCTGAAATTATGAAAGCTCTGAAATTATGAAAGCTCTGAAATTATGAAAGCTCTGAAATTATGAAAGCTCTGAAATTATGAAAGCTCTGAAATTATGAAAGCTCTGAAATTATGAAAGCTCTGAAATTATGAAAGCTCTGAAATTATGAAAGCTCTGAAATTATGAAAGCTCTGAAATTATGAAAGCTCTGAAATTATGAAAGCTCTGAAATTATGAAAGCTCTGAAATTATGAAAGCTCTGAAATTATGAAAGCTCTGAAATTATGAAAGCTCTGAAATTATGAAAGCTCTGAAATTATGAAAGCTCTGAAATTATGAAAGCTCTGAAATTATGAAAGCTCTGAAATTATGAAAGCTCTGAAATTATGAAAGCTCTGAAATTATGAAAGCTCTGAAATTATGAAAGCTCTGAAATTATGAAAGCTCTGAAATTATGAAAGCTCTGAAATTATGAAAGCTCTGAAATTATGAAAGCTCTGAAATTATGAAAGCTCTGAAATTATGAAAGCTCTGAAATTATGAAAGCTCTGAAATTATGAAAGCTCTGAAATTATGAAAGCTCTGAAATTATGAAAGCTCTGAAATTATGAAAGCTCTGAAATTATGAAAGCTCTGAAATTATGAAAGCTCTGAAATTATGAAAGCTCTGAAATTATGAAAGCTCTGAAATTATGAAAGCTCTGAAATTATGAAAGCTCTGAAATTATGAAAGCTCTGAAATTATGAAAGCTCTGAAATTATGAAAGCTCTGAAATTATGAAAGCTCTGAAATTATGAAAGCTCTGAAATTATGAAAGCTCTGAAATTATGAAAGCTCTGAAATTATGAAAGCTCTGAAATTATGAAAGCTCTGAAATTATGAAAGCTCTGAAATTATGAAAGCTCTGAAATTATGAAAGCTCTGAAATTATGAAAGCTCTGAAATTATGAAAGCTCTGAAATTATGAAAGCTCTGAAATTATGAAAGCTCTGAAATTATGAAAGCTCTGAAATTATGAAAGCTCTGAAATTATGAAAGCTCTGAAATTATGAAAGCTCTGAAATTATGAAAGCTCTGAAATTATGAAAGCTCTGAAATTATGAAAGCTCTGAAATTATGAAAGCTCTGAAATTATGAAAGCTCTGAAATTATGAAAGCTCTGAAATTATGAAAGCTCTGAAATTATGAAAGCTCTGAAATTATGAAAGCTCTGAAATTATGAAAGCTCTGAAATTTTGGAGGTGCAACAGGTTTCTTAACTCTAGCTGATCATTCAGGATACAATCAGTTTTATTCTGAATGTGACTATGTATTTCAATTTCTTCACACAAATTCATTGGTGCTCCTTTTTTCTGCAAAATGTAATATCTCTAGGTTTTCAGCAATGCTGATCTGTTTGCTTTTGTGCTGGGCCAAGTGAGCAGCAGATTTAAGTTGTTGAGCCTTAAAGCAGCTGTGTGTTCACCGTATCATGTATTAAAACTCCGAACAGTTTGGCGATTGTAAAATTTGGGACACAAGGGACAATTTAGTCTATAGATGCCAGAGCTTTTATGTACTTGTTCCTTTAAATTTAGGTTACGAATAATTTTGTCTTTCACTTTATTATTAGTGGAAAAACTAATTTTTATATTTTTATTGCGAACAGGTTTGCGATCTGACATTTTACCAATCTATGGCATACAGACATTTTACAGACTTTTGAGATGTTTGTGCTAATATTGTGTATGATGTGGACATAGATCTTTCTTTGCTAATGTATTTCTTTTTAATTCCATTGTAGAAATTATTAATGGTGTTAGGGCTGAAGCCATTATTGTGTGCTATTAGCTTGATAGTTTTCAGTTCTTGATTTTCTTTATTATCCAATGGGATTTTTTCTATTCTGTTTAACATTGCCCTATAATATGACATCTCATGTTGTTAAGGGTGACATGAAGAAATGTTGATTGAAACACAAGCTGTAGTGGGTTTTCTGTATATCTGAAATTTATTTTTGCCATTGTGCATTTTTATTGTTAGATCCAAGAAGTTTATTTTCAGTTTCATGCTCAACAGTAAATTTTATATTTCAATACGGTTTTTTTTATTTTATTGCAGTTTCTTCCATGTATCCGTCAAACAAGATGATTTTATCGTCAACATAGCGTTTGTAATAAATAATGTTCTCTTTTACATCTACATCTACAGCTACATGGGATACTCTGCAAATCACATTTAAGTGCCTGGCAGAGGGTTCATCGAACCACAATTATACTATTTATCTCCCATTCCATTCTCGAATAGCGCGCGGGAAGAAAGAACACCTGAATCTCTCTGTTGGAGCTCTGATTTCTCTTATTCTGATGATCATTTCTTCCTATGTAAGTGGGAGTCAACAATATATTATCGCATTCGGAGGAGAATGTTGGCGATTGGAGTTTCGCAAGTAACACACGCCTCAGCGATAAGCGCCGTTGTTGTAATGATTCCCATCCCAGATCCTGTATCATTTCCGTAACGCTGTCTCCCCTGTATCGTGACAATACGAAACGAGCTGCCCTTCTTTGGACTCTCTCGATGTCCTCCGTCAAACCCACCTGATAAGGATCCCACACTGGGCTCCAATACTCCAAAAATGGACGGACAAGCGCAGTGTATGCAGTTTCTTTTGTAGTTCTGTTGCATCTTTTAAGGATTCTGCCAATAAAACGCAGTCTCTGGTTCGCCTTTCCCACGATATTATCTACGTGTTCTTTCCAGTTTAAGTATGAAGTAATAGTGATTCCTAGGTATTTTGTGGAGTTTACGGCCTTCACATTTGATTGATTTATGTTGTAAACAAAGTGTAACGGATTTCTTTTCGTCCTCATGTGGACGACTTCACACTTCTCATTATTTAGAGTCAATTGCCAATTTTTACCCCATACTGATATCTTATTCAGATCGTTCTGCAGTTGGTTTTGGTCTTCAGATGATTTTACTAGACGGTAAATGACGGCGTCATCTGCAAACAACCTAAGAGAGCTACTTAGATTTTCCCCTAAATCGTTTATGTAAATAAGGAATAGCAGAGGACCAATAACTCTACCCTGTGGAACGCCCGATATCACCTCTGTTTTAGTCGATGCCTTACCATCGATTACTACGAACTGTGTTTTCTCTGACAGGGAATCCCCTATCCAATCGCAAATTTGGGGCGATATACCATAACCACGTAATTTTATTAAAAGAATTTGTGAGGTACGGTGTCAAAAGCCTTCTGTAAATCAAGAAATACGGAATCGATTTACGAACCCTTGTCGATAGCACCCACCACATCGTGTGAATAAAGAGCTAGTTGTGTTTCGCATGAACGATATTTTCTAAATCCGTGTTGACCTTGGGTCAATAGATCGTTCTGTTCGAGATAATTCATAATATTTGAATACAGGATATGTTCCAAAACCCTGCTGCTAATTGACGTCAATGAAATAGGCCTGTAGTTTAGTGGGTTACTCCTACTGCCTTTCTTGAATATAGATGTGATCTGGGCAACTTTCCAATCTTTTGGTACAGATCCTTCTATGAGAGAGCGGTTGTATATGACTTAAGTAAGGAGCTATCGCTTCAGCATAATCAGATAGAAATCTAATGGGTATACAATCCGGACCAAAGACTTGTTCTTATTAAGTGATTGCAGTTGCTGCACTACTCCGATGATATTTACTTCTATGTTACTCATTACGTCATCTGTTCGTAATTCGAAATCTGGAATATTGGTTTCGTCTTCTTTGGTGAATGAGTTTCTAAAAGCTAAGTTTAGTAACTCTGCTTTAGTAGCGCTGTCATCGGCAGGATCGCCATTACTATCACGTAGTGAAGGTATTGTTTGAGACTTTCCCCGAGTATATTTAACATATGACCAAAATTTCGTTGTGATAAATGTTGTAGGCATCTCGCATTGCAAGCCTCGCTAAATTTCGAGCTTTTGAGTAAGATCGCCAATCCTGGGAATTTTGTGTTCGTTTAAATTTAGTATGCCTTTTCCTTTGCTTTTGCAACAGTGCCCTGACCTGTTTTGTGTACCAAGGGGATCGCCGCCTTCTTTTATTAATTTGGTATAAAACTGTCAATTCCTGTCGATACCACTTCTTTGAATTTGAGCCACATCTGGTCTACACCTACGTTTAGTATTAAAAACGAGTGGAAGCTGTCTTTCAGGAAGCAATGTATTTTGTTTCTATCTGCTTTCCTGAATAAATATACTTTATTTTTGGTAACTTTGGGACTTTCGATATTCAATTTCACTACGACAGCTCTGTGATCACTAATACCTGTATCCGTTTTGATGCTCGTTATGAGCTCAGGATTATTTGTTGCTAAGGGATAAAGTGTTTTTTCACATTCATTTACAATTCTAGTTGGCTCATGAACTAATTGTTCGAAGTAATTCTCAGAGAATGCGTTGAGTACAATTTCGGACGATGTTTTATGCCTACCTGCTGATTTGAAAATATAATTTCGCCAACAGATCGAGGGTAAATTAAAATCACCACCTACTATTATCGTGTGAGTCGGGTACGTTTTTGTAATTAGACTCAGGTTTTCTTTGAACCTTTCTGCTATTGTATCGTCAGAGCCGGGAGCCCGGTAAAAGGAACCGATTATTAACTTCTTACGATTTTCGGGTACAACCTCTACCCATAATAGCTCGCACGAACTATCAACTTCAATTTCGCTACATGAAATACTACTTTTGACAGCGACAAACACGCCCCCACCTATTTTGTTTAATCTATCCTTTCTGAACACCGATAGATCTTTTGAAAATACTTCTTCTGAACTTATTTCCGGCTTGAGCCAACTTTCGCTGCCTATAATGGTGTGTGTTTCGGTGCTTTCTATTAACGCTTGCAGTTCTGGAACTTTCCCGACACAGCTACGACAATTTACTACTGTTATACCGATAGTTTCCGGATCTACATTTCTCCTGTAATCCACCTGAACCCTTTGAGATTGCCCATTTTCTATTTCCCCGAAGCTCTTTATCCTAAAAAACCGCCCAGTCCACGCCACACAGCCCCCGCTACCCGTGTAGCCGCTTCCTGCGTATAGTGGACATTTTATGAACAAGTTAGCTTTGAATAAGGATGTTTCCCAATGATTTATGTAAATGTTGCCTAGTAGGCTAGCCAGGCAACTCCCCATTGCAAGGCCATCTTTCTTTTCATAAAATTTATTATTGAAGCAGAAATAGTTGTGGGATAACACAAATTTAAGAATCAAGTTCATAAATTTCAGCTAGACTGATTTTATAATTGAGCAGGTTGTTTTTAATTATTAATATTGTTTCTTCTACTGGTAGATTTGTATCCAAGTTCACTAGATCAAAGGTTGCAAATCTGGCTGTGTTTGGTATGGGAATGTCTTTGATACTAAACAAAAATAATGGATAAAAATTGTTCATCAGTTTAAGTTAATCGTGCAGGACTGTTCACTGAACGTTGCCAGAAGTTGTACAATACAGGAGTACACCAAGTTATTTAATTTCAGTTTGTAATGTATATGGCCTGGAAAGTCTCGTTTGTTTAGATTAATAAAACATACTATACCACATTTGATCGAAGTATTGTGGTCTAATATTCCATGTTTATATTATATAACCATTTTATGGCACTTCTGGCTGATCACATTGATCATCACTTTCATTACTTGAGTCTTTTAATGAACTAAATAAATTTAATTATTGAAAGTCGTAAGCTTAATGTTGGATAATAATGTGTTTGTTAATGAAATTGTTAACTGACAATATCTGAGGTCGTCTATAATGTATTGACGGTAATGTATAACTTCTTGACTGTAGTATTGATTAGTTGCATTGATTTAACAATTTCAAATAATGTAAACATATATTAACACTAATTGTTATTTACTTACAATCTTTTGTATTGTTTTGTTTCATATGAAAAACTTATTACATTTGTCATGATTTTGTGTATCTTTACGTAAAGCAAGATTCATTTGAGTTTCATAAACAAATAATTTAATACACTAACTTCCGTGTTCTAGAATGTTCTAGAAAAAACTATAATAGATATTAATACGCGCGAATTGGCGGGAACTCAATTAGTAGTAAAGTGAGTTTTAAGTTGTAGGCTTAATCATTCAGTTTGGAGTTAGTATAACTTTGTCAGTCAGTATGGAAGTCAGTCTGGATCAGTTTTGAATGTATTACTTCTGTTTTGTGTGCTCCAAGAATAATATAAATATACTTAAAATGAAACGTGTCACATTTATGGCTCATTCCATAAGACGCCTTAAGAATCCGTCGTCCTAATGTTGGCATATTTACCTAAAGAGAGGCGAGCAATTTAATGTAGGTGATGTATTTATAATGTGGCTTTAGTGTTGTGCATATAAAGCACCATATCTGTTCAGACACCCAGGCAGCCCTGAGTTCACTGGCAGATCCTGCAACAAGGAGTAAAATTGTTGCAGAATGTCACAGGGTTCTGGTGGAGATCGTAGAAGCAGTAGAAGCAATAGAGTAAACCTATTGTGGGGTCCCTGACCACTCGGGGATCAGTGGCAACGAACATGCCGATAGATTGGCCAGGATGGGGCAGAGACTCCATTCATTGGACCGGAACCTGTCCTGACAATCACCAAGGCAATGATCAAATTGGAGCTACGTAACTGGCTCAGAAGACAGCACGTAGAATATTGGACCTAAGTCTACCAACAAAAACATGGCAAGGTAATGATGCCAAAGCCATGTTTTAAAAGAAGCTCTGCAATCCTGGGCCTGAACAGGAGAGAGATTAGACTCATGGTTGGATTGCTGACAGGGCATGGGTATTTCAAAAAACACCTACATACAATGGGAATAACAAGAGGACCCTAAATGTAGGATCTGTGATGACGGCGATGAAACTGCATCACATCCAATCTTCGAACGCATTGCATTGGAGAGTAAAAGGCACAGAACATTTGGGACAACCAGACCCGAAGAAATTGTGTCTAATAAAGAACTGGTAAAGGGACTCCTTGCACTGTTCAAGGGCATTGGTTGGATTTACTAGATACACAGGGAGCGATACCGCACAATAAACTTAGTTTCGGTGCGGGCAGTGGCGGGTTGGACGAAGACTCTTTCGGCTTTCCTGAAAAAAAGCCAATCAAGCACCACAAGTACTATCTTACGAATTAAGAATAAATTGAAATTTCCTGGCAGATTAAAATTGTGTGCCGGAACCGGGACTCGAACCTGGGACCTTTGACTTTCGCGGGCAAGCGCACTACCGACTGTGCTATCCCGACACGACTCACGATGCCGCCTCACAACTTCCGCCAGTACCTCGCCTCCTACTTTCCAAACTTCACAGAAGCTCTCCTGCGAACACGTAAGACTAGCAGTCCTGGAAGAAAGGATATGGTGGAGACATGGCTTAGCCACAGCCTAAGAGATGTTTCCAGAATGAAACTTTACTCTGCAGCGGAGTGTGCGCTGATATGAAACTTCCAGGTAGATTAAAATTGTATGCCGGTAGAGCGCTTGCCCGCGAAAGGCAAAAGTCCAAGGTTCGAGTCCCGGTTCTGGCACACAATTTTAATCTTCCAGGAAGTTTCATATCAGCGCACACTCCGCTGCAGAGTGAATGTTTCATTTAAGAATTAATTGATAACTTTACGTAATTTGAATGTGATGTTTGAAAAGCTCATCGGTATTACCTTGTAAAACATCCGATCGGCGAAGCACATGATCTCTGCGAACGCGTTCTGCCAGGCGTGCAGGACGCAGTAGAAGCCGCTGAGGAAGACGGCCAGCGCGGGCACCATGCTGCCGAAGACGGCGGCGATGAGGGTGCGCGGGCAGGGCGGCTGTCTGCCGAAGTCGCGGAACAGCGGCAGCAGGCTGCGCTCGAACGTCACGCTCACGAACAAAACGACGGCCAGCACCTCCAGCAGGTGCCACGCCACCACCCGCCAGCGCGTATCTCTAGTCCTGGAACACCGAGCACCGCCTGGAACTTGCCACAAACACACACACACCAATGTTCGTAGCATCTTTGTGTGGCGCAGTCATCGCTGAATGCAGTCTAGCGTGAGGTGGGAGAGAGTAAAGTAGTTTAGTTCTCGTGGTGAACGGTAGAAAAGTTGCACAGCAGCAGAAAACTGTAATATTGTGGTTTTACGTGTTAGTACAAGCAGCAGTTTTGACAAATGAGCACTGGCAATTAACGTGGGCACAGCTTCAAAACTTCAAGACGAATAATGTCAAGAGGAATCCTGTGGCCCCAATGTTCAAACAATATTTCGTCGCCAATAACATACCAGTATTTCCAATCATTATAAAGTGCCAGCAACAATCGCTAGCTACACCAGACCACCACTGCAAAGTAAGATCGCAGCAATTAACTGTAAATCTGTAATGCTAAGCCAACGTTTAGTTTTGCAGAGAGTCAATAGCGAACTATTGTGAAGTTTGCGTCGAAAAAATTATTCATCCGCGGCACTATCCAAACGGTTCCTATTCCGTAAACTTTTTATTGTTCAGGTCGAGCCTCGGAATATTAAAGACGTTACGTAAATCTAAGTAAATCAGTTATATTTCAAATGATTTCAGTGCTCTAAGAATAATTAGTGCTGTTGAAAAACCGCAAAGCACAGTTAATAACTTCAGATCATTGACTATGAAGGTGTGTATTGTGTAATTATTCAAATGTTCAAAATGTTCAAAATGTTCAAATGTTTGTATAGCTTATGGCACTTAACTACGGGGTCATCAGTCCCTAAACTTATAAACTACTTATGAACTAGCTAATACTTAGGACGACACAAATATCCACGCCCGAGGGGGCATTCGAACCCCCGACCGTAGTGGCCGTGCAGACCGTGACTGGAGCGCCTCAGTCCCCTCGGCCACCGCGACCGGCAATCAATACCTCCAAGCAGTGAATATTAATTTTGTGTTAAGGGCACGGTGGCTGCCTGCCCAACTGTGAACAGCGGCAGCAGGCTGCGCTCGAACGTCACGCTCACGAACAAAACGACGGCCAGCACCTCTGACAGGTGCCACGCCACCACCCGCCAACGCGTCTCTCTAGTCCTGGAACACTGAGCACCGCCTCATAAGCACGCCTAACTCCGCGTCCACACATTGCTACCAACGCTGGCGCCAACACTGGCCAATACTTTTGAGACAGCGTCCATACATTGGAGGCAATATTCACTTGAATTCGTCGAGAGCCAACGAAAACACATCTGACGCACAAATCGCGGCCAGTGCGTTAACGCTTTTGAGTGTGAATAATTACATTTTGTCATTGTAAATCAAAGTGGGAAATATACGTAAAAGATGGGGTGTTTTATCACTTCCTCCTACCGAACATTAGGTGCGCCTCGGTTGCACAGTGGTAGAGTGTCAGACTACAAATTCAAAGGTTCCGGGTTCGATCCCCGCCAGGTCCTAGGATTTTTATCTGTCACTTTCCACTTCTTTCACCTCTGGCAGTATTGCTCATGTGAAAAATACCGAGTAGCACCGTGGTTCGGAACCCACGTTAAACTGTAGGTCCCCCTTTAACTGGCTGGGTAAGTCAGTTCGAAGGTCGGAGGAAGGCAACGGCATACCACCTCCAAACAAGACCATGCCTAGTAAAGCACTGTGGTGTTCAAACCCATCTTCGGATTGTTGACTGCTTTACCGAACATTAATTACGGTACGAAATCATTAATTTTTTAAAAATGCTACAAGTAAGCGATACACATCATAAAAACTTAGACCTGCTACTTTAAATGATTGAAAATAAAAAAAGATGTTTTGGACGGAAGCTATTCTTTTGGTATTACCCTTCGATTTCTTGCTAAAGGAGACAATATTAGAAGCCTACACTTCCATTTTTCAATAACCATGTAATTGATATCAATAAAAGCGCTTGAAGTTTGCAAAACGATTTTTAAAACTTGACAGGAAATATTAAGTACTGCACTATTAATTTTAAAAATTAAATTCCGTAATTGAGTGTGTCTAAAGTCTAAAAAGTTTTTAATTTCACAGTTCGCGCCAAAGTTTTGCCAGAAAAACACCAATTTGCAACATTGTTTCCATTTCTTTCAAAGTAGTTGAGATAAATCTACATGGGATACTCTGCAAATCACATTTAAGTGCCTGACAGAGGGATTCATCTAACCACCTTTATACTATTTATCTCCCATTCCATTCTCTAATAGCGCGTGGAAAGAAAGAACACCCGAATATCTCCGTTCGAGCTCTGATTCCTCGTATTTTATACTGATGATCATTTCTATCTATGTAAGTGGGATTCAACAATACATGTTCGCATTCGCAGAAGATTGTTGGCGATGGGAGTTTCTTAAGTAGCCCACGTCGCAGTGATAAGCGCCTTTCTTGTAATGATTCCCATCCCAGATCCTGTATCATTTCCATGATGCTGTATCCCCTGTATCGTGACAATACAAAATGAGCTGCCCTTGTTTGGACTCTTTCGATGTCCTCCGTCAAACCCAACAATAACGATCCCACATTGGGCAACAATAACGATCCCACATTGGGCAACAATAACGATCCCACATTGGGCAACAATAACGATCCCACATTGGGCAACAATAACGATCCCACATTGGGCAACAATAACGATCCCACATTGGGCAACAATAACGACCCCACATTGGGCAACAATAACGACCCCACATTGGGCAACAATAACGACCCCACATTGGGCAACAATAACGACCCCACATTGGGCAACAATAACGACCCCACATTGGGCAACAATAACGACCCCACATTGGGCAACAATAACGACCCCACATTGGGCAACAATAACGACCCCACATTGGGCAACAATAACGACCCCACATTGGGCAACAATAACGACCCCACATTGGGCAACAATAACGACCCCACATTGGGCAACAATAACGACCCCACATTGGGCAACAATAACGACCCCACATTGGGCAACAATAACGACCCCACATTGGGCAACAATAACGACCCCACATTGGGCAACAATAACGACCCCACATTGGGCAACAATAACGACCCCACATTGGGCAACAATAACGACCCCACATTGGGCAACAATAACGACCCCACATTGGGCAACAATAACGACCCCACATTGGGCAACAATAACGACCCCACATTGGGCAACAATAACGACCCCACATTGGGCAACAATAACGACCCCACATTGGGCAACAATAACGACCCCACATTGGGCAACAATAACGACCCCACATTGGGCAACAATAACGACCCCACATTGGGCAACAATAACGACCCCACATTGGGCAACAATAACGACCCCACATTGGGCAACAATAACGACCCCACATTGGGCAACAATAACGACCCCACATTGGGCAACAATAACGACCCCACATTGGGCAACAATAACGACCCCACATTGGGCAACAATAACGACCCCACATTGGGCAACAATAACGACCCCACATTGGGCAACAATAACGACCCCACATTGGGCAACAATAAGGCTCCCACATTGGGCAACAATAACGACCCCACATTGGGCAACAATAAGGCTCCCACATTGGGCAACAATAAGGCTCCCACATTGGGCAACAATAAGGCTCCCACATTGGGCAACAATAAGGCTCCCACATTGGGCAACAATAAGGCTCCCACATTGGGCAACAATAAGGCTCCCACATTGGGCAACAATAAGGCTCCCACATTGGGCAACAATAAGGCTCCCACATTGGGCAACAATAAGGCTCCCACATTGGGCAACAATAAGGCTCCCACATTGGGCAACAATAAGGCTCCCACATTGGGCAACAATAAGGCTCCCACATTGGGCAACAATAAGGCTCCCACATTGGGCAACAATAAGGCTCCCACATTGGGCAACAATAAGGCTCCCACATTGGGCAACAATAAGGCTCCCACATTGGGCAACAATAAGGCTCCCACATTGGGCAACAATAAGGCTCCCACATTGGGCAACAATAAGGCTCCCACATTGGGCAACAATAAGGCTCCCACATTGGGCAACAATAAGGCTCCCACATTGGGCAACAATAAGGATCCCACATTGGGCAACAATAAGGATCCCACATTGGGCAACAATAAGGATCCCACATTGGGCAACAATAAGGATCCCACATTGGGCAACAATAAGGATCCCACATTGGGCAACAATAAGGATCCCACATTGGGCAACAATAAGGATCCCACATTGGGCAACAATAAGGATCCCACATTGGGCAACAATAAGGATCCCACATTGGGCAACAATAAGGATCCCACATTGGGCAACAATAAGGATCCCACATTGGGCAACAATAAGGATCCCACATTGGGCAACAATACTGGAAATAAAGGACGGACAGGTGTAGTGTATGCAGCCTCTTTAGTAGTTCTGTTGCATCTTTTGAAGGGTTCAGCCAATAAAACGCAGTCTCTGGTTCGCCTTTCCCACGACATTATCTACCTGTTCTTTTCAGGTCAAGTCTGAAGTAATAGTAATTCCTAGGTATTTTGTGGAGTTTATGTACTCACATGGACGACTTCACACTTCTCACTATTTTGAGTCAATTGTTAATTTTTACACCATAGTGATATTCACAGCATTCTGCAGTTGGTTTTGATCTTCAGTTGATTTTACTAGACGGTAGTAGGTATGATGGGCTGGTTCCAGCTCACTTTGAGAGGTCTCCCCCTCCTCCCCCACTTTTTCCTCCCTAGAGGTCAAGGTCAAGATCACCGACCTTACAAGGGCCGGTTGTGGCCCACCGAGCTCAAGTTCATCTTTCGGGAATCGAACCCGCGACCTCCGACCTCGGAATCGCCCCAGAGAACGCGTGTCCCATGTATTTTATATTACACATCTGTTTATGTAAATAACAGTCTCCCCTTCCATAGAGATCAGATTTTTTTTAATAATGGTTTTCTATCATGTAGCGGGTCTGCGGAATTGCAATAAACAGTGGGACCCCGCACAAGGCGGACCGGGCGAGGCGACGCCTGTGCTCATCCGTGGATAATTCCTGATTCATGCGCGCTACTGCAAGCGTTTAAACGGTCGGGGCACACGCCCCATACTGAGTGGCTGCCACAATAGAGTCTGATTTCCGAGGCGTGGCAGGCCGCAACACTGATATACGCATCGGACAGACATGACGTGACAGAATGCTGACTTTATGTAAGTATTTGACTCTACCCTGCTTGTTAGGTGAAAATTCTCAAAATTAAGTCAAGAGCACGCAGCCAGATGCTGCAGCGACTTACTGGACACAAGGCCACCGCAGAGCGAGAGTAACACCCAAGGGGAGCAGCTGTGCGGCCGCCAGTACTTCAAGTGGAGCCACTCGGGCAAACAGACCGTCAGTATGTCGCGAGGGGCGTGCCACCACATCGGGACTCGGGAGGCACGCGCCCCTTACCGCGCGGCCGCAAAAAAAATATCAGGTGCCCCAAGGCCGACCGCGAGGGACGTGCCTCAGGCGCTCCTAACTGGCAGCGACTGACAAGGCCGCCCTTCCGAATACCGCAGGGCGCGTATACCGCCCTCGTCCACACACCTGCCAGCCGCCAAACCCAGTTTAATTTTTAACTTTCTGTTCCAAATAGCAGCATCACTCTTCCCTCCTGTGCAATTTCCCCAACCAACGGCGTTCGAGACTAACTTTTATTTCCTATATAATGCAACTCTTAAGGCAATTCTAATCCACACTAATGCGGAATTTCTATATAGAATTTTAAGATTGTAATTTTTTTAAACTAGTCGTCATTCCGCTTTAAATATTGACACACACAGCACAGTAAATGTTTGGTTCTTAGGATTTTTAGTAAGGGATAGACTTGTCGAACGACGATGTTTTTTGTAGGTGCCAGACCTAATTTTGCGATAACTGTTTCCGAGGGCATTCTTAAAAAAATGTTCTGGACTGAGAGAAACAGGTTTCTCCTGCACAACACAGTCGTTAGCTCTTTATTTTGTTCAGTGTAACTTTAACAACATCCATCTTAATTTTAACTTTCAGTTCGAAAATGTTTGTAGAACTTATGAGACGTAACTAAGGGGTCATCAGTCCCTAAGCTTACAAACTACTTATGAACTAGCTAAGGCTAAGGACGGCACAAATGTCCATGCCCGAGGGGGGATTCGAACCCCCGACCGTAGTGGCCGTGCAGACCATGTCTGGAGCGCCTCAGTCCCCTCGGCCACCGCGTCCGGCCTTTCAGTTCGAAATAATAGCATTTCTCCTCCCCCCTGTGCAAATCCCCAACGAACAGCATTTGCGACTAAGTTGTATTTCCTATGGAACTCTAGGTTTACGACTTTTGCAAACGAATGCTTCTTAAATATTGTTGGAGGAACGACGATGCATGTAGGTACCAGACAATTCGACCATATCTATTTTTGAGAGCATTGTGAGGAAAACGTTCTGGACTGGGAGAAATGATTCTCATGCTTTAATATAGCTCTTCTGTGTAATACTTTTATCATCCTTGCTGGCGTCAGTATTAAGAATCGCCATGTAATTTACAGGTAGGTAGTTTAAATTAAGTGCTGACAGAAGATAATCTCTACAGATTTCCCTATACACCTATAAATTTAAGTATTCTTATCACCCTGTAAAGAACACAATGCAAAAAAATTCCATAGAGAGTTAATTTTTTGCAAGAAACAATGACCATTCCACTCTAAATATGAGTAGTGCCAGCGGTATGTTTTCATCGTAAAACAGATCCCACGTTGGAATACATCCTGTGTTCCGCTAATTTCGGCCAGCACATCAATGCATGACCATTCTCCCTGGCTGTTTACTGTAAATGCAAATTTTTGACAACAAGATTTTCAACCTTCCCCGACATGACTACCAACCAGCAACGCAAAATGGTCTACACCACATGAAGAAGTAGTTTAAACTTTTGGGTACTAGTTGAAACTTTTTGGATGTTATTTGAAACAGAGGTACTCGTTAGAACTATAAAAGAACCTTAGTTTAGACTTCATATGCAACAGCTAACATGTCTTTAAAAAAAATTCGCGAGTTAGATAATAAATGGGAAATAGTTTAAACGTTTTGAGTACTACAGGGACAAAATTATATATGCCCTGAAATTCGAGAGCATATCACATCTGTATTATTGGTTGGAAAAAGAAACTTAAGATCTCCACGTGGATTTGAAACATAAGTTTAAATTTAGAGTGTGCTAGTAAAACCTTTTCTATCCCCCTGTGTCTACGGTATCATCTCTGATAACAATCATGCGGTAATTCCGAATGGACTCTAGGTTTACGTCTTTTGCAATCGTATGCTTCTTAAAATATTGTTATTCCATAGGTTTTAACTCTGCAAATGACTTCTCTGTAGATAGATGGACAACACATTTGGACACTATGTATCCGTTCTTTTTGAGCAAATCCAAACGAGAGTGCATCTTTACAAACACGTTTTCTTGTGTCCTTTATTGTAGAATACAAACTGCGTTCAGCTAATTTCGGCCAGCACACCGATGCGTGACCATTCTCCCCGGCTGTTTACTGTAAATGCAAATATTTTGACAGTAACGATTTTCTACTTTTCCCGACATGCCTACCAACCAGCAATGCAAAATAGTCTACACCACGCTTTTTAAATACTGTTATTCCGCAAATAACTTCTATTGTAAATGCAAATATTTTATAAGTTCCAGCTGTAGCTAGATTTCTCAAAACCCTCTGTTTAAAAATCATATGTAAACAGGACTTTTACAGTTTCTCTCGATATGTGTGAAACTCCATGGAAACTTATTCTTTGGTTGTTTTACGTAATTTTAATAATATTCATCTTAATTTTTAACTTTAAATCCACATTGGAATCATCCAATTACTAGTTGGAGAAGGAAATGGAAAAGTACAAAGAAGACACGTTCCCGAACCCCATAATGTATCTCTGCTTCAGGTAAACTACCTCTTAAGTCTTTAACAACTAGTTCTGATCCTTCTGGCAGCTGTTCGAGACGAGAACATTCTGGTAGTTTAATATTACCTCTTATTTCCTACATAACACACCGTTATAGCTCTCCACATCCTCTCATGTGTACGCTGCCATCTCTTCTGATGCGGAATCTTCTGGCATCTCCGTATAGAAGTTTAGGTTTATAACTTTGCAAACGAATGCTGGTTAAATATTGTTATTCCATCTGTTTTAGTTATTTAAATTGTTTTCTGTTGGTGGATGGACAACATCCAACCCGATACAATTAGAAACAATTCAACCATTCTTTTTAAGATGATCCAAACGGGTGTGCAGCTTTAGAAACATTTTTTCGTATATCCCTTAATGTAATAAACGCAATCGTTTGTGTTAACTTCGGCGAGTACTCCAACACGTGACCATTCTCCATTGCTGTTTACTGTAAATGTGATTATTTTATATTCCCCAGTCACAGCGAGTTTTCCATATAGTGTGTTTAAACAAATAAGTGAGTCGTGCCTGCGGATCTCCAATAGACTCCATTTTTCCAAATGCAATTGATATTCTTCCTGTAAGGCAGTTTTCTTCGCCATATAATCCAGATTCGTTTCTTGACGTCCAACTGCTCCATTTCCGGCCGTATTTCCATGCACATAGCGCTTTAACTGCACTTAGAGGACTTAATTCTTTAATCGGAAAGGCTTAAACCTGTTCGATGGATTTAATCTTTCTTAGGATTTGTGGAACAACACTGCTTGTAGGTACTAGACGTAATTCGAGGTGTCCACATCCGGCCGTAATGTGGAGAATAACGGCCAGTAATGGGAGAAATATGTTTCACTTGCTTTAAAGTAGCTCTTCTGCTTAACACTTACATCTTCCTTGCTAGAGTCAGTATTACGAATATCCACGTAATTTACAGATAATTGAAACTAAAATCTGAAAGATAACTTACAAGCATTTCAACGTCTTTCGTGTCTGGAAGATTTGCATGTACACAAGTCATATGTTTAAACAAAATATCACAGCGTTTTATTATTTTAAACAACATGCTCGTCGTTTTAAGACTATATGCAACAGCCTACCCGACATTTTTTTTAGTGCGTGTTAGGTAATAAGCGAGAATTAAACTTTTTTGGAGCGCTAGTTTAAACTTTTAGGACTTACTAGTTTAAAATTGTTGTACTTTTATAACATTCAGCATAGTTTTTAACTGTTAGCTTAAATTTACATCTATGTCTCCCATTTACGCCTTCAGCTATTAAATCGATAGTTACAGGGAAGGTAATTTTCGAAATTCAACACCTTTTTTTGATTTGGCTACATTTTTACTGCTTTAATAGAAACTCCTTTCAATTTTTTCAGTGTAGAGTATTTGGTGATTTTCACTGTACATTATATTTACTACAAAATTCGACTGTTAAAACAAGTGTTTTATACAGTTTACGTGACGTAATACATCGATCCTTAATTACGACTCTTATGGAACGCAGTTTTGCAGCTAAATACAGATATTAGGCGTTAACTACACGTAGCGGTGTAATTTCTTGAATGGGGAATGTGTCGTATATACATTTATCAGGAATTATTTAAAACAATTATGACCAAAGTCAAACATTTTGAATTAGCAAAAAAAAAAAAAAAAAAAAAAAAAAAAAAAAAAAAAAAAAAAAAAAAAAAAAAAGTTCCTTCTTTCGGAAATCGTTCATCACATAAGGTGTCTGATGATAAACGGAAAGTAGTTGAAACGTTTTTAGTGCTACAGGAACAAATTTAGATTAAATATTACTATTCCATAGGTTTGTAACACCGCAAACGACTTCTCTATAGGTAGATAGGCAACACATTTGGATACAATGTATCCGTTCTTTTTACGTCTTTTGCAATCGTATGCTTCTTAAAATATTGTTATTCCATAGGTTTTAACTCTGCAAATGACTTCTCTGTAGATAGATGGACAACACATTTGGACACTATGTATCCGTTCTTTTTGAGCAAATCCAAACGAGAGTGCATCTTTACAAACACGTTTTCTTGCGTCCTTTAATGTAGAATTCATCCTGCGTTCCGCTAATTTCAGCCAGCACACCCACGCGTGACCAATCTGCCCAGCTGTATACTGTAAATGCAAATATTTTATAAGTCCCAGCCGTAGCTAGATTTCTCAACACCCTCTGTTTAAAACCATATGTAAACGTCGCTTGGATATCTTTCTCCAGAATCAGTTTGTATTCGTCCTTTTTGACGGATGCTTTAGCAATATAGTCAAGTTCCCGTTTCTAGGTTTCGATATCAATCATTTTCAATTTTCTTTTTCGTGTACATTAGGCGTTAACTACAGGAAGCGGTGTAATTTCTTTAATGGGGAATGGTTTGAGTCTGCACGATACATATACACTTTTTCGCTGGACGTAGGGAATGACGCCGTTTGTAGGTAAAAGACCTAATTCGGCTACATCTGTATCTAGGTAATAATGTTCTGGATTGGGAGAAATATGCTTCTTTTACACCGCAGAAGAGTAAAAGGATTTTTCCACAGAGGGAAGGAACCTAGGACGATTATACATCGCAAAGTAGACACAACTCTACCCTTTTCAGGACAAAGCGACCTACAGATCGACAGTCTTCTGTCTACACACTTTATAAAATCTATAATATGATTACCGATAACTTCGTTGATACAGGGTTCGTGACTTAAGATACAGATTATATATTTTTACTCGGCAATTCGATGTTAACCACTGTCTTATCATTGCGTTTTCCTGTGCAGTCTCCTTCCATATGAAAGTCGTAGTTGTATACGAGGTAGTCGCTCATTTCCACTTTGTGTGACACCCAAACCCAGGAGATAGAAGTCAACACGATATCAGCAGTACAGAGGAAAATCAGCTACTCCAGGGGTCTTCTACTGAAACAATTTCCTAGATACCGTACTGAACATTACAATTGCAACAGCAAACAACTCCATGGGTCGCAGTGAAAAACTTGAATTTACTACGCAGATAAAACGTAAAAGAACTGTCCGTTTCCTACTTTACCATTACAGATTGGCTTTTGAGTCCACTTGATTACGGATTTTACCTACCATAATGTTGTCACAAAAAAGTTCTGTTATTGGATGTAGGCACAATGAAGTTTCTCTTGCAGAGGAGCGTAGCATTTTCGGTTTAATTTATGGTACCAATGTCAGTAAAAAGATTGTCAACTTTTCCCGACATGCATAACAAGCAGCAACGCAAAATAGTCTACACCATTTCGAACTAATACAACACGCAAAAAGTTTTATCGAATGCCTAGAGCAGTCCTTTAGAGACCAAACGTACGATTAAACATACTTTCGAACGAAGGTAACTAGCCTAGTTTTCGCGACGTAACTCTAATGAATACACACACTAATGAAGAGCGTCTTTCGCACATTTGAAATTCTCGCGGAAGTTTGCAACCACCATGGTCGCCGAGGCACTCTTGCAATTTGCCCGCTGTTCGCAGTCGGTCTCTTACGGAATTCTGGGGGCTTGTCTGAATCCCTTGGAGGCAGCATATGGGCACCCCCTCGGCAGAGAGGGGCGAGGGAAAACACCACTTTTAACATTGGCGTTGGAGCTGATAGACACACCCGCTCCTGGCTACTCGAGCTCTGGCGGTTACACACGAATGGTCCCGGAGCAAAGGCAATGGAGCTACTGCGCACCTCGCCTTGCGCATGCGCAAATCCTGAAGGCAATATCCGCCATTTATGTTTTGGCGCATTGAAAATTCATGAACAATACGTCATATTTGGTGAAATACCTTATAACTATAAAGACAACTATAAAAGCCTTCAGAAGGTCCTTTCATGAATAATAATGAAGACACTTTTCATAGTAAGAATAGCTGTGTGGTTAGTGGCATCGCATTGCGGTGTCGAAAGTAGTGGGTTCGAGACCAACTGCAAGCAAATTTGATACCTAATCTGAAGGGATACAGTAACAATGAATTTTGTATTGTTACTTGCCACATATCTTCGGACGTTATTCATGTGTGTCGCGATTTTGAGGGTAAACGACATTTATTCGTTGTAACATTTAACTGTTTGAAAAGATGTGGGGAAGAGCAGCCTTTGTGCATGCGTAACGTTAGGAGAGGGTGCTGCTTACAGTTTCATGTGACCCGAAAGTATGGCTCGTCTCTTTATTGTACATAAGAGAGTAAGCAGTTACTGTATTTTAGTGTTCACGTGCATGTTCTTGGTAATTATTAACAAAGAAAAATTAACGTACAGTATCTTTTAGAAACAAATTATTCAGCATTAAGCTTGAAAGAAAAGTGTGAAAGAAGGTTGGTAGGCAGACACTTCAGATCGAGTCTAAGAATGCACAAACAAGCCTAGGTAATACGTTCTGCAGATCTTAATGAAAGTATATCTAAGGAGAGAGGGGTGGGCTTTCTCCCGGCGTCATTCGCAGAGGTGTGCCAAATTGTCCATTTGGAAGCCAAGCAGTGTTAGGAGGGGCCTGAAACACCTAATCGCCGAGAGAGGGCGGGGAGGGGGCGCCAAAACACCTAATCGCCGAGAGAGGCGAGTAGTATTTCATGTAACGAAGTTGAAGTTGATAGTTCCTGCGAGCTATTATGGGTAGAGGTTGTACCCGAAAATCTTAAGTTAATAATCGGTTCCTTTTACCGGCCTCCCAACTGACGATACAATAGCAGAAAGGTTCAAAGAAAACCTGAGTAATTACAAAAACGTACCCGACTCTCACGATAATAGTAGGTGGTGATTTTAATTTATCCTCGATCTGTTGGCGAAATTATATTTTCAAATCAGCAGGTAGGCATAAAACATCGTCCGAAATAATACTCAACGCGTTCTCTGAGAATTACTTCGAACAATTAGTTCATGAGCCAAGTAGAATTGTAAATGGATGTGAAAACACACTTTATCCCTTAGCAACAAATAATCCTGAGCTCATAACGAGCATCAAAACGGATACAGGTATTAGTGATCACAGAGCTGTCGTAGTGAAATTGAATATCGAAAGTCCCAAAGTTACCAAAAATAAAGTATATTTATTCAGGAAAGCAGATAGAAACAAAATACATTGCTTCCTGAAAGACAGCTTCCACTCGTTTTTAATACTAAACGTAGGTGTAGACCAGATGTGGCTCAAATTCAAAGAAGTGGTATCGACAGGAGTTGACAGTTTTATACCAAATTAATAAAAGAAGGCGGCGATCCCCTTGGTACACAAAACAGGTCAGGACACTGTTGCAAAAGCAAAGGAAAAGGCATACTAAATTTAAACGAACACAAAATTCCCAGGATTGGCGATCTTACTCAAAAGCTCGAAATTTAGCGAGGCTTGCAATGCGAGGTGCGTACAATATTTATCACAACGAAACATTCTCGAAATTTGACAAACCCCAAAGAGATTTTGGTCATATGTTAAATATACTCGGGGCAAATCACAAACAATACCTTCAATACGTGATAGTAATGGCGATCCTGCCGATGATAGCGCTACTAAACATAGCTTTTAGAAACTCATTCACCAAAGAAGACGAAACCAATATTCCAGATTTCGAATAACGAACAAAGGCCGTAATGAGTAACGTAGAAGTAGGTATCATCGGAGTAGTGCAGCAACTAAAATCGCTTAACAAGATCAAGTCTCCTGGTCCGGATTGTATACCCATTAGATTTCTATACGATTATGGGTGGGTGGGTGGTGGTGGACATGAGGGACCAAACAACGAGGTCATCAGTCCCTTCAACCTCAAATTGAATACGCCATGGAACTCGACAAAAAATAGGTGAAAGCCAAAAGACCATTACACTAGGAAGTAAAATCGACTCGTCAACAAGACTAAGACCAACCCAGGGCAGCAAATGCTACAGTGTCCGAACCCACAGCCCTGGAAGCGACCTCTAGCCTTAACCACAAGGTACTAATGGCACAGTGGTCAACGTATCATAGCTCCAGAGCAGGGAGAAATAAAACTACATTAAAATGTAAAAGAGTGGGGGGGGCTGATGGGGAGAAGGCTCTAAACCCCACAATCAGCCAAGAATCACAAACCCACTCACCCCGAACAAGCGAGTCCTAGAGCTGACAATAAAATCTACTTTCACGGAGGAAGGCAAGGACGCGATCAACCATCTGTGGGTCATCCGCCAAAACTGAAAGCAATGCAGGCGGTAGGCCATAGTCGCCACGGAGTGTGGAATGGAGAGGACATTCAGTCAGAATATGAGACACGGATTGTACGGCTCCACAATCACAATGTGGTGGATTGTCATTTCGTAAAAGAAATCCATGGGTCAGCCTGCAGTGTCCAAGACGGAGGCGACAGAGGACAATTGATTCTCTCCGGGAAGGGCGTAAAGATGAACTCCAAGCTGCAGTCGTATCCTTGATGGTGCGGAGTTTATTGGAAGGGGCAGTAGCTTTCCAACTGCTATCCCATGAGGAGTGAAGCAAAGATCTGATCTGCACCCGCAGATCCGCACCCGGAATTTGAAAGGGAGACGGGCAGCGAATAATTGCCGATCTAGCCAACTGGTCAGCTACTTCATTCCCTGTAATACCAACATGGCTTGGCACCCAGAGAAAGGTAACTGAGCAGGCAGCACGATGAAGGTCAGCAAGGAGTTCATGGATGGAAATAACTAAAGGATGGGAGGGGAAACAACGATCAATGGCCTGCAGACTGCTCATGGAGTCAGCACAGATTAAACCACGTTCCACGGCAGAACGTTTAATAAAACAGAGGGTTCTATAAATCGCCATCAGCTCTGCCGTAAACACACTGCATGCCTCTGGCAGAGAATGGCATTCCGCCCCAACAGGAGACGTAAAAGCATATCCGGAGTGG
The DNA here is from genome assembly GCA_026315105.1 of Locusta migratoria. Taxonomy (NCBI): domain Eukaryota; kingdom Metazoa; phylum Arthropoda; class Insecta; order Orthoptera; family Acrididae; genus Locusta; species Locusta migratoria. The sequence continues at coordinate 851,647,233 of CM048745.1, forward strand.
CCCGCTGTTTTCGAGCCATCAGTGTAGAAGATAGAGGCTCCCTGAAACTCTTCTAGTACTGGGCGCACCAAACGCCGAAAGACCATGGGGGAAATTAAAGCTTTTGGGCCCTGGAAGAGATCCGTCCGAATTAGTGGTCGCGGCACCATCCACGGAGGTGTGCGTGCAGTAAAATGGGGGGCGCAATCTAGCGAAGGGAAATGGAAATCCCGGCAAAGAGAGGCAAGCCGCAGTCCAACGGGAAGGCCCGCCCACGGCCGGGTATCAGGGGGTCGAAGCCCTTCATATGCAAAAAGAACCTGGTAAGCGGGATGAGCAGGATATTGCCGGATGGCGATGGCATAAGACGCCAGAAGCTGATGCCGCCTGACCTGAAGAGGGCAGATTCCCGCCTCAACAAGGAGACTGTCGACCGGGCTAGTCGGAAATGCACCTGTAGCCAAGCGGACACCATAATGGTGAACCGGGTCTAATAATTTCAGGGCAGAAGGAGCTGCCGAGCCATAAACTTGACACCCATAGTCCAATCGGGACAAGATTAGAGCCCGATAGGTACGGAGGATAGTTGTTCGGTCTGCACCCCAAGATGAATGAGCAAGGAAACGTAGGGCATTGAGTTTCCTCATACAACTAATCTTTAGGTGGCGAATATGGGGCACCCAAGTCAATTTTTTGTCAAAGAGAAGACCCAGGAAACGATGCTGTGCTACAACTTCCAGGCGCTGATTACCCAAGAACAGTTCTGGATCAGGGTGAACTGTAGTACGACGACAAAAGTGCACCACCCTCGTTTTTGATGAGGAAAACTGGAAACCATGGGACGTAGCCCACACTGAAGCCCGCCGAATGGCGCTCTGGAGCTGACGTTCAGTAGAGGCTAATGAGTAGGAGCTGTACCATATGCAAAAGTCGTCGACATACAATGCAGGGGTTACCAGTGACCCAACAGAGCTCACCAACCCATTGATGGCGATTAGAAAAAGTGTAACACTCAACACTGAGCCCTGGGGGACACCGTTCTCCTGCATCCGAGGGGAGCTAAAGGAAGAGCCAACTCTGACACGGAACAGGCGGTGGGATAAAAACTGACGGATAAAAATTGGTAAGGAGCCTCTGAGGCCCCAGTCATGAAGAGAACGTAAAATATGATGACGCCAAGCAGTGTCGTACGCCTTATGCAGATCGAAGAAGACTGCTACCAGATGATGTCTTTTAGAGAAGGCCTGTCTGATCGCAGTCTCCAGTCGAAGTAAATGGTCAATAGGGGATCGTCCCTCCCGGAACCCACACTGGTAAGGTGAGAGAAGTCCCCGGGATTCAAGAACCCAGCATAATCTGCGGGCTACCATCCGCTCAAGTAGTTTACAGGGGACACTTGTCAGGCTTATTAGTCGATAACTGTCCAGCGCCGACGGGTCCTTGCCAGGCTTGAGGGCAGGGACCACAATACTCTCCCTCCACTGGGAGGGGAACACCCCATGAAGCCAAATACGGTTAAAAACTTTTAGGAGAAATTGTCGTGAGGGGTTAAGGTGTTTCAGCAATTGATTATGGATATCATCAGGGCCAGGTGCTGAATCACGAGAAGAGGAGAGGACCAGCGACAGCTCCCAGTCAGTAAAAGGTTCGTTATATGGTTCCACCTGGTGAGAAGTAAAGCCTAATTTGAAGGTTTCGGCCTGGTGTTTCTGAAGGAGAAAGGTCGCCGGATATGAAGTTGTCGCCGAGACATTGGCGAAGTGAGTTGCAAGATGTTCTGCAACAACAGATGGCTCTGTGCAGACCCCATCAGGCAGGGCAAGACCAGGGACGGAAGACGGCCGCCAGCTACCTTGGATAGATCGGAGCGTAGCCCACACTCTTGTCAAAGGGACAGAAGAACCCAACGAGGAGACAAAATGCTCCCAGCATGTCCGCTTACTTTGTTTGATTAAGTAACGAGCTCTGGCACGCAGACGTTTGAAATTTATTAGACCAGCGAGCGATGGGTGGCGCTTAAGATGTTGCAAGGCCCTTCGGCGCTCGCGAATGGATGCGGCAACAGTTGCATTCCACCAAGGGACAGGCCGGCGAGAAGGAGGGCCTGTCGACCGGGGAACAGCGGCGTTGGCAGCTTGGGTGATCATGTTGGTCATGTGGCTTATAATATCGTCTATACAGCCTGAGGGGGAAGATGGGAACACAACCTGGGATGTATATAGCGGCCAATTAGCACGACGGAATACCCAGCGGGGTACCCTGGCTCGTGGTAGGCGTGAGGGAAGTGAAAGGATCAACGGAAAGTGGTCGCTATCGCAGAGGTCGTCATACGCCGACCAGTGAAATAAAGGAAGGAGAGAAGGAGAAGTGAGAGAGAGGTCTATGGCAGAAAAGGTGCCGTGAGCGGCACTAAAATGAGTTGGGGAACCATCGTTGAGAAGGCTCAGATTGTGGTCAGCAAGAAACAGGTCTATGAGGCGGCCCCGGCTAGATGTATAAGCACTGCCCCACAAAGGATGGTGGGCATTGAAGTCCCCAAGGATGAGGTAAGGAGGGGGGAGTTGCTGAAGGAGGGCCACTAGGGACGTGAGAGTAGGTGGCCTGTCAGGTGGAAGGTAGAGGTTGCAAATGGTCAATGGAGTGTCCAAGTGAACCCGGACAGCAACCACTTCCAATGGAGTTTGGAGAGGAATCCAGGTACTGACAATATCTGTCCGGACCAAAGTACAAACCCCACCAGACGCCTGGAGGGGACCAACCCGGTTCCGACAAAAAGCACGGAACCCACGGAGGGTCGGTGAATGTGCATCCATAAACCTCGATTCCTGCAGGACGACACAGGCCGCAGAAGAGAGAGAGATTAGCTGTTTAATCTCCAAGAGGTGACGGTAGTAACCATTACAGTTCCATTGGATGATCACATCACGAGGATCTAGGCGGGAAGCGAATGGCATAACGTCTGTCACGCTGCTTTGTCAGCGTCCGTCACCAAAGAAGAAGGGACAACATCCATAAATAGCTGATCAGCCTCGGGCTCAATGGGATGAGCGAGTTGCGAAAGCACAGTCGGCACCTCCGGTGGTACCGGAGGGGCTTTATCTTGTAACTTTGGTTTCTTCTTCTTCTTCTCCTCCTCCTCCTCCTCCTCCTCCTCCTCCTCCTCCTCCTCCTCCTCCTCCTCTCGTGTGGGACGGGCAGGACCCACCCCAGAGAGAGGACTTTTGTCAGTTAGGTCTGGTACTGACGAGGATCGGGCGACCTTTGAACTCACTGACTGGGAGTCCAATGGCCGGCTGGAGGTCGAAGATCTCCGATCTGGGGAACGCCGGAATGGAAGGCCCTGAGATAGGGCACTGTCACCGGCAGGCGACGGAGAAGGGGTGCACTTCTCCGGCTGGGAAGGGGTGGGACACAAAGGGAGGGCTACAGGAGCTACAGGAGAGGGAGATGTGAGGGAGGGGTGTGGACGGGGTGTAGGGGGGAGATGGGAGTGGGAAGGGGAGGGTGAAAGGCTAGACGATAACGTCGTAGCGAAGGTCGTCGCCATTTGCTGCGGGCCTCAGGGTACGTCAAACGCTCCAGGGATTTGTACTCTTGTATCTTCTTTTCTTTTTTGAACATAGGGCAATCTGGCGACCGTGAAGAGTGGTGTTGTTGACAGTTGACGCACACCGGCGGAGGAACACAGGGGCTCCCCTCATGTAGTGGGCGTCCACAATCACCGCATACTGGGACTGCTGTACAGCGAGAGGACATATGACCAAACCTCATACATCGAAAACACCGCATGGGAGGTGGAATGTAGGGCTTCACTTCACATCGATATATCATGATCTTGACCTTGACCTTCTCTGGGAGTGTGTCCCCCTCTAAGGCCAAGATAAAGGCCCCCAGTATCGACGCGGTTATCTTTAGGTCCCCTCTGAACGCGGCGAACAAAATGTACACCACGCCGCTCGAGATAGGCCCTAAGCTCCTCATCAGTTTGAAGGAGGAGGTCCCGGTGGAATATCACACCCTGTACCATATTCAAGGATTTGTGCGGGACAATTGTGACTGGAATGTCGCCAAGGGTGTTGCAGGCGAGCAAAGCTTCAGACTGGGCTTCCGAGACTGTTTTAATGAGTAATGAACCAGATCTAAGCTTACCCATAGATTCCACTTCACCAAACTTGTCCTCTATGGTCTCGACAAAGAACAGAGGTTTGGTGGAAGTGAAAGTCCCTCCATCAGTCCTTGAGCAAACGAGATAGCGAGGAAAGGGTTTTGCTCCTAACCGGCGAGCCTGGCCTTCCTCCCAAGGGGTAGCAAGGGAGGGAAACATCCTCTTATCCGCAGTAACAGCATTAAACGATCTCTTCCTGTCTTGAGAGACGGCCAATGCACGACCATTTTGGAGTCTAACTCTTTTCATAGTGCTAGACGTCCGCCCTGGTGTCACCCACTCCGAAACCGGGGCTCTCTCCATGGGCGCCACCCAGCCTCAGCAAAGGCCACCTGGCACGATGGCCATTGCCGGGAGTTCTGATACCCCCGAGGACAGGCATCAACTCCTTGGCTTGCATGGAGAGGTCGCAGCTCAGACAGCAGTAGTGTGATCCCTGTGGTTTCAGGGGGCTCAGCCAAAGGGTACATAACAGCCCCCCCACACGGACTGGCTACACATGCTGGGGACCTAGCGGGGGATGGGGGCTACAGCGAGGAAAGGAAGTGGAAAGGAAAGGATAGGCTCCGCGCTGTAGGGGCTAGGTCGGGAGTTCTTCCCCAATTGGCTCACACAGTATCGGACAATTTTGGTATGGAAGGTCAAACCCTGAGGGGGACCAAACTGGGCCAAAAACCGGTGTACACAGCAGACAAAACCAAAGTGCAGGACAATCGGTACCATGGGATAGCCAAGCCGTCATCCAGAGTACCACCGAGAGACGGGGTTGGAGAGGGTGGGAAGGAGGAATTGGGATGGGAAGGAGGGGGAACTAGGAGGGGTAATGCAGCCTGGGGAAAGCAGGAAAAAAGGCTGCAATGGCTCGGGGACCCGTGCGCGCCACACACGTACCCACAAAAGAGCTGTGGGCCCCCTGGGGGGTCTATTCGATTATGCTGGAGCGATAGCTCCTTAACAGTCATATACAACCGCTCTCTCAGAGAAGGATCTGTACCAAAAGATTGGAAAGTTGCCCAGGTCACATCTATATTCAAGAAAGGCAGTAGGAGTAACCACTAAACTACAGGCATATTTCATTGACGTCAATTAGCAGCAGGGTTTTGGAACATATCCTGTATTCAAATATTATGAATTATCTCGAACAGAACGATCTATTGACCCAAGGTCAACACGGATTTAGAAAATATCGTTCATGCGAAACAACTAGCTCTTTATTAACACAAGGTGATGGGTGCTTTCGACAAAGGTTAGCAAATCGATTCCGTATTTCTTGATTTCCAGAAAGCTTTTGACACCGTACCTCACAAACGGCTTTTAATCAAATTGCGTGGTTATGGTATATCGCCCCCAAATTTGCGATTGGATAGGGGATTTCTTGTCAGAGAGGACACAGTTCGTAGTAATCGATGGTAAGGCATCGACTAAAACAGAGGTGATATCGGGCGTTTCACAAGGTAGTGTTATTGGTCCTCTGCTATTCCTTACTTACATGAACGATTTAGGGGAAAATCTAAGTAGCTCTCTTAGGTTGTTTGCAGATGACGCCGTCATTTACCGTCTAGTAAAATCATCTGAAGATCAAAACCAACTGCAGAACGATCTGAATAAGATATCAGTATGGGGTAAAAATTGGCAATTGACTCTAAATAATGAGAAGTGTGAAGTCGTCCACACGAGTACGAAAAGAAATCGTTACACTTTGTTTACAAGATAAATCAATCAAATGTGAAGGCCGTAAACTCCACAGAATATCTAGGAATTACTTCAGACTTAAATTGGAAAGAACACGTAGGTAATATCGTGGGAAAGGTGAACCAGAGACTGCGTTTTATTGGCAGAACCCTAAAAAGATGCAACAGAACTACAAAAGAAACTGCATACACTACGCTTGTCCGTCCATTTTTGGAGTATTGCAGCCCAGTGTGGGATCCTTATCAGGTGGGTTTGACGGAGGACATCGAAAGAGTCCAAAGAAGGGCAGCTCGTTTCGTATTGTCACGATACAGGGGAGACAGCGTTACGCAAATGATACAGGATCTGGGATGGGAATCATTACAACAATGGCGCTTATCGCTGTGGCGTGGGCTACTTGCCAAACTCCAATCGCAAACATTCTTCTCGGAATGCGAAAGTATGTTGTTGACTCCCACTTACATAGGTAGAAATGATCATCAGAATAAAATACGAGAAATCTGAGATCGAACAGAGATATTCAGATGTTCTTTCTTCCCGCGCGCTATTCGAGAATGGAATGGAAGATAAATAGTATAAAGGTGGTTCGATGAACCCTCTGTCAGGCACTTAAATGTAATTTGCTGAGTATCCCGTGTAGATAGAGAGGGTGGGGAGGGTGGGCCGAAACATCTAATCGTCGAGAGGCGGCGATGAGGGGGGCCAAAACATCTAATCGTCGAGAGGGGGCGATGAGGGGGGCCAAAACACCTAATCGCCGAGAGGGGGCGATGAGGGGGGCCAAAACACCTAATCGCCGAGAGAGGGCGGGCAGGGGGGCCAAAACACCTAATCGCCGAGAGAGGGCGGGGAGGGGGGCCAAAACACCTAATCGCCGAGAGAGGGCGGGGAGGGGGGGCCGAAACACCTAATCGCCGAGAGAGGGCGGGGAGGGGGGGCCGAAACACCTAATCGCCGAGAGAGGGCGGGGAGGGGGGGCCGAAACACCTAATCGCCGAGAGAGGGCGGGGAGGGGGGGCCGAAACACCTAATCGCCGAGAGAGGGCGGGGAGGGGGGGCCGAAACACCTAATCGCCGAGAGAGGGCGGGGAGGGGGGGCCGAAACACCTAATCGCCGAGAGAGGGCGGGGAGGGGGGCCGAAACACCTAATCGCCGAGAGAGGGCGGGGAGGGGGGCCGAAACACCTAATCGCCGAGAGAGGGCGTGGAGGGGGGGCCGAAACACCTAATATCGCCGAGAGAGGGCGGGGAGGGGGGGCCGAAACACCTAATATCGCCGAGAGAGGGCGGGGAGGGGGGGCCGAAACACCTAATATCGCCGAGAGAGGGCGGGGAGGGGGGGCCGAAACACCTAATATCGCCGTGAGAGGGCGGGGAGGGGGGGCCGAAACACCTAATATCGCCGAGAGAGGGCGGGGAGGGGGGCCGAAACACCTAATCGCCGAGAGAGGGCGGGGAGGGGGGGGCCGAAACACCTAATCGCCGAGAGAGGGCGGGGAGGGGGGGGCCGAAACACCTAATCGCCGAGAGAGGGCGGGGAGGGGGGGGCCGAAACACCTAATCGCCGAGAGAGGGCGGGGAGGGGGGGGGGCCGAAACACCTAATCGCCGAGAGGGGGCGGGGAGGGGGGGCCGAAACACCTAATCGCCAAGAGGGCGGAGGGGGGTGGATGCTACTACGAAGATCCAGCACTGAAAGAAGTGAACTGAAGTCATCTCAAGCACTAGTCGCCACTGAATATATTGGAACACGCCGCGTGCAAATTTAATGTTATTCGGGGCCTATGCCTCTGGATCAGGGTTACACTATTTCTTATGAGAACAAACCTTTGTAGTCTTCTCACCCGAAAGACCAATTACAGAAACATTTTACAACCTCATTTAAAATAAAAAAGAACAAATGGAAATAAAACAATCAACTACATTACATGTAGGGTTTTTTATTTTTAAATAAGCAGCCGCAATGTTTTTGATGCTTTGTTATTTTTGCTTAAGCTTCACCTCAAGTTATGTTCCACAATGAGACTGTTTCTGTGGATAGTTTTTATTGTTGGTAGCGTTTACAAACCATTCTCACTTCTTTAACTGGTGCCGAATAGCTCAACCATCTGTGAGCTATAAGTGAATATTCGATTCCTAATTTTCAACGAAATGCACCAAAATAATAATTTTGAACTATCCTTTATAATGTGCTATATTCACGCAATTTGATAAATTCGACTTTCATTGAAACATCTCAGAAAATTTCCTCTTCTACAGAAAATAATTATGCTCGTGGAGAAATGTATCGAGTGAGCTGCAGTAAAAAAAATGGGTGAGGCTGAGGCGTCTAACTTAAACTAATCTCACATCTTTGTGGATGTGGTTGGCAATTGAGGTAAGTGACTCAACATGTCATTAAGAGAGTACTATTAACGTACATGATATTTTCGTTTCAATTTTGCATTATTCCACTATCTTAAATATTTTTATCTATTCAGATTTACTGTATATTATTGCATTTAAAATCTATGACCAGTTTTCAGATGTCAATCGAATGGTCAGTGGCCGTATCACATTCTCGGGTGTTGCTAGGCCCCTGGAAGTAGATCTTCGTACAAGATATTTTGCCCTCATCTTACTGCAAATAAAACTCCATACTCTGATCAATTAACAGGCATTGAAGTTGTTTTCCAATGAAGCATTTCTAATCTCAAATGTGTGTGCGCACTTGGGTTCAATGTGTACATGTCGTCTATGTGTGTTGTAACATTCCTCTTTGTTTGGTTTCTGCCTAAATACTCCTCACCAACGTTCGCTATGTTCACAGGATTTTGTGCGAGATTTCTTCAATTTCACAAGTTTTCCAAGAGGAGTTCCACTAATGAAAAAGTTATTGCACTTAGCTTTTGTTGTCTGGCTGATGTAGTCTTAAAAACCTGAAGATGTGACAATATGAAAATACTGATCAGGCGATTTTTATCTCTTTGAAACATTAAAAGTATTACATCACTTGACATTTGTCCACAACGTCACAAGTTAACTATTCTGTTGTATCACTAAGTGTGGAAAATGGCTTCACTTTCTGCCAAACAAACTTCTCATGTCAGATTGCTTTCAATATTCCAAATCTCATGAGGTAGTTAAACATGTCATATTCTCAATACAAATTAAATATTTCAGTTTCTTATTCTAGCACGTGTGTGGTGTGTTATACAACTGAAAATGAATTTTAATATATGCAGTAGTTATGATCAATGGTAACTTCCAAATGATTCAATTTGGTGTTTCAAAATAACACATGCTACAGGTAAACATTTCATGTTTTATCAGATGGCATGTCATTTTAGCGAGTCTACATGAGAGTTTTAACATACGGATCTCACCTAGCACAGCTGACCAGAAATTTTTTCTATGGGTTACGTTTGTTATAATGGGTGCAATGTTGTTTTATAACGATGGTATAGCTTTCTGCGTTAGGGTGAGCACATATGGAAATGTAACAGATTTCCGGCGTAGTCCTGTTCGTCAAAGGTGTGAAAACATTAGCAATGTGTCTGGGAGAAAGGTCTAGATTTTCTTCATATTTCCATGTTCAAAAAAGCATTCATCCTCCCCTCCCTCTGCCTTTCAGTCCTCCAGAATGGAGGCTATACGAGTAAGATAAAACAGTAAATAACCGTGGCGATTTTCCTTTTAAAAGATATCTGCAAAATAATAGATTATGTCTAAGTTATGAAACAGCAACAACTTACAAGAACGATATTTATTTTCGTTATCTGCTACGAGTTCCTAATGCTCATGTTCAGATGCTGCGGTTGTTGTCTTCAGTTGAGACTGTTTTGATGCAGCTCTCCACCCTACTCTCTCCTGAGCATGCCTTTTCGTCTCCTCATAAGAACGGCAATCTACATACATTTGAATCTGCTTACTATATGCGTCACTGTCTCCCTCTGCGATATTTCCTTCACATACTCTTTCCTCAAATGCTAAATTTACGATTCCTTGACGTCTACCAATCGATCCCTTCTTATAGTCAAGGTATACCAAAAATTCTTTTTCTCCCAAATTCTGTTCAGTACCTCTTCATTACTTACACGATCTAACTACTTAATCTTCAGCATTCTTCTGTAGCACCACATTTAAAAAGCCTCTATCCTCTACCTGTCTAGTTATCGTCCAAGTTTCACTCACGTACAAGGCAACACTCCACACAAATGTCTTCAGAAACACCTTCCTTACAGTTGTCCGCCTTTTTTTGGAGTATTGCTACCTAGTGTGGTATCCTTATCAGGTGGGTTTGACTGAGGACATCGAAAGAGTCCAAAGAAGGGCACCTCGTTTTGTATTGTCATACAGGTGAGAGTTATGGAAATGATACAGGACGCCGCGGTGGAGTAGCCGAGCGGTCTAAAGCGTCTCGCTGCGTAGCGCATGGTTGCTCGCCGTGGAGGTTCGAGTCCTCCCTGGGGCATGGGTTTGTGTGTGTTTGTCCGGAGGTTAGTTTACCTAGGTTTAAGTAGTTTGTAAGCTACGGACTGATGACCAGGCAGTTTGGGCCGATAGATTTACAGACATTTGAACATTTTGATACAGGACATTGGATGGGAATCATTACAACAACGGATTTTATCCCTGCGGCGTTGTCTATTTACGAAACTCCAATCGTCAACATTCTCCTCCGAATACAAGATTATATTGTCGACTGCCACCTACA